>ML682020.1:1364730-1545652 GCA_007922195.1 Podocnemis expansa | reverse complement strand
GGTGCCTGCAGCCCCCTGAGGAAGCGAAATAGCAGGTTCACAGTGTGAACCTGCTATTTCATTTCCCGCTTTTATTTCTTATTTCGAAATAACATTTTGTTAATTCGAAGTATGTTATTTCGAAATAAGGCATTATTTCGAAAGAAGTTGTTTCGACACAACTTGTTTCGAAATAACCATGTGTGTGTGAACACAGCCATAGATGCTGTACACGATGCCAGATGACTAACATTTGTAACATACAGGGGCAGTCTTAGGGATTCCAAAGCCCTGCAAAAAAGTCAAGGGTGGGGCCCCACCCTTCTCTTTTGCCTGCCCCCCCACCATCCTTGCTGGGGCTTCTGTTTCCCCCTCCCACCAGCCTCACTGCAGCCTCTGCTGCTGGGCCCCCCACTGCTGGGCCCCCTACCAGCCCTCCTGGTCAGCCCCGCTGTGGCTCCCTGACCCCCTAGCTAGCGCTACCTTGGGCCACCCCCTGCTGGGAGATTTAAGGCATCCACAGCATGGGGTCCCCCTGCAGGGCCCTGGGCAAATGCCCCACCCCCCACTAAGATCAGCTATGGTCATGTGTTGGTTGTTCTCTCATCCTTGCCCTGCAGGAGAAGTACATGCAGTGCAATTTCTAGGTTGGCAGGATTGTTGATTTCTTTCATACATGTCACGACCCACAGGATCTCACACCAAGACATGCTAGGTTCATGGGAGTAATCACATTCCAACCCTTCACCTAGCAGTCTGCTAGGAGCTGAAACCCACAAAGTCAAGCTCCAGTGCAAGGCTCTGCCCTTGAAGTCTAATTGGCAGAGTTACAGAGAAACTGATTGGTCAGCTGGCCTTACTCCAGGCAGCAACAGGAGGCTGCCTGAACAGCTGGGCTATGCCCTGCTCCGGATTGTGTGCCCTGTGTTTTTTGTTACCTGCTCCTGAAACCTCCTACCTGCTCTTGCTTCCCCAGTTTGATCACTTGACAATCCAACCTGGACTGACTCTGGCACATGACTTGTGGCACCAGACCTACAGTTTGTCTCCTGCTTCTCACTTCCTGGTGTCCCTCCCAATCCAATTAACTTCTTACTCCTATGTCACGACTGCACTTTGGTTCCGACTATGAGGCCTGGCCACCCATGACCTGGATGCGACAGTACACATGTTGCTCTGCATCTACGGTAGAGAAAGGAAGGTCAAAGCAGTTGGAAAAGAAGGTGGTGAGGTTTGTGATGGCGTATACATCCTCAGTAAGTTCATTCCACAGTCCCAAACTGGCCCATCAGGAAGGCCTGGCTCCTGCACACCTGAGCTTTACACTTATCGTACAATTTCAGTGAGCCCAAGGAGTGAAGTTGCCAACCATAGTCTTCATCCCATAACTTTAGTTTTCTTTTAGCTAGCTGTAGACCAGGCCATGAGGGCCTTTGAAGGTAAGGATTGGAACACTGAGCTTGATTTGATATTCTACGGGAAGTTAGACAGTGGATGACAAGTTTGATGTGCTTTTAATAGCCTTTATAGTTGAGGAGATGCCCTGCAGTCTTCTGTACTAGGGTTTCCAAAGCCAAAGCATGTCACATTGTTTTGGCCAGCCAGAAGGAGATGAAGGCATAAATAATGGAGGCTAGCTCATTGTCCACCAGGATGGGACAGAGTCTCCTAGCCTACCCGACACAGTAGAAAGCATTGTTCATAGTTACTGCTACATGAGAGCTCAGCATTAGTGAGAAACCCACCAGGATTCCTAAGCTATGGACTGAAATAGCCAACTATGGAGGTGTACTTCCAGCCAAAGGAGTCTCCATTATGACTGCAGGCTCTTCAGAGTGCTTTCTGCTGCCCACCAATATCACTTCTGCCTTGCTCAGTTAAATTTCAACCCACTATTCTTCATCCAGCAGCTCATGATCTCTTCCATGCCCTGGGCCATCCTGATAGTAGTATTGTGGTGAGGGATGGGCAGAGCTCTGGTTCATCTGCTTATCACTGGCATTTGAGTCCATGTCATCAGACCAGTGACTGCACGTAGGTGTTGAGAGAAAGAGAGAACGGATCACTGTGGAACTCCCCAAAGGCAGGGTCTGGTGTTGGAGGTTCCGTTTTCCACCACTACTCACTGGGTGCATCCCCAAAGAAGGAGGGAACTGCCACTTGTCTCAGGCATGATAATGGTATCTCGTGATCAGCAGGTCAAATGCTACAGAGAATTTAAGGAGAATGAGAATGGAGGTCTGCCATTTCTTCACTGCAGGAGATCATCCATCATGCCACTAAAGCAGTTTCACTTCCCTGTTCTGGCTTGAGTCCAGACTGAGCCAGGTGTAGAATATTAGAAGATTTAGAATTAGAAGATTTGATTTCTCCCTTCAGGCCATTTCTCTGTTCTTTCTGAGAAAGCTCCAGATCCTGTTTTAATTCCTTCTGGCCTGCTTCTATTGCATCTGGAGCAGTATGATTGCTTCAGGTGCCTCAGCTATTTGTTAAGGATAGTTCAAAACAGTGGGTTACTCACCAGTAACTGTCCTTCTTCGAGATGGGCTGCTTGGATCCATTCAGTAATAGGTGCCGGATTGGTCAGAAAAACTTTTGTCCTAGCCTGTCAGGAGAGGGTAGGCGGCCACAGCCCCCCACACCACCCAGTGGCTATATATATGGCCGCCTCCCGACCCCTCCCCAGTTCTTAGGAGTCACCAACTCCAGATGCGGGGATGGAGGGGAGGAACCTGAATGGATCCGAGCAGCCCATCTCGGAGAAGGATGGTTACTGGTGAGTAACCCACCGTTCTTCGAGCGCTGCTCGGATGCATTCAGTAATAGGTGACTACTAGCCATGCTGACGGATGGCAGGTGGAGTTGGCTCTTCCACCTTCAGCACAGCAAAAACACCCCAGATGGGAAGAAGCCCAGCGGACAAGGCTCTAACAGGAGCCAAGGGACCAATTAAGGCTCTTGGCCTGGCAATGGAGAACCAACAACCATGGGCCCAACCCAAAGCAGGGGATAGGCCCAATCTAGCCGAGGCAAAGCATGCGTGGGCTGGATGGACTAAGGTCACCTTAACCAGAGTTGAATCAATGCAACATGACTCCATGGAGAAGTTGTGTTTAGTTGCTCTACCTGTAGGGTACAGCTCAAGGTATGAGGGCCAGAGGATTAATGTCTGACCATAGAACACTTCAGCATGAACTTACGAGAGAGAGCACTGGAAGCCACAGGGTTATGGGGCTGGCCATGACAGCTGTGGCCTATGCAAATAACAATAGAAGGGATGAACATTATCCCTCGAACTGGCTGTGTCAAGGCCCAATGGCACATGCCCGAAGAAGAAGGGATAGTTCACAGTTTCTGTCCTTAGAGCCTTGCTATTGCTGCTGCCACGAGCGTTGCCTCTTGGCTGGGGGGTGGTCAGTTTTGGAAAGTGACCTGCTGTGAGGCCCCATTTGATGGCTTGGAGTCTGGGGTAAAGGCCACCCTCTTGAGGCTCCGGTGCGCTGTGGTATACCAGTCTTTGTCTTGGAATAATCCCTGGGGTAGCCTCTGGTTACCACATCCAAGACAAGCATTATAAATACCTCAGCTGTTGAGGCTCTGTGAGCGGTCGCACTGGTTTGGTTCCAGTGCATATTCCCTCACAGTTTTTAACACCATACTCCCTGGCACCCTTCCTCCCAAGTACTACTAAGGCACACTGACCTCTCACTCAAGCCAGTAGGAGGAAAAGAGCAATACATTTGCTGTGCCTCTGCCTTGCTGACTCCCCTCTGCGCACTGACTGGTCACACAGGTCTAGGGTGATTTGTTGTTACAGCATGTACATGAGGCCTACTAACCCACATGCACACCAGCTGCTCTGTAAAACCCGGCTTGGTCATCCAGGGCAGCTACCAGACACTGCCTGCCCTTACCACCCTCGCTCCAGACCCAGAGATTGATGCCTAACAAATTCATCATGCTGCCCACTGCTGACTGACAGCCACTCAACCAACTCACCACAGCCTCACTTATTATTAAATTACTTCAGTCTACTACACTGCATAATAGTAATGCATTTCCTCCATCCTTCTGACCCGCGAAACAGGGTTACATAGCTTTCTCTCAGTTGTGCAACCTGGCATACCAACAGAGCTTCATGCTGATGTGGAATTGCGTATGCTGATTGGCTGATGAGATTTTATAATCAGTACAAGACATGGGGGCAAATCTTTCCAACTCCTGAAAACATCCATGTACAGAATACAGTAAACCCAACTTGTCGTCTCTATGGTGATGGAGGCCTTGCCCTCCCCACAAAAACCATCATCTATTTAATGGCTTGAGCTGTAGGGGAAAAAACAGAGAGATGAACACTGGACATGGGATGGAAAATTACATGTAACACTTTACTCTTCTGTGCTGGATGTGGAAAGGATTGAGTGACGTTGGTGGTTGTTGCATTCAGACACAGCACCCAGTTGGTCTGCAAAAGATCCCTGTATGCCAGTGGTTCTCAAGCTTTTTGTACTGGTGTGATCCCTTTGCACAGCATTCTCTGAGTGTGACCCCCTCCCTAACCCCCGTGGGCATCCCAACTCCCTCTTTGCCCTGGACTTTATGGGCTCCCTCTTCCCCCTTCACCCCTAGCCCCTGCACTGTGCCCTCTTTGGTGCAGCCCCTGCATCACCACCACCCCTGCCTCTGTGGCTGTCTGGGGAAACTGAGCTGCATGCATGGAGAGGCTGTTATTGCTGCTCACTCCTGCTCCTCCATACACCACAGGAGTTCTGTAGGATGGGAAGGGAGTGAGGACCAACATCAGGGCTTCCTGCATCCAGGTCACTTTCCCCACATGGGCTGTGTAAGGCAGGAGTCTCAAATTCATGGCCTGTGGGCCACATGTGGCCCCTAGAGTTACTTCCTGCAGTCCGCAAAGACACTATCATTATCAATATTTGCAATATTGTTATATGAAAACGTTTCAGTGACGTAGCCCTCATGGTGATTTGAGTTTGAGACCGCTGGTGTAAGGGGATAGCAGAGTGCAACAGTTCCTGATGCTTACCTCACAGCACAGCCCAGAGGGGAAAAATAACCTGGATGCAGGGAGGGGAGCCTTGGCCTTGCTTCTTGTTCCCCACTCTACCCCACCCCACAGCCCCTTGGGCATGGGTGAAGGAACATTGCTAGGGTTAGGACTCACAGCTTCCAACCCCCACATAACCAAATCATGACCGCCTTGGGGAGCTGTGTGATGCTTAAGCAATGCTCTGTCCCAAAAGTTCACCCACAACAGGGACAACTGTCTCACTCTTCTAAACACAGCACCTGGATGTGCATCTGGTTTTTTAGCTCACACATAGGCTAGAAAGAAATATTGGACTCCAGAAATTTTCTTATGCACCTAAGCAAAGAACTGTGAGCAGACAGGGTGTTTGCATGTCTAAAATTATCTAGGATAAAACTGAAGTTCATTTAGCAGCTTCACGATTTCTGAAAGACTACCCAAACAAGGCGTCTATGAAGCTATTGCACAAAATGGCCATGAATTGCATCAGGTTCTAACTGCACGTAAAACTATGCCCTGTCTTATTATCAGTAATCAGATAATGCAAAATCATCATGCCTTGGTATGGGTCCTTACTTATTTTCCTAAGCCATAGACCCACATTGCATTAGCAAAATCGCAACAAACCATTCTTCAGACTGCTGAGAGTAAAAGATCTTCATTCTGCTGCACAAGAGATCACTCTAAAATGGATGAAATGATCTTTCTGAAAGTTCTGCCACTTCCTCTACTGGAATACAGGTTCTCTGAACATCTGCTTCAGTTTCTGGAATCTGTTACACATTTCATCATGGACAACTTCTGTTGGTACTATTGTGCTATCCCTTCATAGTGTTGCAAAGAACAAATGATTGGCCAAGTCAAATACAGCAAAGCCTAGTGTGCAATTTGCTCCACAGTGCTATCTGGATCAGCACCACAGCAAAACATTTCTGTATGTGTCTTTGATAACACATTGGACACAGATGGAATTAGATGGTGAGAACAATGAGTCAGCATGACTGGGCAGTCTTACGGTGATAAGAGGCTTCTGCTCAAATATCAGTGTTAACTAAGAGAGACAAGATGGATGAAGAAATATCTTTTACTAGACAACTTCTTTCTCAGCTATTTGTTACATCTGGGTTTGAAAGGGATAGTTTCCAATTTCTGCTTGTGAAAAGACAAGTCTTTGAGTTATACAGAGCTACAGAAGAGCTCTGTGCAGCTCAAAACTTGTCTCGTTCACCAACAGAAGTTGGCCCAATAAAAGGGTTATCTCACCCACCTTATCTCGTTAATATCCTGGGACCAAAACCCGGCTATAACACTGCTGATGACAAATGTTTATCAGTAGCACCTGCTCCAGGATTATGTCATTCACTGGATATACACTAAAACAAGCACTGTAGCACACGTCTCTTTAGGCCACAGCTATCCAGTATGGAGATATTCTCCACTGAAATCAGAGGGCATCTTAAAGGCAGTACATTTCCTATGGCCATCTGAGCAATCTCATTATCAATATATTGCCCAAGACAGGTCATCTACCAAGCCCAGATTTAGTTCTCTTCAGTGGAAGATACAGATTGGTCAGCATGCCATGAAAACAATGGCATAAATTGTTCCACTGTCCAACAAAAGACAAGTTTGTGTCTTTACCACCATGTGAGCCCCTAATGTCAAAGACAAGCCTTTCATGGAAGTTAAGAAGCGGGTGGAAGCTTCTCTTTCGGTCAGTCCTAATGAAGAAAGCAGCTATCAGTGGTATAGGATAAGCTGCCCTAAGCATGACCAAGACATGAGAGCAGGGGTCAGAGGAGAGCCAAGCAGCCATTCTCCTTCTGGTAGGCTGCATACCAGAGGTGGCCTTTGGCTATTGGGGGCCCTAGGCAAAGGCACATTGCGGGGCCCCCTTAAGCCCATGGGGGCCCCACTCCATGGCCCTGGCTCCCTGCTGTTGCTCCCCCCTGTGGCCCCAGCACCCTACTGCCACTGCCCCCCCCCGTGGCCCTGGCTCCTCCACCACTGGCCTCTGCCCTCCTTTTGCATTCCTGGCCCTCCATCACCAGTCCCAGCTCCCTGTTGCCAGCCCTCCTTCTCCTGCTGCTAAGGCAGATGCAGCTTTTTGGGTAGGCAAAGCAAGCGATGGGGCTCCTTACTGCTCAGGGCCCTACACATGCCTGCTTCGTCTGTCCCAAACGCTGCCTCTGCTGTACACTTTGCCTAACCAAACAGCTTAGGGAGGCATGTTGAGACCAGAGAACTAAAGTATTTAAATGACAAATGAATCCAAAGCATCTGATGAAGTGGGATTTTCTCCAATGGAAGCTCATGCAATAAATACATTTCTTAGTCTTTAAGGCTATGCCTACACTGATAATTTAGTTTGAATTAAGGAGATCTAATTTGAACTAAATTAGTCCCTGTCTACTCTGAACTGTTTTTGAGTCAAATTAAGAAATTCTTTAATTCAACTTAATAAAAGCTTAGATCAAATTAATAAGAATCACAAGTTAGTTCGAACTAAGCCTTAATTCGACTCCTTAGTTCAATCTAAGGATGCTGTAGTAGACCTGAACTGACCCTTAATTTGCCTTCAGGAAGGTTGAATTAAGGGCAGTTAGGTCGAATTAACAAAGTGGACTAAGTCGACTTAACTTTAAGTTGATTTAGTCCACTTTGTTAATTCAATTTAATAAGGTTGAGTTTAGTTTGAATCAAAGTCGAATTTATTAATCTGAATTAACAAATTCGACCTAACTTTTTCTGTAGATGTAGCCTAAAAGTGCCACAGGACTCCTTATTTGTTTTGCTGAACTAAACTAAAACAACTACCCCTTTGGACCTTGATCCCAGAAGAATCCTCTTAGCCCCTGAAGGGGAAGACAACTGTGTGCAAGTAGCAGTCTCTCTCACAAGGCAGCCAGTCTGGTCAAAGGTGATTGCGCGTGGGGAAAAAAATTTTCCAACCAGAAGATTCAGTCAGGAACTGTGGGTGGACACCACCTACTCTGCTCCTAGAGCTGCAGACTTTGTTTTGAAGTTCATTGTGCTGACTGGCTGAAAATATATCAGCAGGCTGCTCAAGGAAAGGAGAGTGGGTTCCCCCCTTCAAAAGTGCTTGCTTGGGAGCAGGACCATAACTATGGGGAGGGGGATGAAAGGGGCAAAGCCCCAGGCGCCAATTTGAAAGGGCATCAGAACCTTTCCTGGCCCCGAAGAGGAATGTGACTTAAAGGCAAATTCCTCAGGGGGCCAGGGAAGGTAATCCCCACCCAGCTTCAGCCGTGGTGGAGTAGGGAACTCCTGCTTGGCTCTACAGCCGCAGCAGGGGAAGGGGTTCCCAGCCCGGCTTCAGCCACGGCAGGGAAAGGGAACCCCCACCTGACTCTGGCTGCAGCAGGGGAAGAGGTTCCCCACCCGGCTCTGGCCGTGGCAGGCAAGGGGTTCCTCATCCAGCTCTGGCCATAGCAGGGGAAGGGATCCTCTCCCAGTTCTGGCTGCTGGGGATGGTGAGGGAGGGGGCCCAGGTGTTGGGGGCGCCTGGGGGGGCTGCTTTCCCTTTTTTGGCCAGACCAAATTTCTCTAATTCTGTTCTTTTAAAACTGTTCTAGCTAAGGGTAAATTGCAAGGTAATGTATAAAGTCTGCATATAGGAAGACTCTAGCAACAGGTGCAAATTAATAAAGCTATTCCAGTTAGGAAGGATGCGTTGGTCAATATTATGCCAAGAATCTCTTTCCTCTATTGTGTCAAGAAGAAACAGAAGAATTAAGATTATTTTCCACCTGTGAAAATTAATATACCAAGAATATGTATCTCAATAAATATCACTGATGAAAATTTGACACATTAGAATGTTTTGGGTGGTCAACAGATTGCATCTACAACACACAAACATTAATATGAGTCTTTGAAAACAGGGACCTCATCCTTCACTGCCTTCTACCTTGCGTACTTCTTTACACCTGGGCAAAGAAGGTGCAATAGTTTATTAAGTCAGAATTGTGGCACCCTACATGCCCTTTGCCCAGTTTCAAATAACAGTGCATGTGTGCCAGGTAGTGTGGAATTAGGGTTTAGTGTTAGGCATCATGCAGCTGTCATTCAGATGGCTCATAATCATTGCTCAGCCATTTCCATTGTAGTCTAAAAACAATGTTCTTTCTCTAATAGATGCACAAAGCAGCTGTAAAGCACCTGTGAAGCTAAGTCATTACCTTCATTGGGAACCGGTGATTCCTGTAACACGGAGCATTCAAATGTGCTGAATGTTAGCAAACTGTAGAACTGTCCATATGGCCCACGGGCAAAGGTCTGTGTAATTTCTCTGTTCGCTTTAACAATGCAATTATATGATGTGATTTCCAATATGCCATGCAAGGTTCCTTTGTGAATGCTCGTAACATATTATGTGTGATTATTATGGTAACATGTTTCTTGCAGCATCATATATATATCTATACATATATATACATAGATATGAAGCATCAGAGCCATAACTAGGGTGGGACAAGCAGGGCTTTGCTCCAGGAGCACTGGATGAGCTCTACTGAGCTGCTCCATTAAAGGGTGCGCTCTGCGTCACTCACTCTTGTTGCTGGCTATTCTAAGGGGCGCATTGTGATTGGAACACGACCCAGGTGCAGTAAACTGTAGTTATGGCTCTGTGAAGCATATTACATAACACAGACCCTCAAGCAGTGGCATCACTGGTGCTGGGCTTATAGGACTCAAGCCCTGAGACCCAGCACCAGTGCCCCCACTCTGCCGCTGGGCCACCCACGGTGGTGGCTGTCTTCTCCAGCTATGTCCCTGGCTGAGGTTCCAGGGCCAGGCCACCTGCAGTGGCAGCTGTCTTCCCCCGCCGAGGGTCCGGGGCCAGGCTGCCCATGGCAGGAGCCCAATCTGGGCCCTATCCAGGGCCCTGGGCAGGATTGGACCCAGGCTCCAAACTGGTACTGGGGGTCGGGGCCCGGGCCCCAGATCTTTTCCTGGGCCTGCATTGCTCCTGCCCTCAAGACTATCTCTAGCACAGAGA
Organism: Podocnemis expansa; assembly: GCA_007922195.1. NCBI lineage: Eukaryota > Metazoa > Chordata > Testudines > Podocnemididae > Podocnemis > Podocnemis expansa. Next base: position 1,535,600 of record ML682020.1, on the reverse strand, counting down.
CTAGACAATTATATAACAAAGACAATGGGGCTAGCTGAAAGCCTGGAGTGTCTCGGCCCAGGAAGAGGAGAAGCAGAGAGGGATTAAAAGGAATGCAGATGCTTACAGAGGAGAAACGCTGCTGTCTGCTGCCAGAGAAAGATCATCTTGAAAGCAACTAAAAAGATTTTGGGCCTATGCACATGGCCAGCAGGGCCAAAGCTGGCTAAACACCACAAGGTGCCAGTCCTATGGGTATGAATATGGAGAACAGTCTAAAGAGTAGGCATGGAATAGTGTTATTAGTTTAGTATGAGTGTTATATTTTTTTATTTGCTAGTGGCAACTCTTGACTCCATTATTAAAAAACTATGCATTGATTTACTATGTACTCACTTTAAAAGCATATTCTAATCAATAAGCTACTAAATGTTTTATCTAAAGCTGTGTGAACTTTAGAAGGTGTGAATCTGAGTGACTGGGCACATCCACTTCAATGTTAAATGGATGAACATATGTCTATGGCAGTTGGGGGGGGTCCCAATCTCTGAAGGACAGGGGGTTCTAGTGTGGTGACTGGGGACCGAGGGTGCTTGCCTGGGAACCATCCCATAAGTGACCAGAGGACCCACACCCACTGCCTGGGACCGATTACATGCAGGAGGCTGGTGTTGACTGACTCAGGAGTGAGTGGTCACCTGCAAAGTGGGGTAAGTCAGGGTTCAGGAGTTGAGACGGGGGGGCACAGCAGCACACTGGATCATCTCTACAGAACAACCCTTTTAGCAGCACAGTACTCCTTAACTCCATGCTGGGAGCTTGGTTCAATAGAGACTCAGAGGGAAGAGCTCCGGCGGCCACTCGGAGACTGCTCCAGCCACTTGTGAGAAGTAGCATGAACTGTCTCCGGCTTCAAGAATCTTGAAGGAGACTTGAAGAGAGAGACAGTTCCTGCCACTTCCCACAAGCGGCTGGAGCTCTCTCCAGGCCTCTAGCCACTTGTGGGAAGTGGCAGGAGCTGAGTCTGGCTTTGAGCCTCCCGCAAATGGCTCGAAGCTGGATTGGACCCCTGCTGCTGGTGGATTGGGCCCTGGAGCAGGATCAGGACCGTGGGGGGCAGGGCCCAGGTCCTGACCCCTCCCCCCAGTAATGCCCTGGTAGAACCCCTTCCTGTTACCCTTCTCATCCCTTGCTAGCTGCAACGCCAGTTGCCCTTTGGCCTTCCTGATTTCATCCCTGCAGGACCAAGAAATATCATTATACTCCTCCCTAGTCATCTTTTCAAGCTTTCACTTCCTGTAAGCTTCCCTTCTGTGTTTCAGCTCACCGTAGAGTTCTCTGCTAAGCCACACTGAGCGCCTTCCATATGTGTTATTCTTTTTGCACACTGGAATGGTATCTTCCTGTGCCCTTAGTAGGGTTTCTTTAAAATACAGCCAGCTCTCAGACACCTTTCCCCTTCAGATTAACCTCCTCATGTATCCTGGCTCCTATGAGAGCCAATATCTGCTTTTCTGAAGTCCAGGGTCTATGTTCTGCTTGTTTCCTTTAGGATCTTGAACTCTACCATCTCATGATCATTGTTCCCCAGGTTGCTGTTCACTCCTAATTCCCCTACCAATTCTTTTCTGTTTGTGACCAGCAGATTGAGAAGAGCAAGGCCCCTAGTGAGCTCCTCCAGCATTTGTACCAGGAAGTTGTCCTCAAATCTCTCCAGAAACTTCCTAGATCAGGCATGGCCAAACTGCAGCTTGGGAGCCACACATGGCTCTTGAATGAAAAATTGTGGCTCCCAGAAGAATGTCAGCAAATCAATTTATGAAAGCAGCCCCAGCCTAGGAGTTCAGGAGGGGGTTGGGATGGTGAGGAGAAGTGTGGCATGGTCGGGGATGGTGGGGAGAAGTGCAGCATGGTTGGGATTTTAAAAAACTCGCCACTAGCCTGCAGGCTTCTACATCGAGCAGCAGCTAAGTTTTTACTGTATAGGCCTAATTTTTACGGTAACCTTAAGAAATTATTAAAAACTGACATTACTAGGGTCAATATTTGTCATCGTTTTATGATAAAATTGAGGTGTGCAATGAATTTTAAACTGAGTAATTTTTGGGTAGGTAAAAGTATATGGCTATATGCCTCAGTGTGGCTCCTGAAGGCTTAATAATCAACTCATGTGGCTCTTGAGTTCCACAAGTTTGGCCACCCCTGTCCTAGATTGTCTGTGCACTGCTGTATTGCCCTCAGAGCAGATGTCAAGGTAATTGAAGTCCCCTATGAGAACCAGGGCCTCTGATCTGGAAACTTTTGCTAGTTGTCCACAGAAAGACTCATCCACCTCCTCCTTCTGGTATGGCAGTGTATAGCAGACACTCATCACTACATCACCCTTGTTGCACTCTCCTCTAAACTTAACTTGGAGACTTTCAGCAGATGCCTCCAGTTTCATAGTGGAGTTCTGAGCCGTCATATGTCTCTTTTACAATACAGTGCTATTCCTCCATCTCTTCTTCCTTGCCTGTCCTTCTTGCACAATTTATATCCCTCTATGTCAGTACTCCAGTCATGCAAGCTGTCCTACCACATCTCTGTTATTGCAATTACATCATAGTTCCTTGACTGTTCCAGGACTTCCAGTTCTTCCTGCTTGTTTTCCAGGAGCCTTGCATTTGTGTACAGGGCACAGGTACCTAAGATACCAGGCCTATTGCCCTACTTTCCCCTGCTGTTTGCCTCCACTGTTGCACCTTCCTCCTTGTGTTTTCTCCTGGTGTTCTCCTTCCTCACTCACCTCAGGGATTAGGATTCCATCTCCCAGCAAACAAGCCCCCCCTGACTAGGTTAGCCAGCCTGTCTGAGAAGATGTTTTTCCCTCTCTTCATTAGATGGATCCCATCCCTCCCTAGCAGTTAGCATCCCATGATCAAAGAAGCCAAAACCTTCTCTTCGGTACCACCTGCATAACCATTTATTTGTTTCCATAATGTGATAGTCTCTGCCTAGGCCTTTTCCATCAATAGACTCTCTAAAGTAGGGGAAGGTATAAATGTCTCCGGAATGGGCTGTTTCACCGGCTCTGTGGAGCACTTCCACATGCCCACAATCTTTTGTCCCCAAGTAATTCCTCTTCCCTGGTAGATGCACCATTCATAGAATCATAGAAGATTAGAATTGGAAGGGACCTCAGGAGATCATCTAGTCCAACACCCAGCTCAAAGCAGGACCACATGCCTTCTTTGTAGTTGCAAAATCTCCCTCACATGCCCTCCTTCTGCCACATCCTTTTCTGTGCAAGTCTCCCACATCTCTCTTGCAAGTATATGGGTGAGACTACAGAAAAATGGTCAAAGCCTTAAATCATTTCCACCCTAATCAGAGGATTCTACAATCCTTATGGCTCCATCTCTTATTTTCTTATCACTTTCCCCTCACCTCTAGGAGGGAATCCAGGGTAGATGTGAGAATGGACTTCATGCTTACACATAAAAGGGATCTTCAAAGGGCAAAGAACAATTGGATTTATGCCTGTTTTGCGCTATGATGTAGAAATACAGCCTCAAAAACTCCTTGCTTGTTTTGCTGAACTAGACTAACATTGATTCCCCTTTGGACCTAGCCTCAAAATGGTTATTCCCCACACGCCCACTTAAAAAAAAAAAAAGACCTAGAAGTAGGCATATTAAATTTTGCAGTCCCTTTCTTGGCTGGGAGGGCTCAGTCCAAGGGCCCAGAGGACTGGATTGAGAACTTTCTCATCCCTTAACCAAGGAGAGGAAGCACTGAATTCTCAGTAAAAAAAAAAAGAACTTTTATCCAAGGTTCCCCAAGGGTGTTATTAAATGGGCAGCAACAAAAAACTAACAAGAGAGTTTTAAGTAGTCTGAGGTGGGGGAGGTGGGAGGAACAACTTTCTTTCTCAGATCATTTGGTTTTACTTCCTTGGTCTCTGATGGCATAAATTTACTAGCTTTCCTGTCTTCCATAGAGTCTGCCAGTGAGACACAGGGTGGAGAAGATCAGAATTTCTAACGTTAAAAACTAGTGGAAAAAATAAATCAAACTGTTTTTCCTCCATCAGTCATTAACAGAAACCAGCCTCCCTTCTGGGCCTTCTGCATTCATTTTGAGGAGGCAAACAAGACGGAACAGTCCCAATTTATCCCCTTCCCATGTCCTGCCAGGTACTAAGTCGTGGCACCCACTGCTGCTGCCTCCAAAACATCGGAGTGCATTGCTCAAAGATGTAATTGTTGGGTCACGGGCATAAACAATTTTTTTCAACTGGGTCCCAAGAAAAAAAAATTGAAAACCACTGCTCTAAGAGGCTGGGCCAAGTACAGTAGAGTCATGGGTCTAAAGTAAGGAGAAAAGAGACCAGGCAGCTTCAGGCTGCCTGCTTGCACTCCCTACAGCAGGTGTCTCAAACTCAAATCACCACGAGGGCCACATGAGGGCCAGTACTTTAGCCTGAGGGCTGCACCACTAAAACCTTTTCATACAACGCTATTGCAAACAATAGCGTCGTTGCAGGCCACAGGAAATAGGTTTAGGGGCTGCATGTTTGAGACCCCTGCCTTAGAGACAGGGTCTCTGGAAAGTACTGCAGGATCCTCATCCTGGCCAAGGGAGCCAGGCTACACAAAGAAAGAGAAACGTAACATACTGAAGGGAAAAGGAAATCTTGTATCCACGTTAGTGTAGATGTAGCATCAAATGCAAAAGCATTCCAAGATTATGAACCTAACAAGCTGACTATAGCTAGGAGAGCACTAAACAAGCAGAGGTTGGCGTGGAGTGGAGCATCTGAATATTATTATAGCCTGTGGTTGGTAGGATACATACCATTCTTTTGTTTGCCTTATATGGGGAGTGGCATCTGGTGTAATAAGGCTGAACATGTAAGAAGTTGCTCAGGTTTGGAGGCTAAGCATCGCCTCTGTTTCCTTTTCTATATTCTTGTGGAATGCTGGCCAGATCATAACATTGTCTGGCCATTAATTGGTTCTACATTTCTGAAGCATTTTCATGGTCAATAACCAGCAGAATCTTTGACTGTTCTATGACTGAGAGGGAGGCAGTACGTTTCCAATTACCAACTATTACATTTTGCTTTGCATTCAGACAATCCAAACATAACTCTTGAGCGATATGTTGTTGCAGGGACAGCTGCCTCAGATGCCAGAAAGCAAGACATTGGGTAACAAAGAAGAGAAGTAATATACATTTGCTCAGCCTTCTAACTTTCTTCTGAAATTCCTGTCCCACTTGGCATTCACCCACAACTAACCCCTTAGATTTATAATAGAAATAGTCAATGGGCGTCTTTCCATTGACTTTGGTGGACCTTGGATCAGGCCCAAACAGCATTAAAAGTCACCATAAAATGCTCAGATGTAAGGAGAGTTTTATTATTAGCGTTGGCTTCTCTTCCTGGCTCAGATCCAATTCATTGCTGTGGCAAAACTAGGCCTCAGCCTCTTCCTCCATTATATGAGTGTTTGGCTCCAACCTTCATAGACCATTCAACTAGACCCTATTCATTAAGAAAAAGTGCATTACCCCACAGGACTATAACCCTGTAGCAGACATGTTCCTATTACACAGATAAAAATGCAGTTAAATCCCATTCTTCAGTCACACAGTTCCATTTTAAGCATGCTTTTGTGAGAGTTCCTATAAGTTTGCTATTTCAATAGCTTTCTTCCAGCTCCCTCTCCTGGGCTTTGACAGGGTCTGTATCAACACAGGTCATGATGTAAGAGAATGTTCATGTCATTAAAATGCTCTGTGACTTGGGGTTTGACCCTTGCTCCTTAGGCTAATGTGTCTTCACACAGTCTGGCCTTTAAAATAAGGCTGTGGTCCAAGAAGGGATTATGGAAAGAGAGCCCCATCTTACACCCCAAAGTAGCCCACTGTGTGTGGTCAGAGTAATAGCTACAGAATTGACTACCGAAAGTGGGGGATTAATTCTCTACTGCCTTACTCTGTGGGTGGTCGTTCCCTGCTGGGCAAGGTGAGGGGGAAGTGATGGTGTATGGCCATGATGGCCGCCATTGTGACTAGCAGTAGAGTAGGCACACTTTCTCCAGCAACTCCTCCTGACAGCCCAGCTGGCCGTGGAGAGGTATAGTCATCTCGAGACGCGGCCCTCCAGCCAGGTTACATTTAGTTCCCACCTTAAAGTGTAAACAAAGTTTAATAACCCTTTGTCCTTGGCCAGGCTCACTTGCCACAGACCTTCTCCTCTTTTCCCACTTGCTGGGCTCCACTGGGGTCTCCTTCTGCTCTTGTCCCACAGCTTTCTGCCTGGAGGCCAGCTTTGGCTCAATAGTCCTCCCCACTATGTCCAGGGGTTTCTACCCCACTTTTTCTAGTGGGTGTTAAGGGAACACAGCCCCCTCCCTCCTCTGGGTCCAGTCCAGGAACCCCGTGGCTGACAGTTAACCTCTGCTCTGTCAGATCTCATGGTGCCTTCTTGGTCTTCCTCAGACCTTAGCTTTCCTACAGTCCCTCCCTTGTCTCACCAGACTTCTACTTCTCTTTAGGCCTTTCCTCCACTCCCTAGCAACCAGGGAAGGATTGCTACATTCTTCCTCCCATCCCTTAGACCCCTTTCTCAGCAGGGCTTCCTCCCTTTATTCTCCTCACCCAAACCATGCTCTCCCCAGTTGGCCTTCATATTCACTTGGGCCCGGCCCACCTCCTAGAGGCAATCAGGCGCATTAACTGAGCTCTCCAGCCCCAACTAGCCCTTTCAGTGCCAGTGATACTGGATAAAATAGCACAACACAGTACAAAATACTACCGTGCTGCCTTGGCAGCTCCTTACAGTCACTCTGTACAGGTGACAATGGCAACACAAAGTATGGGGCAACTGTGAATTGAGCTTCACTACTTTTCACTCCTTTACTATATTTACTAGGGTTTTTTCATATTTGCTAGTGCTGCAGAAGTATGGTTACCAGACATCCGGCCAAAGGAGGATGCGTCCTCCTTTTTGCCTTCACATCCTCCATCCTCCAGGCATTTTAAAAATAGGTGCTTTTGTCTGGCTTTTTAGTGATCAGGAACAGAATGTTAAAAACCCCTCTAGCAGCCAAGTTACGGAGCAGGGGATGCTCCCCGAGAGGCTGGAGATTGGAGGGGGTCACATGCACACACCGCCCAATCACAGCTCAGCACAAACCAGGCCTTCTCACTAACAGGCTCAGGTATCCCTTGACTCTGGAGGTATTCTTGTGATGCTGCCCAGATAGCTTAATTAGTAGTACAGGTGTCTTTTAAGCTTGGGATTGAGGGTTCAAGACCTGTAAAAATCACTTCTATTTTTGGCCCTTGCTCCCTACAAAACGGCTAAATTGGGGTGGGGGATAATAGGGATACTAATAAAATGAAGGAAAATAAAGTCTACCATAAATAAAATTACTAACAAGGACCAATTAAATAAAACCACTAATGGGGCAGGTTTGAACTGGACAAAATTTAGGACTTTTTTTTTAACTGTAAAAATGGACTGCTGTGGAAAATGAAAAATGAGAAGTGAGTTAACTGGGTTTTTTTTCTTGGTTTTTTAAAACTTTTTTGGTACTTTTCATGTTCATATTTGAAAATTTAGATTTTTTTAACTTTAGTCACATGAACATTAATGAAAAGGTCATGAAAAACTTCTATTTAATGTAAAAATCCCAGTTTTCGGTAAAAGAAAACATTTTGGTAATTTTCTTTATTTTAAAATAATTTAAAAACACATGATATTGTGCAGTTTTATTTGTGCATTCATTAATCATTACCTATTTTCCATAACATAATATAGTAATAACAGTTATATTAATACTACATTTTCTCTACGTCCTCCAATGTCCTCCTTTTTGGACCTCTCTGTCCTCCTTTCTGTGCTTTCGTATCTGGTAACCCTATGCAGAAGAAATTCAGCTGGGCTGTGCCCACAGACATGTAAGCCACATCAGCTTTGAGCCACATGGCACCATGGTACATGAACTGTAGTGTGGGTAAGGATTCTGGTTCCTTCAACCACTTACAGGTTTGCAGCATTCTAGGGGATTATTTCAGTTGATGATGAGATACCATCTAGAAGCCAGAGGAATGGGGGGGGGGGGAATTAAACTCGATGTTCTCTCAACCCTATCTGAGAATCCACATGTGCCATGTCCAGTTTACACTAGTCCAGTTTACACTAGTCTCTGCCAATGTTAAAAAGGCCCAGTGAACACTATGCTCCTGGCCATTACTGAGGCAGAAAAGCAGATTGTGTTGTATCTAATACAAATGGCTGTAATTAGTGCCTTGCATCTTGTCAATTTTAAAAGGGGTAGCCCTGTTAGTCTAGTCCAGTGAAAAAACAACAAGGAGTCGTGTGGCACTTTAAGACTAACAGATTTATTTTTTGCATGAGCTTTCGTGGGAGAAGATCCCACTTCCTCAGATGCTTCACCTATCTTCAAAGCATCTGAAGAAGTGGGATCTTCTCCCATGAAAGCTCATGCAAAAAATAAATCTGTTAGTCTTAAAGTGCCACACAACTCCTTGTTGTTTTTTCACTGGACTAGACTAACTTGGCTATCCCTTTTAAAATTGTATCGAATAGCCTGCAATGTAATTTTTAGAGCTGCTTGAGGACACAGACATTGCTATGTGAGCTATTCTTGGGTCAGCTTAGCAATATGCGTACTTCCAGTAGCTCAGGGCACAGAGAATTCCTAATATTGCTCAATCTCTTGGGAAAAAAAGAACTCCCCTGTGTTTACTCTAATCTTCTGGCTCAATTCTAGGAATGTCTAAGTGGTTTCCGGTTGCTGCTGAATTCAGAGGTCTTTGATTCTTTTTCAGGTGATACATTGTGTTGAACAAAATTTTAAAAGGGCGATTTCAAGGGTCACCAGGTCACTGAAAGCCTTGTTTTTAGTTAGTTCATGAAAAGAACCCATGAAATGTTATAGAAGTTAAAAAATACATAACTTTACTATATTGCCACCTGCTGTTGGGAAGTGATAATTAAACGTTAGGACAAAAGGCTATCTATTCTATTTAAACAGTAGCATTTTTAAAGAGAACATGTTAAACCACTATGTGATTTAATGAGTAACAGATCTAAGTTATTAACTAATCAAGAGGCTTTACTATGTTCTTACCAATTAAGCTATCCAACCACATTACATTATTAACTTATTTGCCGTGGGAAAAACATAGATACATATCTCTATATATTTCCCTGTCATATTGTTTAAATATGAAGAGTACGATAGTAAATGAAATGATAAATTCACTGTTTTGGCTCTTTTAGCTAATGGCAACAGCTCAATTGGCTCTTGAATCACTGTCATCTGAGTACCAGTGAATTAGAGAGAAGAATTGAACATAAACCTTATTCCCTTGAACTTCTTGAAAAGCTTTTGTACAGCGATTTGGGGGGGGGGGCAACAAAAAAACAAACAAACAAATCTAATGATGGCTTTTGACAAAATGTAATTTTTGCCCACATTTTTCAGGCTAAAACAAGTATTTTTAAACTATTTTGGAGCTAACCTCCCAAACCAGAAAATAGAGAAACCCTTTTATGCCCTCAATAGAAAACCTTTCACTTTTTTCCCCTCAATGTTTTCATAGAAAATAAATTACCTTTTGGCCAGCTCTACGGGTATGTGTACACTCGCAAGTTAGTTCAAATTAAAGCGGCTTAATTTGAACTAATTTAGTGCCTGTCTACACTAGGCTTTCATTTGTTTGAATTAAGGAATTCCTTAATTCGCACTAATGAAAGCTTAGTTTGAATTAGTAAGACCCCCCAGTTAGTTCAAACTAAGGACGGCGTAGATGAGGATTAATCCTTAGTTCAAACTTAATACACTTGAATTAAGGGCAGTTAGTCCGAATTAACAAAGTGGAGTAATTCAACTTAACATCAAGTTGAATTAGTCCACTTTGGTAATTCAAACTAATAAATTCGAGCTTAGTTTGAACTAAACTCAAACTTATTAGGTCGAATTAACAAACGCAAACTAACTTTTCCTAGTGTAGACATAGCCTATCAGTCCCTCCATGTACTTTCTTTAGCAATGTCAACAAGAGAGTCAGCCTCTTTAAACCATTGTCATTGTCAGAAGATTGACTGGAAAGAAGAAATCTCGAGTTCCCACATTTATTTCCTCTGTGTCTTCCAAGACTTTGTAGATTCATAGAGACATGGATTTTAAGACCAGAAGGAACTATTATGATCATCTAGGGGGATCTCCATTGCATTTCACCCAGTGATTCCTGCATTAAGCCACAGCTCATGGGCTGAACTAGAGCATATTCAGGGTAGACTGTTTTTAATAGTGAGGGTAATTAACCATTGGAACAACTTACCAAAGAATGTCACCTGAAGTCTTTAAAACAAGTTTGGATATCTTTCTAAAACATTTTTTTATCTCAACCACAAGATATATCCCTAAGTAATTTGTTCCAGTAGTTAGTTATCTTCAGTGATAATAATCTGTGCCTTACTTCTACACTGAGTTTATCACACTTCCCAGAAACCAGAAGGACTACATTTAAAAGAAAAAAAAAATTCTTTGTTCAGATGAAACCAGACATTAAGAAAATGCTTACTGATGACTAACAAAAAGTAACCTACAGCTGGACATGACTAGAACATGTGGAATCAGGGATTAGTTTATCTATTTTTTTTAGCGCAGTCTCAATATCCAAGAAATTGTGGTAGTGATAAGAATAGCTGTATTCATAGATACATATCTAATCAGAAAAAACCGATGGGTTTTAAGCACATCCGGCCCAATTTTCATGAGTTTGACATTCGGGGGCAGGGGGACGTGGTTTTAAACCTGCCCACTGGTTTCTGTGCCTAAATTGTAGTCGAGCTCTTTCCAAAACTCCAGCCCAGAAAATATAAGGGGCTGATGCAAAGGCTGCTGACATCAGTGGAAAGACTCCCACTGCCTTCAGAGGTCCTTGGATCTGTCCCCAAATGCTTTCCCCAAAGCATTTCAGTCTTGTGTAGGGTCTGGAAACTGTAAAAAACCAAGGAGTTGTGTGGCGCTTAAAGACTAACAGATTCATTTTTCACATGAGCTTTCATGGGAGAAAATCCCACGTTGTCAGATGCTTCGAAGATGGGTGAACTTACAGAATGGAATGGAAATAAATGCAAGGGGGTGTAAAACATAGGATCAGGTCATACAGTAACAGCAAATCAGAGCAGTTGTTAGGTTCAAACCCTGGGAAGCCTGAAGTCAAATTATCTTTTGTAATGGGAAAAGAAATAAATCTGTTAGTCTTTAAGTGCCACATGACTCCTTGGTTGGTTTTTTTCTTTTTTTTTTTTTTTTGCTGGACTAGACTAACACAGCTATCCCTTTGGAAATCTGAAAACTGTGCTGGTTAAGTGGGCCAACATTAGCTGAGGTGCAAATGCAAAGTGGGAGTAAGGGATGGGAGGCTATAAAAGGGGCAGAGCTTCAAGGGATTAGGGAAAGGCATCAGGAGGGTATCTCTCTCTCCAGTGTCCCCTCCTGGCCTGGGTGGAGATAGACTACAGGCAGCCTCCTTCAGTTTTCTGTCTTCCTGGCTGGAGTCTTAGCTTACTTCTGCACTTTATAGAGCAAGCATCCTGATCTCAGGCTCTCCAGCCTATGGGGCAAACCCAGTTACAAGCCTGCAGACCAGCCTATGCCAGTATCCTTTGAACGGCTGTGTTCTCTGAAGCCATGCAATGGGTGGTGGTAGATCATGGAATTAGCCTTGATTCAAGCAAGAGATCTGCCTGTTAGCCCTGCGTCAGTTGACAAAAGCGCAGTTGCCAGTTTCTAAGTGGTGCAGTTCCATTGATGGTAGCAACAATGGGGGTACAAATGTAGACAGAATCTCTGTACTTTTGCCAGCCAGTTGTCTCAATCATGCTTGGAGCAGAGGTAAAGGCTCAAGGCTAACAGTGTCTGAGCCCTCCTAAGGCCCACCTACGGCCTACCTACACTAGAGTGAACCATGAGGGGGTGAAGGGGACCAGTAGACACCAGTGTTTAATCAAAAGTCACATTCTCCAGTGAGGACACCGCCTGGCACATGAAATGCTATTAGAAGAGCTGGGCCACATTGGCGGGGGGGGGGATTGTTTTAGGGTGTTTGGGATTTTTTTTTCTTAATCTTTTTGAAACAGCATTTATTCCTGTCATTTTCTGGCTTTGAAATAAACTTCTGATATTGAATTGTTTAATAAAAAAAAACTGAACGTGACTAAGCTGCCCTCCCCCCCCAAAAAAAGTTTACATTTACAGCTATTTTTGATTTTCCAAATGGAAAAAGGTCCACATTTAAACTGAATTTTTTTAAAAAGCATGGAATATTTCAACCTGCCTCAAACTGATTTAAGCATGTAGAAAGTGTTATCTTTTTTTTTCCATTTTCAAACTACATAAAACTCTGAATAACTTTGCCAATTCCCCTGAACCCCCCGTCACCCGACTCTGAGAATGGGAATGAATAGAAAGTTGTTGTAGTGAGGAGGAATGGCCCTCCTCAGGGGTAGACAAGGAGAGAAGGGCCAGACATCACTGGGAGCAGTCAGGTGCTACCTGTCCATCAGGCTGTAAGTTAAGGGGTGGGACAGGAAGTATAAAAGGAAGGCCAGCAGGCTCATTTTGAGACAAGCTCCCAAAGAGGCACGATGTCTCTTCCCCTACTCTGGGACCAGCACCCTATGGAGCAGGGGTCTCAAACACACAGCCTGTGGGCCACATGAGGCCCCTAAAGCTATTTCCTGCAGCCCTCAATGACACGATTATTACCAATATTTGCAATATCACTGTATGGAAAGGTTTCAGTGGTGTGGCCCTCAGGCTACCATATTAATCCTCATGTGGCCCTCATGATGATTTGAGTTTGAGACCCTCGCTATGGAGGAACTGCCTGGGGTCTGGGAGCCGATTCCTGCATGCAGCCTGCTACCCGGTCCCTACCACAGGGAATGGCTAGATACCACCTACTGGGAAAAGGCCCCTCAGACTGGTAGCCCAGAGGAAGGACCAGCACTTCTAGAACCAGTTAGCCCATAGGGCCTGGTCGCCCTGTCCAAGACCATGGACTTGGAAGAGCTGCCTACTGATGATGACTGGGAGGAGACTCCAGCCAGCTGTGATCTGGAGGACCAGCCCCTTGCAGACATCTTGGACAAGCTTCTGGACCTGCCATCCTCAGATGCCATGGAGGGGTTCTGCAACCTGCCCCTGGAAGCCTATCCTGATGAGACTGAGCAGGTACTGCTGGGAGGAGAGTAGGAAGTAACTCAGTGAAACTACCTCCCAGGTGCTGCAACTTGAGCCTGATGTAGGGGTCAGCATGGTGTGGAAGGAACCCTACTGACCCCTCCGGCTGATTTAGCAACTTTGACCAGGGCCCTGGACTGGGACACAGTGGAGACGAAGGCCTGCATCCCCCATCTCCTCTTCCCTCCTTCCAGGGGACACCACCAGCAGTTGCCTGCTCCCCAAAGCAGCTGACTTACCTTATTCCTGTGACTGCTTGGTCCCCTAAGCCTAGAGACTCTTTGTCGGTGTGGCAGCCCTGCCCAAGGGGCCCAAGACTCTCTATTGACCTGACAGAAAAAGAGGAGGTTTTGTGTCTGCCCTTGGAAGGGTGGGGCGCCCTGCACCCTCACAGTAATGTTATATAGTTGGATATATCCAACAGGAGCCACTGCAGTGTTTGCATACCCAATGTGGAGCAGATTCCAGCTACTGTACTTCCCTGGGTGAATTCCTAACTGGAGTAGAACAAGCAAGGAGTTCTGTGACACTTAAAGATTAACACATTTATTTATCACATGAGTTTTTGTGGGAGAAATTCCCAAAGTGACTTAGACTAACACAGCTACCCCTTTGGAACTTGGCTACATGACTGGAGTAGGACAGTGTTTTGCTTTGGTGCCACTAGATGTCAGTATGCCCCAAGCTTCAAAGAAAGATCCCAGCCGCAGTTTGAAGTTCGCATCAGTTTGTCCATCTATCTCATCTCAGACACAAGTAGATATGTCCAGAACTTGCATCTCACTCTTGAGAATGTCAGTGGAGCTGTCTGGTTTGCTGGCACCTAAGATATTTGTCTCTGGGGTGTTATTTGAATAGATGGCAATTTGGGTAGTGAGTGAAGAGCAAACTAGCACATATCCACATTTGAAGCCTGATCCACTGGCCCTCAAAGACAAGTGGCATAGAATTAATTACAGGTTTAGAAGGGATGGCAAGGGTCATTTAGTCTAAGATGCAGGATTTATTGTGTCTAAATCATTCAAGACAGATAACTATCCAGCCTCCTTTTAAAAGCCTTCAGTGAAATATCTTCCATGACTTCCCTAGGCAGTCTGTTCCATTGTCCTACTAATCCTACACTTAGGGCATTTTTCTGAGATTTAATCTAAATCTGCTGTGCTGTAGTTTCAGCGCACTAGCTCTTATCCTGCCCTCTGTAGCAAAAAAGAACAACTTTTCTCCATCTTTCTTATGGCAGCCTTTCAGGTATTCAAAGACTGCTGTCGTATGCCTCTCCTCCTCTGTCTCCAAACTAAACACAACCAGGTCCGTCAGCCTTTGTTCCTGTGACTTGCGTTCCATCGCTTTGATCATCTTTGTTGCTCTCCTCTGGATCCTTTCCATTTTCTCTACATGGGTGAGCACAATTGGACACAGTACACCAGTTGAAGCCTAACCAGTGGTGAGTAAAGCGGTACTATCACCTCACATGACCTGCATGCTCTGCCTCTGTTAACATAACCTAAAATTGTATTTGCTTTTTTTGCACCAGCATCTCACTGACGACTCATGTTGAGGTTGTGATCTACTACAACTCCCAGATCCTTTTCAACTGTGCTGCTGCCAGGCCAATTACCCCTCCAGATGGCGTACATAAAGGCTGAATTGCGTCTTTTCTACCAATATTTTATTGGTGGTAAACATGCTCTGTCCATTTGTCCATGGAAAAATGAGAAAAATAAAAATCAAAAAACAAAGGTGTCTCCTGACAGACCTGCTCATGGCAGTGTGAACCATTGTATGGTCTTGTTTCCACTTTTTGAAAGAGAAAAATGTGACTGAAGAGGAATTATTTCCACAGAAGGTGGCAGGTTATGAGGGTGAGAGTGTATGTAGGTTGAGATTTGTGTCCTCTGCTCTAGTTAACAGTGACACTAGCAGCTCTTTCCAAGGAAGTCTATCTGAAAGGGAGGGTGGAAGGAGTTTATTCAATAACTTTGGATGGGGTAAGGATCAAGTGATCCACTGCTAGTATGAAGTTAAGAAGGACTGAGGATTCAAACTGTGAGGAATTGTTTTGTCTTGAGCTGCCATTGCTTTTAAGTGAAACTCTGTCCCAGGGGACATGAGTGGTGGGAGGGCTTTCACTGACTGCAGTAACTCCCAAGTCTCCCACTCCCCTGAGGGCTTCTTGCTATCGCTTCTCCCATCCATCTGCTAAAAACAATTGACAAGGCAATGGTTAATGTTCACATTGTACGGTCCACACTGGGCTTTAGCAGCAACACTCCAATGGGATGAACAAAGTCATGCCTATCCAAGCCAGTGTTAAACACTGCCTGCAGACTCAGGAAGATCTCTTTCCTTTAGCTACGCTATGATCACATTTGGAAAGTTATCTTCCTAACCCGAAGTTCTAGAAAGTTACTCCGTGTCTTCAATGAAAGCTGAGATTCGGCAGGATGTGAACATGCCATAGGAGCCATCGAAATACACCAAGCAGACAAATACTGGATACACCTGGTGTAGGAAGTACACTGTTGGCTTGAAGGGGACTGGTGTGCATACCCAGTGTCATAATTCTGGAGTTGTCTGTTCCAGGACTTAGCATTTTGAGCTGCGTTTCCCATGTACCTAGATGAAAGTAAATCTCTAGCAGAGCGTTAAGCGGCACAGCCTGTTTTCTCTGGGAAAGCTGTCCGTTACTCAGAGTACATCTCTCTCAGGGACACTTATCTGGTTAGCTAGTGCCCACATAGGTCATGAAGATTCCATAAATTGACCCTAGTGGTTCCCATTTTACTCTAAAAAGACACACTGACAAACTGATTCCTCCCTGTTTCATAGTTAACAACAGGGGTGGGAAAACCCCTAATACAACACAGAAGACTTCAGGTTTCAAGTCTTCCTCTATATCTCGACAGACTTAAGGACTTGCCCCTGTGAGAAAAGTTGCACCAGTGTCACTAAAACAACTTAAAATTGATCTGATTACACTAAGGCATGCTGCTTATGTGGTTCAGTTAAGCCCTGCTTAAATGAGTTCAGCTTTACATTGACCTAAGTGCTACCTAGATCTAATCCTGCATCTGTACACAGAGATGGATTTTGCTCACAAAGAGGTTTGAATAGCAACGACTAGAAAAAGTGGTTTGCCAGCAAGCTGCCCATCAAAAGCCAGTCACATAAAGCATCCCTGGAACGGTTTCAAATTAATGGTTTAAAAAAAACCACCTAAGTCCATCGATACAGAGCTTGAGGAAAAAAAGAGGCTAAATTGTTTGCAAATACTGAAGTTAATAAAGAAGTATCGTCATAAAAACAGAGGAGAATTGTTTTCTCTTGAAGAAACTTTGATGTACTTAAAGACTAACAAATTTATTTTTTGCATGAGCTTTGATGGGAGAAAATCCCACTTCATCAGACACTGAGATTTTCTCCCACGAAAGCTCATGCAAAAAATAAATTTGTTAGTCTTTAAGCACCACAGGACTCCTTGTTTGTTTGTGTTACTGAACTAGACTAACTTGGCTACCCCCTTTGGATTTTGATGTTCTTGATTGACAAGGTGACACTGTGGGCTGTCTACTCCAGCAAATTAAATTGACCCAGATGTGCTACTCTGGATGTGAAAGAGCTACATCCTTGAGCGATGTAGTTAAGTTGACCTAAGTCCCCACATAGACAGACCTAGGCAGACAAAAATATTCTTCTGTCAGCTTAGCTCTTATCTGTCAGGGAGATGGATTAACAACAGGAAAGATAGAATCCCCTCCATCATTGTACAAAGTGTCCACATTAAAGATCTCCTGCCACTGTGTTACTGTAGTATTTGAAGTTTAGCCATAGCCTGAGATCAGGAGTTCTCTAACAGTGGGCCATGGACCACGCATGGTGCCCAAGTGCTTGCCTTTTGTCTGCAAAGAATTGGATGTTTCATGCTGTTGACTCTCTTCCTTGTTTCTAGTTGCTAGATCAGATAAAGAGACTACCTGGTCAGGAATGACTGTTACATGAACAAATGCCAATTTTGTTACAACACAAATGTTGCCCATGATAATGTCTTGAGTTTCTCAACTCGCAGGCTTCTGATGGAAAGCCCCTTGGTCTTCTAGTAGGTTGCTGGACAGCACAGCTTCCATAGCCCATCATTCCGAACTATGCCCACAATGCAGACTCTTGAGGCAGTGGACTCCAGACCTTCTGGTTGCCTAGGCACCCTTGCCATGCAGATCACAACACAACCAAATTTTAACCTACTGAAATTTCCTGCAAACTGAAAATCTTGTGTTTTGGTCATTTCTAATTAACAGATGCTACTGAGACATAAAGCACTACTCTGACACTAGTTTTTCACATACACAATCTCTAAAGTAGAGAAAGATCCATTACTAGAACTCCAACAGCAGAGAAGTTGATCTACACAGTCCAGAATGGAAGGGGATGTGTCCATTTCTTAAGATGTGGTTCATACTAGGAAAAGCGTGAGATCTTCTGCCTTCGTAAGTGATCCTTGTCTGGTATGCTTGAGGCATTTGTATCTAAAAGTAATAGTTGGTCCAATGACTCTACATATCAATTTTAACAAAGCAGCCCCTGTTTTCTGTCCGGGCAATGGATGGGTTTCCATCTGGTGCCTCTTGACATATGTATTGATTTTAAGCTCCTGGAGGCACAATGTCTTTATTTTATTATGTGTGTGTACAGCGCTTAGCACAATAGGGCCCTGAGCTATGACTGGACTCATGTCTAAGATAGGAATCCTCCTCTTGGAGGACAGGTCCATCAATGGCCATTAGCCCAGATGATCAGGGATGCAATCTCTTGCTCTGAATGAACATCCTAGAACCTGGGACTGACTGACGAGTCGAAATTGTCAATTCATTCCCCCTGAAGTACCTGGTGCCAGCCACTGTCAGAAGATAGGACACTGAGCAAGCTGGACCATTGGTCTGACCAAGCATGGCCATTCTTACATAAATATTACATGTTATCATAGTACAAATAATGCATAATGGAACAATGATTAATGGATGTGCTGCTTAAAACCCTATTTTTAGGAAGAAGAGACCTCCTCAGTTACTGATTTCTTAGGAAACACTATATATTTTGAACTTGCCATTCCTTCTCTTCACCTCCTTTTCTTTCCCCCCCTGTTATTTTTCTATTCCTTCCTCCAATTTTTAATCTTCTTGCTGTTTGGGGCTTTTGTCAATTGACTCATGGTTGATTTTCCTTCTGAAATCTGTGATCGTGTCAGAGAGATTGATGAGAGAATTACAAAATGGGGACGATATGTCCTTGGGGTTTGGAGACGGGCAGAAGAGTGATCTAGTGAAGGAGAGAATTCCAAAAATTCACCCTCATGGGTGAGCTGTGTTTAGTAAACACACACACACACACACACGCATGCACGCATGCACGCACACACACAAAATCCACTTTCAAGCCTGGAAGGAAAATACAAATATGTTAATAGATCTCTCCCCAAGGATTTAATTGGTTCTCCATTCCAAAAACAGGTGACACCCCTGGACTTCTCCCTAAAAATGATCTGTGCTGGCATTCTTGGGAACAGCCTCAAGGAGGAATGCAGCCCTTGGCATTGGAACAGGAGCTGACATTCCATTCCAAACTCAAGAATGTGGACAGACTGTTCGCTCCAAATGACAGGCACATGAGTTCATTCACCCTCACTACACTGCAAATGGGCCATCAGAATCCAACCAATGCTGCAAGCCTTGAGAGGGATGCAGCTTTAATCCAGGTATTAGTGCTCATTGTTTATCTACTGGATGCTTTCCCAGGGCAGGGGCTCTCAAGCATCTCCTACCATGAAGCATATCTTAAATGGACAGGTTGTCTCAGGAACCTCCTCTCTTTCTATTGGTGGCTGCCTGGCCACCTCCCCTTTCATCCATGGTTACATAATGTCTCCACTGCAACCACAGCCATTGCTTGCATGGAAAAGCAGTACTAGGAAAGAGTTTAGTGGGTTTTTGTTTCTTTTAAAGCAGTCTAGCAGCAGCATGTGAGGAGGACACGTCAGCAATATATGCTCAGGCAGCTCCCTGTAGAGCAGTAAGAGTTTGATGGAGCAGAGACCACAGTTTGGGACTCATGGGTTCCCAGCTCAATGAGTGCCACATGGAGACATGCAAGACGCAAAGCAGGGACAAAGGTCTCAGGAAGAAGGCTCTACACAGGCAAAGCTTTGGTTTGGCATCAGAACCCTCACTTAAACCAAATTCAGATCCAAATTCAAAGGCTTCACTTATCTCTAGTACTTATCTGATAGCTAACAGTATACCTTAGCGAGGGCACTGTGCCAACTCTTGGTAATTGCCCCTCCCATGTTACACACCTATTGGAAGAGGCAGGCAAATGTTATTTTGTATATTTCAAACAACTTGGATTACCATACCACACCCAATTTATGGAGAGGGGGTCTTGGGAATCAAAATAGTTTTGCATTAATGTGTTCATACCTGATTATAAGCTTTTGGAACCTGACACTACAGAATTATTCACTGGCTAACCATTTGCTGAGACGGGATCATATGACTTCAGAACTGAAAATAGCAAACCTTCAGCATCAAGCAATGCTGATGGTACTGCACATTTAGGGCAAAAACAAAAAAGCCAAATCCCAGCCTGATTCATCACTCCATTAGACCAGTTCTACACTGTGGAAATCCACAGTGCTCTCAGATTAGCATAACTGAGTGGAAAAGCATGCTTCATGGATTTGAGATTTATACTCATTCCATGCTTAACATTTCCTGATATTCAGATGACACACTATAGCAGTGAGTGTCAAAGCTTGTGTGCCATGGATGACATATTTATAGAGCAGTGGGTCTCAGACTGCAGTCTGGGAGACAAGCAGCAGACGGCACCCCATGGAGTCAATTCGTGGCTATCCTTGTTGGGCATTGCTTTGGTGTGAAATTAAATTGTGATCAGATTTGCAGAAGATGACAAAGCTGGAGACAGGGCACATTCAAAAGGTGAGAAGCAACAGGTCAAGTGACCAGGAGAGAGGAGAGGAGTGAGTGCTGAAGGCAGTAAGAAGAGATGTAGCACTGTGTCAAGTCCTACATTTGGGAGAAGAAATAAAGGTACAGACACATACTAGAGTTTTGTAACCACACAGCTACACCCCTCACATTCAAAATATAATCACTGTGTTTTTAACTGGTTCACGTATATGGCAAAAGAAGAGGTGAAAAACCAACACAGAAAGATATGGAGGTTTGTTGGTCATCCTGATTAATAGATTTTAAGCGACAAGGGCATTATGAGCACTAGCTCCTGCAGACACAGGTTGCTATTTCTCACGAAAAGCCATTTTTTCTTGGAAATAAATTTCTGAGGAAAAATGTATTACTCTAATGAAAATGTTTGAGAACCACAGTTTGACTGGGGTACCCATTTTTCCCCACAGAGCTGGGGTCAAAGACAGAATGGGTGCATTTCCAGCAGGGTCCTGCAGGGATGGGTTCTTGGCCTTATGCTATTGAACGTTGTTATCCACGATCTGGAAGCAAACATAAAACCACACCTGATAAAGTTTGCATTTCAATTACAGCTCAGCAGTTTCATGCTGAAGTTCAGTCTTGTAGTTCAGTTTTGCTGAAATAGTCTAACATGGCTACCTCTCTGATCCCTGATAAAGTTTGCAGATGGCACAAAGACTGAATGAGTGGTGTTTAATGAAGGTTATTGAATCAGTGACCTTTCTCCTTCTTTTAATAAGCTTTAGGTTATCTGCTTTGGTAAAATGGCTGCAAGCAAACCATATACATTTTAACATGGCTAAAGATGAAATGGACACAACCAGGAACAAAGAACATCAGTCATACTTACAGGTTGGGGAACTCTATCTGGGAATCAGTGACTCTGAAAAAGATTTGGGGCTCATGATGGCTAATCAGTTGAATGTGAGGTCCCACTGTGATGCTGTGGTCAGAAGAGCTAACACAACCCTCAGATGCACAGCCAGAGGAATTTTGAGCAGGTGCAGAGAAGTTATTTTATCTTTATATTTGGCATTGGCCTGGTTGCTGCTGTGTCCATTTCGGGTTTTTGCTGAAATCAGACTAAAACAACTACCACTGTGTGTTAAAGAAAGACCCTCCTGCTTCGTTTCCTCCAGGCAGCAACACACATCTGGACAGGCCGAAAGCAAGTTCAAATGCTTTACCATAAAGCACATTTTCTGTCTCATCAGCCTCTTGATTCAGCATCTGATGGGTCAGCGATGTCTTGCTGACAGTTCATTATCCCCAAGTCTATGTGGAATGGAGTTAAGTTGCTATCTACAGGCCCTGTCCCCTGTCCACATCCCTGCAAGAAAGCACAGACATCCAAAAGGCTCTTTGCTGACTCCTGCATTCCCTAAGCTTAGCTGCAGCCTCTCAATCTCTGTTCTTCTCCTCTGCATATGTGTTTTTGCAAAGGTGAGCACTTCTCTTTGATCTGCCCAGCTGTTTGTGTATTGGTTCTCATTCTTGGCAGGTGGAAAAGGGTCAAGGGTCTCTCCCTAGTTTGCAAACTACACTCACTACTGGTAACAGCCATGTGCAGGAGACAAGAACAGTAGCGCTATTTACATTCTGCTGGCAGCAGCAGCCAAAAGAGCCAAATCCAGAACCAGCCCAGCCTTGAGAGTAAGCAGCCTACTCAGAACTGGCAACCGCCAGGCTTGGGCACCATAAATGTAAGAGTGGTGAAAAAAACTAAGCAAATTTCATGCTTTGATGGTTCACATTTTCATGCTTTTCCTTACAGTCATGAAGGCTAGAACTTCAGCTTTGAGAAAAGCACCATTTCCTGAAAGCCTCCTAATCAGATCATGAGGATGGGCAACTGAAACAGACCCACATGCACTCACCCCTGGACTGGAGCCTTGCGCTGGAGTTCTGGGGAATTAACTCAGGCCCATTGTCTGTGCTCCTTCTCTTTCCTCTGGGTTTCACTGCTGTCTGCACCCACAATGTCTTTTTCTGGCTTCAGTCCTCCAGCCAAGTCATGCTTCATGTCTCCCCTTTTTTTTCCTACAGTCTCAGTTCTACCACCCATGTCAGTGACTGCTGCAGCCTACCACCTCTTCACTGGCAGGCTGGGGAAAGCAGAGAGGGACTTGGGCCTGCCCACTTTTCCAGGCCACGGGCCAGGAACATTATGTGTGACCTGCTTTCACCACCTCTTTCCCCAAATCCATCACAGTCTTCCCTGTGCCACCTCCCCACAGCCCCAGTACTCCTTCTGCTCTTGTATCAGGGCCTTTGGCTCATGTAGAGCCCCCAGCAGTCAGCCACTGCTCAGTCCAGGGTGTTGCCTCCATTCAGCCTCAGGACAGCTTCTTCCCTCCTGCACGCTCAGGAATGACTGCCCTTGTGCTGCCAAGTAACTCCCCTTTATACTGGGCTCCCAGGCTCTGATTGGATATCCTGCAGCCCCCTTCCTATTGGCTGCCACTCCCAGGGCGATCTCAACCCTCTCCTAGCCAGAGTGGGGCCAATACCCCGCTACATCAATGCTTCTTATTCCATACAAGAAACAAGAGCATGGGAAATCTGGCCAGGGTAACTTTCTTCCCACAGGTTGCAATGGCCCTTGCACTGTATTGGTATCATTTCCTAGTTTGCTCAAAGAACTGAGGCATTAGTTGGAAAATGGCAGCGCAGAATAATAGAGAAAGGGAGATTCCTGATGCACCAGGTCTTCATTGCTTATTAAACCATGGCCCGCAGGGGGTGAAGGCACTGCACCTCCCCTCCATATCCACACTCGGCAGCTCACCTTATTGATACAAACTCCTTGAATCACCTGTATGAGGCTTCAAGTGCTTCTTCAGTGAAAAAACCATTAGCTGAGGTAGAGTTTAAATATGTGAAAAGCAACCTATATTTGGGCACCAGAAAGGCTGCTTCCGGGGAGGTGGGCAGATAAGGCAGAGTCATTTGACTAGGCCTAGAGCCATCAGTCCCAGGGGTTAAAGTGGGCCAGAATGCAGTGGAACGCCATTAGAAGGCCCACTATTTTTAGAGGCCCCTAAAAATAGCAGGCCCCGGAACGGCGTTCTGCCATGTTCCAGCAGGCAGGGGATGGGGGCGGGCTCCCCTGTGCACATGCAGGCTTCAATTTCCTGGCCCAGAGTGATGCCAGTGAGTACCAGGGTGGCCCGGCTCATGCTGGTGGGGGGAGTATTGGGAGCACCTGAGCTAGGGGTGGGTATTAGGGGTTGGTATTGGGGGTGGGTATTGGGGGCTGGGGGTGGATTTTGGGGGTGAGTATTGGGAGCAGTAGCTGGGGTTCAAGGGGGGCCCAGATGTGCAGAAGAGGGGCCCACCCATGTGGGAAGGGCGCCCACCTGATTAGGGGGGTTCCAGGGCTTGCCAAATTACACTTTAACCTGTGATCAGTCCAGGTTCCTAGGGCAACAGAAACCACTCCATGGAAGCAGGAGCCCAACCAAGGGTTGTGGCATTTCTCCTGTAACACTGGGTGGTTCAGAACTCATATTGTTTTCCCCCAGGTTGACAAACTCAAAATTTGCCCTTCTTGGCTGTTAAATAAATGTCCACAATTATGCTGTATTTATTATTTGTATTCCCATTATACCTAGGAGCCTTCACCATGGACCAGGACACCATTGCACTACGTGCTGTATAAACAGAATAAAGAGTCACCAATCTAAAACGTTGGGAAATGTCGCCCCATACATCAGGCTCTCACCAACATGAGGCCAAAACAGTACTTCAATCACTGAGCCCAAAGTCAGCACAAGATAACCTATACATTGCACCTCCCTTCCCTACCAAACCAATTCTTTAACACCTTCTTACCAAGGAAAAATTCCATGCACACAGTTCAGCTTTCAGAAGTGGCCCTACAATAGCACATCGGTGTGCAAATGTACAACAGGGGGAAACATCTGTTTCAGGCTTCTAAAGGAGTCAAAATAAAGCAAAGCAGGAGGAGAAGCAAAGACAGTCAGAGTTATAGGGAATACCTGTACAGATGCATGAGACAATTTCCAGTGGGGTAGCCGTGTTACTCTATTTCACAAACCAAACAAGGAGCTCTATGGCACCTTTGAAGACTAAAAAATTTATCTATCTCATTAGCTTTTGTGGGCACAATCCTGCTTTTGAGATCTTGCCCACAAAAGCTCATACGATAAATAAATTTGTTAGCCTTTAGAAGTGCCACAGAACTTCTTTAGATGCATGAAAGTATCTGACAAACTTAGTGAGTGAAGATAGAGCTCCAGGAGTTTCTTGGAGTGTTGAACAGAAGCAACAGGGATGGTTTTAACAAAAACCTCATCCACACAGGGAAACTGACCAAAGAGCTACTGTGGAATAGATCCTGGGGGGGGTGTAACTTTATTCCAGAATAATTGTACATTTTTTTCTGTTTATTCTGCAGTAGCTAATCTGGTCAATTTCCCCTTGTAGAAAAGCTCTTATTAAGCCTATTCAAAGGTTTCCTGTTTGCCCCAACCAGTGTTTGTCAGGGAGAATGTTGCAGCAGAAGCAGGAGGAAAGCAGCTGTCTGTTATTTTTCCAGAATATTTCACTTTCTTAGAATTTCCTTTCTTTGTTTCTTCTTCTTCTTTTTAAATTCAACATTTTTTGACAGCTGGAAAAAATAATATGTTTTGGTTGCTATGGCAATTGGATACCAAGGGCTCCAGGATAGCCAATAATGTTGAAGGGGGAATTACCATAGTTTCCAGAAAATAGCATGCACCATTCTAAATGGATCAGGCTATTCCTATCTGTGCCTGGGTGTAGTTTTTGTACATGGATGTTAGGGCCATCCCCATGGTTACTCTGAAAAATATGGCTTTGGCCATAGAGTATTGGCCACTACTCTTCTTGTGTATGCCATGGGATCACAAGACAAGGTTCTCATCAACATGGTATTGCTTCATACTGAATCTTATGGAAAAGAAATAAGAAATAAATACTGCACTTTCAAACTATAAAAATGTGGGTGGGAATATTTTCCAGCCTGTGTCACTTTCCATTAAATCTGATATCCATTTTTGGCATCTACTGGTTGTGCTTTTGCGCCTAACACCACTCTCAGATTTAGGAATTTGTAATTCTTTCTCATCACTCCCAGGTTTAATACACCCTGGAGTATTATAATAAAAGTTAAACTGGCACAATTTCAGAATCATGGCAATGTATTACCACTGTGATTTTTGGACATATAGATAACAGAATAGTGGGATCCAGCTGAATAGTTTCAAGGGCATCCATCCAATGACTTGTTCCAATGGGTCCTGCCAATGTGTATCATGACTGGTCGATTTCCTATTTCATTTCCCACCTACCAGTTAACAGTAAACAAAGGGATCGTTCCCAGATTTGCGAGCCCTGAAACACATATGAAGTGTGTAGTTGATGGGAGCAGCACATGTTGTATGTAATTCATGGAGCTGGAATGATAAAACTAAACTTTTCTCCCAGAAGAATAATTACACTTTAAGATCCCAGTCCAGTCACATGAAATTCACTGGGATGGGTCTATCAGCACACAATCAGCTGGAGAATCAGGGCTTACTTTAGCTACAAAACACAGAGAGAAGAATACAATATTCAAATGAAAATAAACATCATAGACCAGATTGTGACATCAGTGGTGATACCTATGGAAGTGTTTCAGAAATCAGTGGGACTATTTGAGAAGTGAGGTAGCACTCGCTCTAAGTATGGATTTCACCATCCTGCCTCTGATGGAAAGAGGGAACAGCAGCATCCCCTACTAGTTTCACAAAAGATACCACATGGAAACAAAGAAATATTTCCACTGCAACATGATCTACCTGACAGAAGATCCACTTAGCTCCATTAGAAAGGCAGCATCCATGCTTTGTTGCATTACAATGCAACCAAAGAAGGGCTGATTTCTAGGCCAGTCATCTTTGTTTAAGTTAATTTTCCTTTAGAGAAAGACTTTCAAGAGCACAAAGGGAAGTTGGATAACTCCCTCCCTCTTATGACTTTGAAAATCTCCTGCCTTGCTTTCAGGTTGCCTATGCTGTTAAGGATCCTCATCTAATTCTAACTATCTCAAGACATTTTAGGAACAACAGGAATTGAACAGACGCTTTCCTGCTGTAATTTTTATACCAATATAAGGTAAAATTCAGGCCCTGCTGAAGTCACTGAAAGCTTAGATATTGACTTAAGTGGACCCAGGTTTTTACCCATAAAGCAAATTAATTACCAAATGGTGGCATTGATCTGTCTGAATTGGGCTATCCTAAACAGAAGATGTCCACACAGTTTTCCTGTGAAAATAATGAATGTCTGCCTGTAAAACCACTTTAGACAGCCATCACAATATGTTTTGATTTAGCCTTCCCGCCCAAAGACATGCCCTTTTTCTAAACATATAGAATGATGTAACCCTTCTGCCAAGGCGAGGTGGCAGAACAAGGGTGGGGTTCTATATCTAGGGGTTTTCAAATAATCTTACACCACCAACCAGCTCAAGCCCCACCCAGTTCTCTGGGAAATCATGCACTATTCCCTGGGCACCCCAAAGGCATAATGCTTCCCTGCTCGCAAGCACAAGTCTGAGTGTATTATAAAGAACTTTTAATAGTAATAAAAACAGAATGTAAAAGGCCCAATAACTGAAATCAGCACTGAGCTGGAAAATCAGTGCAGAGCAGGTTTCCAACATGATCCCACCCAGCATAACAGCACATGTGAACTCAATAGCAAAACCAGCCCGGATCTGGAGAATCAATACAGAACAGATTCCCAACAAACCCAGGGCATGTAGGGAATGTCTTTCACACAAGCTGTCTGCCAGCGCCACCCACTGGTCACTCAAGCTCTCTGGCCCTCCACTGGCCACTCACGCCACCCTTTGGCTCTGTCCTCTGTCCGCTAGCTCTGCCTGCTGGTCACTCATGCTTAGCTCTCACCTTTCACTGGCTCCGCCCACCATCTGCCAGCTCCACCCACTGATAACTCATGCTCCACTCTCACCAGCCACTGGCTCCACCTGCTGACTGCCAGCTCCACCTACTAGTCACTCATGCTCCACTCCCGCCAGCCACCGGCCCTGCCCGCTGTCCACCAGCTCCTCCCGCTGGTCACTCATGCTGTCCAACCCATCGCTGGCTGCTCTCCCCATCCACTGGCTCTGCCCACTGTCCACCAGCTCCGTCCGCTGGTCGCTCACACCATCCAGCCCACCACTGGCTGCTCTCACCATCCACTGGCTCTACCCGCTGTCTGCCAGCTCTGCCCACTGGTCACTTATTCCATCTGCTGCTCCTCTTCAGTGATCCAGCTCAGAGGGCGTGTTTGCCTCTCTCAGTGATTTCAGCTCTTAAACCTCAAGTAGCTGCAAACAGCTTCTTCCATTCAAATAACAAAGAAAGGCCTCATAAGAAGCCAAGCCAGATTTACTGTTTGACAGTGGGGTCAGGGGGTGAGGTGTATGCAACCCCACCCCTGTCTTAACTTCACCAAGCTGGAAGGAGGGGGTGAACCCTCTTTTAATATTCTTTTTGATAAGGATAGCTTTTATTGTTTAACCCACCTAACTGTTTGATCAAGCAAGAGAGTAGCATATTATAAAAGACAGTATGTCATACTTCTCTTCTGTAGAATTACAGATATTGACAGATTTATAATCAGATCAACCCAAATACCATTACCCATATTGCCCTACACCCATAGTGTATCTATGCTAATATGTTCTTTGTGCTCATGCAAATACAAAACCCATGCAGATTAGTAGCCCCCCTCAGTAGCTGTTAGGCACATCTTCTAAGCTTGCCTTACAATGAGAAAACATACAAAATATCCAACTGCACAAGTAACTAGTACCCGCTATTCTCTCATTTAACTAGATCTTATTTTGGACAGTTCCTGGGGGGTTTTGTTGTCATTGTTGTTCTTGTTTTTCCCTCCTCCTTGTAAAACCAGCCCTGTTTTCTTCCAGAAACAATCATTCTTGTAAAAAATGTTACACCAGAATCCATAAGGCCAACAATGACAGAAGACTTAAAAACCAATAGCCTTCCTCTAGTTATACATTTCTATTAAAACAAAAAACCACAAAATGCAGGCAGCTAACCTAAATGTAAATGTATATACATCTAGATACAATGAATGCAGGCAGACTTACAGGATGAGGGACTCTATCTAGCAATCAGTGATCTGAAAAAGATTTGGGGGTCATGGCAGATAATCACAGTGAGATGCTATGGCCAAAAGAGCTAAGGCAATCCTGGAATGCAAAAACAGAGGAATATTGAGTAGGAGAAGAGCAATAGTTTTACCTCTTTTCAGCATTGGTATGATAACTTGTGTCCAGTTCTGGCACCCAGTATTCAAGAAGAACGTTGATAAATCAGAGAGTGTCCAAAGAAGAACCATGAAGATGATTAAAGGATTAGAAAAGATGCCTTATTGTTGGCAATCTCTCAGAATTTGAGGATGATTATCTTTCATAAAATGATAGCCAGTTATCTCTGGTACATCAGCATGTGACTAATGAGATTTATCTCAGGTATTCTTGCCTTCTTTCCCATTTGTCCATTTTCTCTTGTCTCATTTGGATCTCAGAATACTGGGATCCTTGCCACAACATTTTTTTCCATTTTAGTTACCTGATGCCTCCAGTTTTCCTTGAGTTTATGTTAATATTGCAATTCTTCATGTTGGCTTTCAACATGTCTTTGAAGCACTTATTTTTGGCGTGGCTGTCGTGGGGTCAGCCCTCCCTAACACCCCCTGGTGGGAAAGCACAAAGGGAATGAGCAGGGATGGTGACTCCACAACCTTCTTAATGCTCAATATCAGTGTCAGGACGCAGCCTCCTGGTCAAGGCAGCAAGGTCTAGTGGACACAGGTCAATCTCAAAGTGAATACATGGCCTCTGGTCAGGGCAGCATGGCCTAGCGGCCATAGAGAGAGTATCAAGGGGTGTCCATAACAGGGTGCATTGCCCAGGTAGGGGAGCTCAGCCCCTCCTGCTCTATTGAGCCCCAGCCCAGGGCCCTATCAGTGTCAGGGGTGAGGCTAGGGCACCAGATCAGCGGGGCTCCATACCAAAACACATTGACTGGTTCTCTATGCTACCCCCAACTCTGCCACATAGGCCCCCTATGCTACTTCCTACCTGAGCACAGGGCATGACTTCCCACAAGATGCTGGTCTGGGCCTTCTTGGCTTCTGGGATGGCTGTCGTCTGCCTCCTTGAAGGTCCCCAGGGTTGGCTGGCTGTAGTAAGTGCCTGGGCATTGGCCTTAGGGCAGTCATTGCAGAGCAGCTGCTCTTCAGTGCTCTCTCCAGGATTGCTCTCCTCAAGTGCTTGGGGCTGATGCAGCTCCAGGCTGGAAGCTTCCAGCACGTGTCCTCTCTCTTTGGTCACTAGCCCTGAATGAAATGAGCAGCTTCCTTTCATGCTGGGGCAGCAGGCAGAGCATGCCTAGAAGGCTTCAAGGGGCAGAGCTTCTCCACCCATAGAGTCTGCTGGGCTTCTGTAGTGTGGGGTTAGTCCACCCCCTCACACTGCCCTTCATCTGTTGGCCAAAAGTCAGTTGTGAAAACATGACCTGCTTTAAGACATGATTTTTCTGGTGTTCAAAGAACATGATGAGCACAACAGAGTTGGTGGCAAGTAATCACAGCTTTGGTTCTAGGAGTGTAGGTTTGGAACAAAACAGTGATGTTGCGTTGGTCATCCCATTTGGTTTGTAAGAGCTTGTGATGGTACCACTGAAGGTATTATTCAAGAATCTTGAGAAGTTTACTGTACATGGCCCAGTTTTTAGCATTGTACAAGAGAGCAGGGACAATAATATCCTGATACACAATGAGCTTGCTTTGATTCGTGGTGTTATAAACTTTGAAGACATGCTTTCCGAAGCATCAAAAAACTGCACTGATACATTGGAGGTGGTGTCAACTTTCCTCGTCAGTGTTAGCTTTCAGTGACAGATAGCTGCCAAGGTAAAGGAAGCATTTGACATTCTCCAGGGTCTCCTGATTTATCTGAATGGATTGATCAAATCAGATTGGATTGGATTGATCAGAGCCTGTTGCTGGAGTATTTTAATTTTTTTGGTGTTGGTTTGGAGCCAAGTTGGTTGTTTTCTATTTCAGAGAAAATAGAGAATATTTATTGACATTCTTCTTCCAAGTGGGCACACAGGTCACAGTTGTCCACACAAGAGTTCAACGACTGATTTAGTGGTAGTGTTTGTCTTGAACCAGCGGCAACTGATGTTGAAGAGCTTGCCTTCTATTCTGTATTGGATGTCAAGTCAGAGGTAAGCTTGTCAACATGTCTTGTAGAGACTGACCCAAAGAGCTCAATCTATTTTGCTCAACAAAAAGAATGTTAAGGCGTGACTTGATCACAGTCTACCAATACCTACAAATATTTAATAATGGGCTGTTCAATCTAGCAGATACATGTATGAGATGATGTAAAGGAAGCTGAAGCTAGACAAATTCAGACCAAAAAGGCGGCATAAATTTTAAATAGTGAGAATACTAGCTATTGGAATAATTTACCAATGAACCCAGTGGGTCTCCTTTGTGGACAATTTTTAAAATCAAGATTGGGTATTCTCCTAACAGCTAGCCCTAAGAATTAGTTTGAGAAAGTTCTCTGACCTGTGTTATACAGAAGGTCAGAATTAATGATCATAATGGTCCCTTCTGGCTTTAGAATACAAGAATCTGTGAGAATCCGAACAACGTTTGCAGTCTCAGTTTCTATTTCCAGCAAACCACAGGCTTGTTATCAGATCTCCTGTTAAAGGCATTTTCCTTATTAAAGGACAAAAAATGGATTTTTACCCTCACTGCATCACTGCAGTTCTCATGTCACTTAATGTAACTATATTGAAGTTAGTGGCATTATTCTGGATTTATATCAGAGTTAAGAACAGGCTGGGAAGAACATGCCTGCTAGCAACAAAAGATTGATTGAGCTGGTACTCAGCAATATGCCTAATACAGCTAGTCTGGTGGCCCTACAAGTGTCTGCAGAATTTAACCTTCAGAATTTAAGGAACCCCAAAACAGCAGCAGAACTTAATGGCATTCAGGCTCAGAGACTGAAGTCAACTAGATTGAAAAGAGCTATTTAGTTTGAAGCTGACAAGCTGAAATGAAATATTTCTATTTTCCAAGTGGAAAATTTGGCCCAAAATTAATTGTTCCCAGCAGAAAATTTCAGTTTTGAAAAAGTTTCTTTTCAAACTGGAAGATGGGTCACCTTGAACAGAGGTTTCCAGCCTTTTCAGTAACATGGCACACTCCAATGAGACAAAGAATTCCACAGTACACCCACTTTTTTCAGCAGAATGGTTGCTCATAAACGTCACATTTACATACATTTATTATTGTTACAGTCTTACTAGAGAGGTTTGCAACACAGTGCATCCAACAAGCTAAAGAAGGATCAAATGCATTAATGTTTCAAATCCATCAGAAAAAAATACACAGTCTCAGTTTTGCCCTTTGGCCACCTGTGTTTAGAATGTTCATGTTTTAGAATTGAAAGACTGATCCTCCACCCTTAATTTGATGATTAATTTTCACAATTTTTATGAGCCGTAATTTTGGTTTGATAGGATATTGTTTGAGATGAAACAATTCTTGTTTTACATTGATTTTATTACCTTTGTACAAAATTTCATGGTACACTTGGACAATTCTCACGGCACATCAGTGTGCTGTGGCACACTGGTCAAAAATTACTTACCTAGAATTTCTTGACCAACTCCAGCACTTGATGACTCAACCCTCATGTTGTTTTAATGTATGTTTAGTGGAATATTCTTTAGATTAAAATATTTCTTCACTTTTCAATAATATTACTGCAACAATTATTCCCTTTCTTCTGTTCTCATTCATGGTTTTATTCAAAGCCATCCCATCTGTTCTCTGCCCCTTTTAGACTGGACAACTCATACATGCCATGGAGCCATACTACAGATTCATTATTAAAGCTGTAATCACCTTACTCTCATATCAGCTGGAGACTAACTTCACTCAGAGAACTGGGATTTTTGCCTGGAATTTTTCAGGCATTTCTTGTCTACAGGATAATTTGTTTTGTACAGTTTGGAATGAATTATCCAAGTTCTCTTGGAGATAGGATATGAAATAAGAGGGGGGGTTTGGAAAAGTCTTGTAAATTTTATTTTGGAACACCATGTAATAAACAGCTCTGGCTGCAAATTCCAGGTTTGTTTTAGCTAGCCGTCCTAAATGTGAACCTTGCATAATTGTAGGAAGGACGGGTGATTAATTTTAGAATTCTCTGCAGTGGACCTTTGAACAACTAGTAGTTCATCCTGTACTGGCTGAATATACAGATTTAGACAGTTAACCCTCTAGAGAGTAACACTCACCTGAACTTTCTTTTTGCAGAAAGTCAATTGTAGACTTTTTTGTGCAAAGACAAACTTGAAAATCTGAATTGATCACTGGGGGTGAAAATGGATCTCAGGAGGCCTCATTCTCAACCTTCATGCACTTCTTCCCAATTGTTATCTACCCCAGCTATCCACCACCAGAATTCCTACCTCAAGTTTGTGCTCACAGCTGTTGGTCTCTTCACAGAAGGACATTTGGTGGATTCTCCACCTCTAAGGGTATGTCCACACGAGTGTTTTATTTCAAAACAACACTGGTTGTTTGGAAATAAAAAACTGAACGTCCACATGACATTTTCTTGTTTTGAAATGACAGGCTCTGTCATTTCACAATAAGAACCATCATTTGGAAACAGCTTAAACCCCATTCAGTTCAAAATGGCTGTTATTTCAAAATAAAGCCATTTGGACATGCTGTTTTGAAACAACATGTCCAAACGGCCTTATTTCGAAATAACCATTTTGAAATAACAGCTGTTTCAAAAGCAGGCTTTCCCTTAATTCGAATTAACATTTTCTTAATTTGAATTAACTTATTTTGAAATACTCATTTCAAAATAAGTTATTTCAAAATAATGATGTAAGTGTGGACATAGCCTAAGAAATTTTCTCTGAGGGCCGGTGGCTTCCCCACGCTACAGACAACAATTGTCATTTTCCAACCAGCTCTGCTTCTGTGAAGTTACTTGTGAGGAGCCTGTACCAAAGCTCATTCAAGCCAATGTAAGCAAATGTTTTAATATTTATGCAAGTTTGTTACCCATGTTCAGTGAAACAAACAAGGAGTCTTGAGGCACTTTTAAAGAATAAACAAATGTATTTATCGCATGAGCTTTTGTGGGAGAAAATCCCACTTTGTCAGATGCTTGAAGATGGAGAACTTACAGAATGGGAACAAAATAAATGCAGGGAACTGTAAGTCATAGGATCAGGTCAGCGTGTTTCAGCAAATCAAAGGACTTCTCCATCTTCAAGCATCTGACAAAGTGGGATTTTCTCCCACAAAAGCTCGTGCAATAAGTAAATTTGTTAGTCTTCTAAAAGTGCCCCAAGACTCCTTGTTTGTTTTGCTGAACTAGACTGTGGCAGCTACCCATATCCAGTGGACAGGCATCAAGGAGAGAAGTCAGATCAGAGATGATCATATCTGATGAATTCTAA
Source organism: Podocnemis expansa (assembly GCA_007922195.1). Taxonomy (NCBI): domain Eukaryota; kingdom Metazoa; phylum Chordata; order Testudines; family Podocnemididae; genus Podocnemis; species Podocnemis expansa. The sequence continues at coordinate 1,501,760 of ML682020.1, read as the reverse complement.
CTCTGAATTCTCTTACTTTTAAGTGTGACTTTTTAATGACCATGACCTGCTAATGATGTTGTTTTCAGTTGATTGATATGAATTAAAAACCTTAGCTAGCTTAAAATATTTTGCCTAACAATTTTTCAGCTCACTTCTTCAGCCCTGACCCCCTCATCATTTCTACCAATGAGAGTTTTGCCATTGACTTCGATGAGTGTGGGAACCAGCCTTTAGTAGGGTCTGGGCAGCAATTTCCTAGCCCACATGCCGTTAACTGACCTAGGATCCAAACTTGTGACTTCAGCAGTTAAGGCTCAGCACAAAGCATGGTTTATATTTTAAAATAAAGGAGAGTTCATAATACAACATTAACCTCAGAGGTCAACCTTCATAATCCAATAGTTCCTTCTGGCCATTAGGAAAAGAAAAGAAATAAAAGAAAAAAGGTGAACAGGGGAAGCCAAAGTTAAAGGAATTTGTAATGCTAGTACAACATGAAAAGTAAAAGGAAGGGAAACGCCAAGAAGCATCAGGCCTACCTGTGTCAGTTTACGGCTCAGAGGATATAGGCCCCAAGTCAGGAAAGCAGCCAAGACAGTGCTTAGCTTTGAGCACCTGCTTAATGTCCCAAAATCCGTGGGACATAAGCGTGCACTTAGGTGCTGCACTGAATAGAGATGTTTTCCTGAATTGGGGTCAGTATACAGAGATCTGTGTTTTTTCACCAAGAAGTAAAACATGAAGTCCTCTGCAAAGGGGATGTTGGCAAATGAGGTCTGTGAAGGAGGAAGAATCATCAGTTCTGAGGTAAGGATCTATAGCAGGGATGGCCAAACTTATAGAACTCAAGAGCCACAAAAGTTGATTATTAAACCTTTGAGAGCTGCACTGAGGCATATAGCCATATACTTTTACCTACTCCAAAATTACTAAGTTTAAAATTCCTTGCACAGTTTAATTTTATCATAAAAAGAGGGCAAATATTGATCCTACTAAAGTCAGATTCTAATAATTACTTAAGGTTACCATGAAAACTAGGCTGATACACTAAAAACTTAGCTGTTGCTTGATGTAGAAGACTGAAGGCTCGTGGTGAGTTTTTTAAAATCTGGGCAGTAACTTGTCAATGCAGTAGGTAAAAGCTCTCTCAGGTGCTGATCTCTAAGTATTGCACAATGTTTCAATTTAACAAATTTCATTGTGGAATACAATGCTTCACAGCAGTTAGCTGCGCCAAAATTGAAAGTAATCTAATCTATTTTCTTGTTCGTATTTTCATTTCTTATTATTCTAGGTCATGTTTAGAAGGTCTTGTAAAACATGATTTTATCTTAACAATGAGTAAACTCCATTAGGGTTTATGAGAAAATCTAAACATGCTGTGGCTTCCCCGACCATGCCACTGCTTCCCTGCCATCTCTGACCATGCCGCCACTTCCTTGCCATCCCTGACCATGCTGTGCTTTTCCCTGCCATGCTCTTCCTCAAGTCGCAGTTTTTCTCTTGAGAGCCACATGCGGCTCATAAGCCACAGTCTGGCCACACATGATCTGTAGAGTCGTTGCATGTAAAATACAGACAGTGGGGGCCAAATTGAGGACTAAACCCTACCCCTGTGAACAGTCCTGTTAAAACTCCCATGAGGCAAGGAAGCATGATTTGGCCCTTAGTTACAGTCTTGCTCATTTTTACATTGTGTTTCCCTTCAGGAATACTTGACACATGTGTAATCCATTTTCAGATGGCAGGGGGCGCGTGGCAGCAGTCAGCAACGCAGCTGGATGACCTGATGGGGGTGGGGGACACCTAGCATAGGTCAGCGCCCAGAAGGGATGGAGACGTTTATGTCAGGGCTGGTTGCGAGAGGTTTTAATGAGTTGTGTGTCATTCAGGATTGAGGCCTTGGCACAGCAGACATGTTGTCCCACAGTTAATCCTAACCTAGAGCCTGGTCTCAAAATGCACCACAAAATGCTCACTAGAAACTGCTCCTTTCTTGCTACTGGGGTAGGGAAGGGGGGCATTTTGTCAACTTCATGGCTTGAAAAGTTCACTCTACATATGCTCCGTGGCTACCAAATTCACTTCACGGAGCCATTATGGACATAAACTCCACAAGTGTTGCCAAAACTGGAGAGAGAGACAGTCCCCTCAGATCTCTGCCAGCAGTAAGGCCTGCCATGACACCGTGTTTAGTGCTTGATCCTCTGAATTCATTTGCCAGCAATGCCCCTTCCTGAGCCAGTGGTAGGGACTAAAATTGCTCGGTACCGCTGCTTGCCTAGAAATGGGTATTGAATCCAGCTGAAATATGTCCCTGATAGCAGCAATCTTGAGAAAAAGGCTGCATCATCACATTCCCCTGGTGAGTCTCCCAAGTTTGAAGGAACTTCCCAGTGCCTGCAACAGACATCCAGTCTCCCAGACACCTATCTCCCTCACCATGGAGTGTCTCTTTCCGGACTCTCCTGAATGCTTCTGGTGAGAGCACACTTCTCGTTGAGATGGTAAGAGAGGACATTCCTCTCTTCTCCTCAGCCCCTGCACCTGCTCCCTCAGATCAGCGACCCTGGCATTTTCTGCCTACAACTCAGTCCTTTTCATCCATGCCCTTCACAGAGCCTCCAGTTCTTGACTGGGAAGAGATCAGAAGTGTTTGGTGTGACTGCTTGCCTTCCAGCCTCATTGAAGTGACCGCAGGAGTAGAACACTTACAAAAATTAAGCATGGTGAAAGTCTTTTGAGTCTTCATTATTTTATTGGGGATGTGGCTGCTCATTTTGAGTGTGCACTTGAACGCCACAGTTACAATGGTCATAGACCTAGGGCAGCTAAATACAACTCCAAAAGCTGAGGAGAAACTGTATCAAAAACACTTTAGAAAAATGTGGGGCTCTGTCAGCACAGCATCAGCTGAATCTGTGATGAACTGGAAATGGAGATTCTATCAAAACTGACTTCTAGCAACTCCAGAGACATCTAAGATGTCTACAAGAATTTACCAGCTACTGCAGATCAAAGCCATATTTATTTTCTCTATACTGTATCACCCAACCTTCCAAAAATGCTAGAACTCACTGAGGATGAATTCATAAAACATGTAGTATTTTGAAACCAACCTGTTTTGGAAATGTGATGGTTCAAAAAAAAAATTGAAGATTTTTCAGTAAGTGTAAAACTCCTAGTTCTTCAACTCTCATTTCTTTGAAATGCCTTATCCAGAAACGGGGTCAAGATTTCATACCCAACCTGCTTCATTTCCTATCAGGTCCCTTGGCCAGCTCATCAGGATCCTCCCTGCTGTACAGGGGACCCCCAAGTGTCCAGGTCCCCAATTCCAGGGCTGCCCAGTCTGCTCCAGAACCAGGGCTCTGTTCCATGTTGGAGAATTTTGAAGTGGTTGGCTTTCTTTTTGAACTATCAAAAACCTCTATTACATGGAATTACCTTTCTCCAGCCATTATCCTCACTGTCAAAAAGCCATCTTATTTTCAGTCTGGACTTTTCTCACTTCAAATTCCAGCCATTGGATCTCATTTTGCCCTACTCTGCTAGATTAAAGAGACTTCTGCAATCAGTTATCTTCTCCCCAAGTCCACAGTTACTGACCTTAGCTTATTCCTTGTGCAGAACCTGTTTAAAGTTACTCCACTCTTCCAGCCTCTAGGTTTTATTTTTTCCCCCAATCTCTCTTAATACATGTAATTTGCTCAGAGGTACCTGACTGTTCTTTGCTGAGAAGGAAAGCTACCTTTCCAATTTTTTTTTAAAAATAATTTGATGTTGCACTGACTCTGTCGTCATTGTGTGGCTCCTATTATGGCTGATCTATGTTTTTTCATCCTTTGTTGTAATTGCTATTAGTTTGCAATTTTTCTGGCAATATCCCTCTGTCTCTGCAGCATGGGGATTTATTAAAGGAAGGAGTTTTTGACATCAGATAAAATTACCTGAAATTCTTGTTCTCTTATGATACATGTTTGTAATAAATTGCCAGTAGCCCTAAAACATTTGTTCTCAGTTAGGGATCCTTAGCTAGTATTACGCTTGGTTGGATTTGACTTTAATTGGTAAGTGTCAGTAAGTCTCGACTTCATCATACACATACAAACCAATGAAAACATATATCAATAATAATAATAGAAATTAACTGATGGGAAAAGAAAGAAAAATTAAGCTTGAGCACATATTAGAGTTTGATTTAAGGATATTTACTTTTTATATTTTGACCTGTGATGTTGACAATTTGTGTTTTCATGGTTATAAACCTCTGTCTGCCATCAGTAAATCATTACTGTCTGACTCCCATCATTGACCAATTCCCCCACAATTTCCCACACCTGTGCAAATTTAAATTAATCAAAATAAAAAAAGAATAGTTAAACCCCATAGGCTCAGTAACTGTGAATTTAAACTGGCAATAATCTCAAAAATAAACATGGATATTAAGCCTCACAATTATAAAAAATATTAAAAGCAAATTCTGCCAAACCTAGTTACTGTAGCATTGTTTAGGTATTTCCAGAGACTCAAGGGGAAAGAGTTCTTGGCTGTTGTCACTGCCACGTGTCTCCGCTGGTGGGTTGGACTCGTGTCTCATGGAAACAAAGTTTAAACTCTTCCAAAGCTGGCTCTGTCACATCTACACCGAGGTGATCTCTGGCAGTGACACACCTGTAGAAAACCAGAATTCTGGGTAAGAAAGACAAGCAAGGAGTTCTGTGGCACACAGGACTCCTCGTTTGTTTTGCTGAACTAGACTAACATGGCAGGTTACCCCCTTTGGAACTAGAGGTTAAAGTAAGCTGAAACGGCCAAGACCGCCATGCCGGGGCCCACTATTTTTAGAGGCTCAGGGTTCCAAGCCCCCTAAAAATAGAAAATGGTGCCAGAACACTCCTTCCCGGGGCCCACCACTGAAAAATAGCGGGCCCTGGACTGGAGCGTTCCGGTTCCATTTTCTATTTTTAGGGGCCCAAACACTGGGTCCCTAAAAATAGCAGGCCCCAGAATGGCATTCTGCCATGCATTCTGGCAGGCGGGGGGGGGGGCTCCCCTGCACAAGCTCAGGCTGCAGTTTCCTCACCCAGCACACTGCCTGTGAGTAGCAGGGTGACCCGGCTCATGCCAGTGGGTGAATATTGGCGGCACCTGAGCTGGGGGTGAGTATTGGGGGGAGGAAGTGGATTTTGGGAACAGAGGAATGGATATTCCGGGCAGTAGCTGGGGTGCCTGAAGGTGGCCCAGATGTGCAGAAGGGGGGCCAGCATGTGCATGGGGCGGAGCCGGCTCGATTATGAGAGTTCCAGGGGCCGCCAAATTATACTGTAACCTGTTTGGAACTTGGCAACGAGGAAGACACTGGATACAGCCATTTGAAGTGGAAATTCATTGATTTCATGACACAGGACTCCTTGCTTGTTTTGCTGAATTAGACTAAACACAGCTACCCTTTGGAATTGTATAAGAAAGGTTATTCTTTGAAGGGGATGGTGAAGGAGGTTTTTTGGAAGGTAGATACACCAGAATATTGCCAGGCTCACAGGGATGTGCATGGTGGCATTTTCCCCACAGCCACATTTGTTTCTGCAGAATTTAAGTTTCAATTTTAAAAAAATCCTGCTCGGTTTTGATCTCTTAGGACATAGGGAACAAACCATCTCCTAAGAATGAAAGCACAAGGTGCCTTTTCGCCCAAGCCTGCAGAGAGACAACCTGAGAAAATAGCTGAGAGAGCTGGGCAGCCAGCATACATTTCAATGCTGACAGGTGAAGTGGAAATATCTACCCAGCTTGCACTGAGGTAGTCCTGCAGACAGAGCAGAGGGGACTGCTGGAGGTGGGTGAGGCAGCATAGGGCTCCAGAGCCCTGGTGCAGGGACCAGCCTGCCAACTGTGGTGAAAGGAGGAGCAATTCTTATTGTCCCACTGCCACTTTGGTGTGGCCCCACATATCCTCTGCCATAGGCAGGGGGTTAGGGGCAAACCTGAGTGGTCAGTGGGGTGCCCAGTGCTGCTTCTCGGCACAACTCTTGTTGGGAGGCCCAATGCCGACTGATGACTTGACACCTTTGCAGACGGGACATGCCACTTGTAATATGCGTAGGCCTGCGGGTGCCACTGCACCACAACATGGAAGCAGCAGCTTCAAACATATCCCATGGTGATCTGGCCCAGTTTCTACAAAACTCTTTTTTGCTGGCTTGTAAGCCTAGGTGACTACCCCAGTACATCTTAAGCACCAGTTATTTCACTGCTTATCAGAGCAGCTCCTCAGGGACTGGGCGCAGAACTAAGGAACAGCTCTCCCCATATGTTATTGTCCCCTTACTTTCACAGAAGCTGGAAATAAACACTGAAAGCTAATTGGGAACAAAGAATTCAGAAGAAGTGTGAATATAAAAAAAGAATTTTTTAAAAAAATTGTGTGATGGTTCATGACCCTTATAATTGAATGTTTCCCTTTAAAGCAGCTAGTTACAGTGTTCTCTTGTCACAAACCCCAGGGAAATTAAATGTGGTGTCTGAAATTAATAGACTAGCAAGGAGATCAAATGGCAGCTCCTAATTCAGGGCAGTCCTGAAGCATGTGCTTAAAGTTAAGCAACTGTTTCAAGTGCCACTTTGAAGAGCAATGGGCTTCTCTGTGCAGGAATAATTGCTTTCCCGAACCAAGGCCTGAATTCAGGAGAGAAATGGGCATGAAATAAACATACAAGATCCTGTTAAGGCATTGCAGATGTTCAGGGCTGGCACTTTCATTAGCTGAGATGGAGTCACTACCATTTGACATCAGGGTAAATCATATCAAAATCAGGCCCATTGTACTTCAACATTACTGATGTAGACACAGGTACAGTGACTTATAATCTCCAGTGCATAGACTACTATGCTATGCTGCCTCAGGACGTGACTACAGGGTCTGTAGATGGACACATAAGTACACACTTTACTTGGCTCCACTCCATCAGCCCTCTAGCTCCACCCAAAGGGTGTCTCAATGAGAAAACATTTCTCCACCCTGACCTCATTCATTTGCTTTGGGTTACATAAGGGATGCTTGGGGTGGAATTGCATCACATTGATTCAGCTTCCCAAATGTCAGTCAGTCCCATACTTTTTTTTTTTAAGTGCAATTTCTGTTATACATAGCAAGGATGCCAAAGCCTTGAACACACATAACTGCTGAATTTAGTGACCTGCAAGAAGGCTTCATGCCTGTCTCTGCTTTCTTTTCCTCATTCTTTATCCCTGTTCTTGTTCTCTCTTTTTCCTGCTACTGCTTGCTGTCCTCCTCTCTTCATCACTATTTCTCCCCTCCTTGGCGCTTGCTCTATTCATTTCTTTCTCACATACCAGGAGCACATTGAGCAGAGCTGGTTGACAAAAGGGATTATTTTCCCCACAGAATTTTTTGCTGAGAAAAATCTTTAGTTTTTGTGTTGAAATGGTTTGATTACCTGTCAGAAAATTCACAACCAGTTTTCATTTCATTTTGACTTTGCATTATTTAATAATAATTAATAAATTCCATCACAGTAACTCTTAGAAGCTTCAGTCATGGAGCAGGATCCTCCAGCACTAGGTGCTGTACAAAAACAGATCATGCAGAGAGTTCCTGCCCCAAGAGCTTGCAATAAGATATGAGACAAAACTTGGTTGTGCAGACAGACATGGTAGCGCAGGCAAAATATGAGACACTTCCAAATATCATTTTATTTTCCTTTTTTAAAGTGACTAATTTTGGAGGTCTCTTGTAATTTTCTCTTTTTTTACTTCACACTCCTATTCCCTACTGAAAAAAAGAGAAGGAAATAGGTAAAAATATGGAGGCAGGAAATCCTAAATGCTTTTTGTTGCTGAATCAAAAAATAAAAGTGTCAAAAAAAAAAAAGAATAAAAAAGTTATTTCTCCCTCCACTTCTCATGCAACTATTGGACTGTTTTCTAATTTTTCCCAGTTGGAAAACAGTGAGAAAGTGTAGGGAACTCCTACTCCTACTTCATACCTTATTAATGTTTAGTCAAAACAGAGGAAAAATGCGAAAAAGCAGCTCCCCCCCCACTTTCCAATATTTCCATGATGTTTTCCAACTGGCGAAACCTACTTACCCTCTTGCCACACTTTCTGACCCTTTCCCAACCTTTGCTAGTTAGAAAACAATTGTAAAGCAATGGGGAGGAAAGCCACACATTTGAAATGATTCTTTTTAAAAGCAAAACTTTTGAAAAAGCAAAACATTTCAGAAATCCAACACATTTTGTCCAAAACAATTTTCCCCATAGAAATATGTCATTTTAAAACATTTTTTGCTGAAAAACATGTATTGGAATGAAAAATGTTCAACTGATTCGCTAAATGTGTCAGAATCCTACAGCATGGCAAGGGCTAGTATTGTTGTAAAAGGCCTAGGGTCTCAGAATAGCTGAGAAACGTCTGTCTCAATTGTCCCTTCAGGATGAGCCATGGTATCTGTTAAAATACACTAATAAAAACTGGCTCATCTTCCCCCAGGACTAGGTGTGGCCACAGAAAATAAGCAGGCAATTTATGTTGCTCAACGGCTAGCCGAGCATTTAAAATATTCCAACAATTTTCCAAGGGTTAAACAAGCAATGGATGAACCTCAAGCCAAACTTTTCAAACATCAGCTTGAAATAATAGAAAGAAAAGGGCAGAGATTCCTCACAATGTTAGAGAGGCCCAACTCAAGTTTACTAGCTTGACATCAGGTATAGAGTATTTTGCATCCCATTCTGCAGGAGTTGGGGAGAGCAGGAGACATTGAGACTGGTACTTATAAAAAAATCAGCAGACAGAGAACACATTAGGCAAAACATACCAAACAACCGGACAAATCCATGCTTGATGGACCTTCACTGCAGAAAGCAGAATGACACATGGGATGAATTTGGCCCAATGTATGGAAGTAGTAGTGCTGGATTTAAGCACAAGCCAAGTAAGCCGTGGTTTAGGGCCACATATTATGAGGTGCCTCCAAATATGTGGGCAATAATGAAAAACATTTATGATAATAGAAACTGATAATGCAAATAAGGCTTTTTGCAAAATGCATGTTTTATTTAGTTGTTTTTCATTGCATCTTTGCCTATGTGTATATGCAAGTATAAAAGGTTCATCATTTATTTTTTCATTACCCTTTCTGCTGTAATATGATACACTTTTTTTCTCTTTATTTTTTACGGTATGGGGCCTCTGAATCTTGACATAGCTTAGGGCCTCAGCATGTCTTAATCCCACCCTGAGAAGAAGAGCAGACCAGATCCTCACCTGGTGTACATCACTGTAGCACCCTTGATTTCAGCAGTTACACCCATTTACAGCAGCTCAGAGTCTTTGCCACTGTATGTTTAACACAGAATGAACTCTGACATATATTTAATAATATAACCTGGGCGACAGTCACCAGTGTTTTAATGGGTATTGCCACACATTTGAAAGATCTGAGCAACCCAGCTAAAGAGCTATTTCTCTTATGGTGGAAGGTAGCAGCGAAAAATAATTATCAATATTACTTTCCAGTTTGCCACAAGGGAGGAGGCAGAAAGAACTCTACTTCCTGCATTTCTTGATACTATTTCAGCCATGCACCAGGAGTTGGCCATTTCTCTGCGGCAGCTAATGGCCGAGCTGAATGAGGGAGAGGCGAATACTGGCATTCATGCGGCCATTCATGGCAATCATCACAGCTAGTTACGTAGATAGGCCAAGCCATCAGTAGCAGCTGGTTACATATCAGACACAACAGAGACATCCTTTATTATGGCACTCACGCAGGGTGGAACCTGGCTCATATTGCTGGATACGGCGAAGAGAAGGATCTAATCTTCCTCTAACTGATTTCTCCCTCCACCTCAGCAGTGACTAAATAATGACTCGCAGCTATGAGGAATGTGTGATTAGGTGACCCACATACCATTGCACAGTCAAGAAGGACTGATTCATTTTCCATGTGAACTAACCTAGTGCAAAAAAATATGTTGGCAATGGGAAGCTGTCATTTTTCTCAAGGCTGGGGCTTGTGGATGTGTACAGAGCTAGGCAAAGGTGCCAGGGCTGCAAGACACAGAGATGACTGGTATGATCCCTGACGTTCATACGCTGCATGCCAGATCCCCATCATGAGCAATTGTACACATTTAGACTGCAGGTAGAATCCAGGCTCCATACAAGCAGGGTAAAGAGATGAGAGATGCAAGTCACATACAGACTTCTGGCAGTAGGTAGGAGATACAGTTGCCTGAATACATGCCGCCTACAGAATACCCAACCTGAGTGACCTGCAGGCAGGGTCCATGATACATGCAGATGATGGAAGACTCTCTCACAGCCTCATTCAACCTGCATGCCAGGCCGACAAGCAGAACACAGATACCAGCACTGGGGACTAAGGCTCTGGGTGTGGATTTCTGCCAGGACATGTTAATGTTGAAATCAAGTGTCAGGAAATATCTTTGCCCAATAAGGGTGTGTGTCTCTCAGCCAACACATATTGTGGAGGAATGGAAAGAACACAAAGGGAGGGGGGGTCACTTGGGAGAAAGGAAGGGGAGGGGGAAATAAATGGAAGCACATGAAATTCTCAGCAAATGTATAAACATTAGGACTGGGATTGTCAGGGGAAACTAGGGGTGTTAGCCACTCAACTGGCACAGAATTAGGGTCCTAACTTACAGATGTTCCCCGCCTACAATTGAGGGAATTGTTCACCATTAGGAGTGGACCCAAGTTCATGTTCTGCTCTTGGAATGTCCATGGGTGGATTTTAAAGTTAACCAAGCCTTATTCTTGCTAAGTTGTAAGGCATCACATTGACCATGAACGTTTCTTTGAGAGCATTTGCTATATTTGCTGGTTGTGATTGGTCAGGTTAGCCGCATGGTATTACTGCTTGTTCCCTGATTAGCTTAGGTCACAAGCATTGCTCAGTAAATGGTTGCACGTATCAATCTGACATTTGATTTCCATAAATACTCCTGCGTGATAGTCTGCCATTTGCTTTCTTGACAGTGACATATGATCCCATGCATGTTCATGGAAAAGGAATATGAAGGGAACAAGGAGGGTAGTGGCAAACATACTTAACAATAGAAATGAATAGTAAAAGACATATTCTTATAGACTTTCTAGAAAGGCTTTGCTGCCCTTCTTCCCATGGAGTTCAGAGGACATACACATAGCGTAAGGAACTGAATGCAAGGGAGAGTAGCACAATGTGGCCCATAAAAGGGAAATTGTACAGGTTGCAAGATAGAGACAAATTGGAGAGAGACCAGAGAAGAGCACCATAAGTGATCAAAGGTTTAGAAAACCTGCCCTATCAGAGAAGGTTAAAAAACACAGGGCATGTTTAGTCTTGAGAAAAGAAGACTCAGGTGGGACCTCAGAAGAGTTTATAAATATGTTAACAACTGGTTTTAAAGAGGACAGGCATTAACCATTCTCTCTGTCCACTGAAGGTAGGACAAGTAGTAAAAGACAGTCTGTAACAAGGGCTATTTCAGTTAGATATTAGTTAAAACTTGCAAGGCTATGGAATAGGCTTTACAGGAAATTTGTGAAATCCCCATCACTGGAGGAGACTGTCAAGAATGGTTTAAACAAACACCCATCAGGAACGGCATCGGGTTACCAGGCTTCACCATGACTGAGGAGGTGAGATGGACTTGATGACTTTGAGGTTCAGTCCAACCTGACTTGTCTATGATTCTATGCGCAGCCCTACAGAGCAAACCAGAGTCACCCAGAGTAGCTTTGTATTGTCATGGCTCCATCATTAGCCTTAACCAGCATGGATCATACTAAAATGGTTTCAAGAGGCCTCGTTATCACTCGCTTTGCACATGGCTTCCCAGCACACACACACCACACATGGGTGTCTTTTTAAAATACTCTACAGCAGCAAACCAAATAGAAACTGAAGCTGGGTCATGCTGGAAACCTTTGTTTCCATTTCTCAGCAATTATTATTAGAGGCAAAGCCCAGGCACTTTTGAATACTCTAATGATAATGCACTCCCAAATTTCAGCTGTCCTAGCCTGGAGCTGGAAGTGCTGGTCTGCACTCCTGCCTATACCACAGCAGCTGCCCTGTCGCTGGAGAATGAGCACGTTTGTTAGTGTAGACAACCCAATCTAGCATGATCCAGCAAAATTGTGTTTTAATTTAGTTTTGCAGACCCATTCAGGGCCTGGAGGAGCAAACCATTTTGTGCTGAGTGGGAATGCCGCCCTGAATCAAGGCTGTACGCTATAGGTAGAGTATATTTGTTGAGTGATTACCATCCAATGTAGAGATGCTGAGTAGAATGGGAGTCCCCAAGCCAGGGGTCTGCAACCTGAGGCATTGGAGCTGCATGTGGCTCTTTGGCTGCCCCCTTGCAGCTCCAGGCTCTGCCCCACCCCACTGGGGGACCCTGCAGGCAGCCCACTCACTCCTGTCCCCTTCCCCACTCGGCAGGGGACCCTGCAGCAGGCGCGCTGGCCTAGCCTTCCCCCCTCCCCCCGGAGGCTACACCCATTGTAGCTCTCAAAACACTTGGTTATTGAAGAGATTTTTTTTAATGGCTCTTCTTATCTTTTGGGTTGCCACCCCCTCTCCTAAGCTTTCTAGCCTGTCAGCAATAGAGAATCCAGCCATCCCCGAACACAGTAAGGGCTTGTCTCCCTAAAGTCAATGGGAGTCACAGTGTTGATGTCAGCAGGGCCAAGATTTGGCTCTAAATATTCCCACCCACAATCGCTTGGCATCATGAGATTGGGGATACCAGCGCAGTCATGTAAGGAGCATCACTGAGGAGAAAGGAATACAGCCCTGCTGCCTGCTTTTCCAGGGTCACCGAGGTGGTGGGAAAGAAAGAAAAGAGCAGGAAAAAAAAAGTTGACTCAGAAACCACATGGAATTTGTTGCCTTTCTCGAATTCTGGGAAGAGAAAAAATAGCCACAGTTATTCCAAGCATGCCAGGATAATAGCAGGCTGTTTATTGTTTATATGCAAAGAATGTCAGGCAGCCGGTCCAGTGCGCAGGAAAGAGGGACGAGGAATTTGTCAGGCTTGTTCAGGCACACCAAGGCTGCTGCTTATCCAAGCAAACTGAAGGCCAGATAGCCTTGCTCCATTCTACCTGAGCCCCAGAGAAGGGAGTTAACCCTCGCTCTGTATTACAAACCTCACCCCCCACTTCAATTTATTCCACAAGGACTGGATGTTTGGCACACCAGCACACTCTGGTACAAGAGGATGATGCAGGGGTTAGTGCTAGCCAAGTCTCAGGAGACTTGGCTTTCCTTCCCTGCTGGGCTACAGCTGACCATGGATGGGCATGTCCCTAAGCCTCAGTTCTTGCTCTTTGAAATGGGGAGAGCAGGACGTGCCAGCTTGGATGGGGCACTGGGAGGGCAGACTGGCTATGGAGATTGTGAGGCCTCACATACCATGATGCTAGGACTAGAACGTACCTCAGGCAGGCAAGCTCTGCAAGAAAGAGATCCCACCGGTCTCTGTCAAAGCTGAGGGAGAGCTGACTATGCTGGTGGCTCACAATGGTTTTGGGGTTTGAGCCACACAGTCCTTAACTGGTGCCAGAGCCCCAGCACTGTTAGGCCTGGCAGTGCATGGTCCTGGCACTGTTAGGTCTTGCTGCATCAGTTATGAGTTTAAAAAAACAACTTGACCCCCTGCTCCTCTGCTCTTTTGTTTCTAATTAAGCACTGGAGCCACTGTCATGCATGATCACCGCGGCTGCCTGTCCTCCAGCGCCAGGCTGTTTGTCCTCAGCCCTGCTTGCTGAGGTGACTTTTAGGATTCCTGCCAGCTTGGGGGCATCACCCCCACACATCACTTTGGGCATTGGGTAGGGCTAGCAGATTTCCGGCAAAAGGAGGACATATCATCCTTTTTGCCCTCACGTCCTCCAGGCATTTTTAAAAAATTTTATTTTGTCTGGCTTTTTCACTATGCCAGACACCCCGAACCCTGGGGAAGCCTTCTGGCAGGGCCCTCTAAAAACAGACGATTGAGCTGGAAGGCAGAGGTCTCTGCCAGCTCAGGGGGCTGCGGCAGGTGGGAGCGAGCCCCGTCACCCCTCCCCTCCTTTCCCAGAGCCTGGGGAGGCCTCGCCCCTGCTAGCCATGACCCCTCTCTTCTTGCCAGGGCCAGCGCTATGTTTAGCCTCCAACCCCGGCGGAGGCTCCTAGCATGGCTGAGTCCCCAGGGCAGGCCCCTTCTCGACCCTGCCCCACCAGTAAGGAGGCCTGGGTTGGGAAGCGTTTGGGCCTTGGGGACAGGCATTTGGGTAGGGGGCAGTAGCTGCAATGGGTGAAGGGGCCCAAATGTGTACGTGTCCTCCAGCGTCGTCCTTCTCGTACTTCCCTGTCCTCCTTCTGTGCTTTGGTATCTGGTAACCCTACCATTGGGTAGAAAGTGCCTCTCATCCCCAGTCTTTCCTCTGTCATATATACACACTGCATCTCTCACTGTAATCTCATTTGCAGAGGCACCATCTGTTTTCATGGGCTGGCAGTTCACAGTTTGGTGAACTCCAGTAGAAACAAGGGACAAAGCATTTAACAGTGTCATTAGCTACTGGAACCAAATACAGAGAGAAGCGGGAGTGGGGTGGGGCTCTCCCCTAGGCCAAGTCTTTCAATCAAGACTGGAGGTCACGCTGCCAGAAGGTACACTGCAAGTCTACCATAAAACTGGTTTTCATATCAGGGATCATGCATGATACAGCAGATCAGCCTCCAGATCAGAGTGGTCCCTTCTGCTGCAATGAAGCTAGAAAATGTAAGATAGATTTAGCTTACTGTCTCTGGTCACAATGGAGTATGAAGGGGAGATCATTAGAAATTCAGACAAATGATTGGGAAAAAAACAATTGAAGGGGAAAACTGAAAGAAACGAAAGCGAGAAGCCTCCACGATGGATGCTGCACAAGAGGACAAAGAGAGAGACATGAGGCCAAAGTGCTCAGAGCAAACTTACATTCTCCTGCACACTCAATCTCCTTTCAAAGCTACATAAATCATTCTAGCGCTAATTGAGGGACGTTGTAACTTACAGAGCAGCTGCCGTTTCATAACGGCCTCCAGAGCTGCCACCTCCTTACAAACACAGAACTTATCAGGAATTTTACTAGAACTGTTTGGTACATTTTTAAGATAGCTAAATAATGACTAGCAGCAGGGTCATTTATTGGAATACAAAGCAAGCAAATGGCAGCCATTATCCCCTTTGGGAAGCTAGCCCAGAATGGGGAAAAGAGAACAAGATAAAAGGAACATTTTTTCTTTCCATTAACTAGTGGACTCCCATTATGTTCGTTTAATAACTTAATGAGGTGCTGGTTAAATCTGTCCCACATTCTGTTCATACCATTGTCTGCAAGCTCATTCAGAAGTACCCTTGGGTGTTGAGGCTAACAGTTGGAACATTCTGAACCCCTTATATCAAAAAAATAACATGCACCCGGCAGGGCAGCCTTGCTACCAGTGGCTATTTATACGTCTGCTCTGCCATCTTAGAATCTCAGACGTGACAACATAAACACCCCAGGCTGGGCTTCTCCTTGGTGTAATGCTACGGAGTTTGGTCTTCGGGTAGACCAGGCCAGATTTCCAGCAACGCTCAATGTGTTAGGCGCAGAGTGTTTTTGAAAATCAAACCTCTCTCAAGGTGGGCCCTGACCTGCTTGGGCCCAGCTCAGGCCTCCAAGCCCAGAGGTCTAAGAACCTTCTCTTTCTCCGCCTCCTTCCACGTATTCAAGAAAATAAAATATATTCAGATCCCTGGGCCCACCTGTGGTTCTTACTATTCTGTCATGCTCTCAAGAGCATAAACGCCACTGCAATCTTGGTTTGTGCACAACAAATCTATGTTGTGGTCAGTCCACACCTTCAGCAGGACATTTGCCTGTGTAAGGAACAGAGTAAATACTTCAGGACTGGGCCTTTATTTTTCAGCTTGAATTAGATCACTGCCTCCCTAGAGAGTCATATGGAGAAAATTGATTGTCTTGTAGCAGAGGAAGCCAAGGAGACAGCATGGGTTTTCTCCCAACTGAGTCACCAGTCTTGGGGAGGTGGTTAACTAAGTGAATGTGTGGTCCTGAGGACGTGGTGGTGGGGGGGTCTCCCCAGTGTAGGTGTTCTTTGAAGAGGTTTTGGCATCTTGGAATGTGTGGAAACACTGCGTGTCCTGACTGGAGAGGTGGAGAGACTCCCAGGGGAGGGATCTCCCAGCATTGCATGGGGAGGAAGCAGCTTTGGTGAGAAGATTGTAGTGTCGCTAGGTTGCAAGCTGGGAATTGCTCTTTCCTGGGGATGCAGTAATGTGCATCCAGGGGGGAACATTCTTAGGGGGAGGGAAAGGGACTGGGCCCCTCAAGACACCTCTGTGCACCACTTACATGCCTTGGAAGGATCTTGGCAAGATCCTGATGTCTCACTTAGATAAGCAGGGCCAACCACCTCCCCTTTTCTTGACTGCTTTGCTGAGCCAGGGTGAGCATCTCCTCCCTCCATGGGCATCTCATTGGCCATGCTGCCAGCATGTTACATCCAATGAAACAAATTAAGGCAGGCCTGGGACAGGCTCATCCAAGTGGGCTGGCAGCTGTTCCCATGCCAGTCCTCCCATCCTGGAGCAGGCAGGCAGGAGTTAGCAACAAAAGACAGGAGTGCAAGCAGAGAACGAAGGGTTGGTCAAAGCTTTCGTTAGCATTCGTCCCCCCACACCCTGTCAGGCCGCACTGTTGGAAGTGCCAATATCACTTGCTCATTGACATCCAGAACCTCCTTAGGCACATGGGCTGCCTTGATCTGGTGCTTTGCCTATGTTCTCCTCTCCCAGAAGGTTTCATCACCTCATTTGGCCATGCAGCAGTCTTACATAGGGTTTGGTACATTCTGTCAATGGGGCAGTCCATCTGGGAAAGCAGCCAGCAAGTTTGCAGAGGAGGGAATGAACTGAAAATGGCCAAGAGGAACCAAATAATAATCAGCCACCAGGGAATTATCGCACCTAACATGCAACCAGTACTTTGTCTCAACCCCAGCCTCAGGAAAGGGTGTCAAGCCCGGAGCCTCTTGCTCAAGTCAGATGATTTCTAAAGAGCCCAGCTAACATCTTGAGTGCTGCTGAGTCTGGGTATGCTTTGGAGGCGTGGCAGCCGTCTGTGAGCTGGGAGGAAAGTTACTGACTCACCTGTTAGCCAGCCCGGCTTCAGAAAGTTCCCAGTGAGGTCATTGCCCCTGCCTAGCAGGAAATGCCTTAGACCAGCTTGACACATTTATAGATGTAAACAGAGGGGACTGGATGAGTAAGCACCAAAATACAAATAGAGTGCTCTGTAGGCATGTGGCCCCTGCAAGGAAAGGATCATTTGTTCAATGCCAGTTGGAAGGGTAAGTCAGCACTTGGGACACTGAGTGAACAGCGGCAACAAGCACCAAGAGCTGGTAGAATCATAGGACCTAGAGGGGACCATGAGGAGTCATTGAGTCTAGTCCCCTGAACTCATGGTGGGACCAAAGTACCCTCTTAAATTATCCTTGACATGTGCTTGTCTAATCCGCTCTTAAACACTTCCAATGATGGAGATTCCACAACCTGTCTTGGCAACTTATTCCAGCGGTTAATCATCCTGACAGTTAGGAAAAGGGCTGTAACTACAGCAGGGCCAATGGGGCACAGCCCCAGGCAGCCCGAAGTGGCTCAATAGAACCATGCTATTAAAGGGGTGGCTTTGCAGCACCAGCTTTGAGCGCCACTAATGGGAAAGGGCACATTCCAATCAGAACGCACCCCAAGTAGCAAAACACCATGTTACGGCTCTGGTTAGGAATTTTTTCCTAATGTCCAACCTAAACCTCCCTTGCTGTAATTAAGTCCATTGCTTCTTGTCCTATCATCAGCAGTTAAGGAGAACAATTTTTCTCCCTCCTCCTTGTGACACTCTTTTATGTCCCCTCTCAGCCTCCTCTTTTCTAGACTAAACAAACCAAGCTCTTTCAGTCTTCTTCATCAATCAAGTGTTCCAGACCTCTAATCATTCTTGTCGCTCTTTTCTGGACTTTCTCCAATTTGTCCACATCTTTTCTGAAGTGAGACACTCAGAACTGGACACAATACTCCAGATGAGGCCTAATCAGAGCCGAATAAAGCAGAAGAATTACTTCTCATGACTTAATTACAATACTTCTGTTTATACACCCCAGAATCATGTTTGCTTTTTTTGCAACAGTGTTACACTGCTGACTCATGTTTAGCTTGTGGTCCACTATGATACCCAGATTCCTTTCTGTAGTACTCCTTCCTAGGCAGTCATTGCCCATTTTGTATATGTGCAATAGATTATTCTTTCCTAAGTGGAGTGCTTTGCACTTGTCTTTATTGAATTGCATTCTGTTTACCTCAGACCATTTCACTAGTTTACCCAAATCATCTTGAATTGTGGTCTTATCCTCCAACACACTTGCAATCCTTCCCAGCTCAGTATCACTGGCAAACTTTACAAGTGTACTCTCTAAGCCATCATCTAAATCATTGATGAAAATATTGAACAGAACCGATCCCTGTGGTACCCCACTCATGCCCTTCTAGGATTACTGTGAACCATTGATAAGTACTCTCTGGGAGTGGTTATCCAATCAATTTTTCACTCATTTTACAATAGCTCCATCCATTCTTTACCTCCCAAGTTTGTTAATGAGAAGGTGATGCGAGACTGTATTGAAAGCCTTACTAAAGTCTAGATACACCACATCTACCACTTCCCCTTTATCCACAAGGCTTGTTACTCCATCATAGAAAGCTATCAGGTTGATTTGACATGATTTGTTCTTGATATATACATGCTGACTATAATTCAGCACCTTATTCTCTTCTAGATGCTTGCCAAGGGATTCCTTAATTATTTGCTCCATTATGTTAGAAGGGCTTGATGGCAAGCTTCCTGCAAAGGCAGCTAGAGCAAGAGAGAGTCAGATGAAAGTTAACAGATGTCACCCTCAGCCCCAGCACCTAGGGAGACAGCCCAGGATTTCTAAGACCTACATGGAGGGAGACAAGACTGTTGGGCATCTCATCTGCATATGTTTTAATGTGCTAATAGAGAATTAGGTGGAACCATCTGCCTTGAAAGAAAGGCAAACCTGATTGATAGGTTGTACTGGACAAGTACCTCCCATTATACACCATGGGTTAATCAAAGACAGGCACAGATCCAACATCAGGCATCCCTAGATTACAGAAAAAATGGCCTCCTTCAGAGCCATTGTCACACCCTGTACCTCTCCAGCTCTATATTGTGGTGCAGATATTCACAGGGATTAAAGTAAGGAGGAACACCCCGGAACGGCATTCTGAGCCCCTATTTTTAGGGGGACAGTGTTCCAGGGCCCCCTAAAAATAGGGGAGCGCACTGGAATGCAGCGTTCCAGCACGTTCCACCAAAGCCGGCTGAGCGAAGGGGCTGCGGTGGGTCCGGCAACCCCTCCCTTCTTTCCCGGCACCTGCGCTGGCCCCACCCCTTCCTGCTGGGTCCAGGTGGTGCATGTAGCCTGTACCCAGTCACCGGCCTGTGCCCCCTCTCATCAGCACTACAGCCTCCCTGCCTCCGGCCTGGCTCCTTGGCTACATTGACTACGTAGGTAAGAGGGCCAGGGGGGTTGGGAACAGGCAGGCAGCTGGTGGGGAAAGTGTGGGGGGGTGAAGAAGGAGTCAGGATGGTGGGCTGGGAAGGTGTAGAGGGGGTTGGGGGCTGAAGGGGGTGGAGTGAAGACAGGGGATCTGGAGATGATGGGTTAGGAGGGCTGAAGTGGGAACACGCGCGCACACACACACACAGAGGAAATCAAGAACGTGGAATGTATGGTCAAGTCATAAAGGGCATTCACAAAACTAACTGATTTGTGTTTGACTGACTTTATCAGCATCACTAGAAAAGGCTCTTACTTGTAACACAGGAGGAGAACACGAATGCCTCCATTTCAGTCCCTTGATATTCACAACAACTGTAGCCTGCCCGGCTGGACAAAACCATGACTGGGATGCTTTAGAGGGAGTGGTCCTGCCTCTGGCAGGGGGTTGGACTAGATGACCTATGAGGTCCCTTCCAACCCTATGATTCTATGATCCTCTAGGAGAAAGAGGGCCAGAATCATGGGGATAGCAGCCATATCATAACTAGTGTTTGAAGTGCTTGATTCCAGAATACACCCTCCCACCTAGCATCCTTCCCACCCAGTATAGGACAGGCAGGAAGGAGAAAGAGATCTAAACCCATGGCTCTAAAACCACTGAAGGTGGGAAATCAGGTGTGAAAAGCCTGGGGGCTCGATATGTCACACCTGATTCCATCTTTCAGAAAGAACTGACACACAGAGTGGAGTGTGCAAGCTAGTCACAAGTTGATTTGTCTGTTGTCTGAAGTAGTAGGTTATAAATCATCAGAAGTTTGGGGAGAATAGATGAACTGGATACTGGATTTAAAAAGAAGGAAGGCATGTAGTGAAAGTGTGGTAATTGGGACATTCCAGATGATGAGGAAAGCATAGGAGAAAGATGGAGGATCAAGAAACATTAACAATATATCATAGAGCTGGTCAAAAATGCATTTGACATTTTTGTGTTTCTTTCGTATACAACTTCTTCCCCATTCTCAGGTTTCCTCCCCTCCCCCGCGAATTTCAGGGTTTCCTTAAAAACCAATCAACCGTACATCTTTAGTTTTCAATTATTGAGAGCTGAAAAACAATTCAGTTTTTATGAAAATCCAGAAACCAAAAAGCCACTTTCCCCTCCAAGAATAGTTCAGGGTATCATAGTGGACCACAAGCTAAATATGAGTTCAGGGTCCCATACAAATCCATGAGCAGCAGCCTGTTTCCTTACAGTTTAAATAGATAAAGAGCTGTCTCTATTTTACACCTGGGGAATGTAGGCTAAAACAGCTGAAGTGATTCACCCAGATCCACAACACACAGTGAGGCCATGGTGGGGCCAGGAACCAGATCCCAATCTCTCAAGTCCCCTCCATCACACTGGAGATGCCACTCACTCACTGATCTTTTCTACCACAGTATACAGAGCTGTTGAATCACAATGAGAGACTCTTGACCCCAGTGGCACAGAGCACCTGTGCAGGATGGGCCCCAGCTGAAGGAGAGGTATGGGAGGGTGGGGGAGTCAAGGGCCAGAGGCTCCAATGAGGCAGACAAAATGCAAGAGAGACAGCCAGTATAGAAACCAAGAGATGGAGGAGGAAAATTCCAGGACCTTGAAACAACTGGCAGAAGAGGAGATAAAAGCCTCCTCTGAGAAAGGAGCATCACCCTTTCTAGTTCTGCCTCCCTCCCCACTGCCCTTCAGCCTAGCAACCAAAGCAGACCTTATCAGTAAAACATGAAAAGCATCTCTCACCTGAGGAATCTTCCTCTTGGCGAGATTAATTGGCCCAGTTCCCCAAGGAGACAGAAGGAGCTGCAGCCATCCCTGGAATGCAAGACTGCCTCTCCCCCCTTGTCCTGAGCACCTGAAATTTTTGCCAGGTTTAAGCTCAGATGGATGGACTGGACTTTTTACACATCATGTAATTGCCTTCCTGCTACACATCCTCCTTCCTACTTGTACTACCTGGTGAAACTAGCTGAGGCTGTGTACCATGGGTGTGTGATGAGGCTAGACATGGTGGAAGGAAAGGCCAGTGAGTAGGCCCATGGACCTTGATGCAATCCTTCTGAGCTCAGTAGATGAGACTCCACTGCAGCCTTTCCCTGAGACTGTCCCCAGTGAAATAGGGGTAGCGAAGTTTGTGCCAGTAAGCACAGACTCCCCCAGGCCCCGAGTCCTCAGAAATATTCAAAAGCTAATACCAGCCCTACAGCAAGAAACACCGTGGTACCTGGACACCTTTCACTTAAGATACATGTTCTTCACCTGGGACAGCCACAGTCTAATGCCAGCTGGAGTCTGGCACCTCTAGCTTTCCTCCCACTGAAGATTCAGAGGGGTTAAGGCCAGAAAGGCCAAAACCCATCCAGTCTGACCTCTTGGTCAACACAGACCATTACATTTCACCCCTTTAAGCCTCTATTTAGTGCTAACACATCTGCTTGGCTAAAACAGCTCTTCCAGAAAGGCTTCCACACTTGAGCAGAAAACACCAACAGATGGAGAATCCACCACTTATCTTGGTAGTCTTTTCCCCTGTTTACTCATCATTCCTGGTGGGGGGGGGGGCATGTTCTTTCTGAATTTGACTTCGACTTGTTCTGCCTGTCTCTGTTGGATTTAAGAATCCTTTGCCACATGGTATTGTCTCTCTGTGAAGGTCCTTCCACCCTGTCACTGATCTTTTTAAGAAGCTGAATAAATGGAGTTTGTTAAGTTTCTCACTGCAAGGCATTTTTCAAGCCCTTGCCTCGTTTTGGTGAATTATCACAGCTGGCCAGGAGCAAGGGGTCACATGCCTTGAGCCCTGGCTCATCCTAGCTGCTAATTGATGCTCCTCCCAAAACAGCTTTTCAGCTCCACAACAAATGAGCATTTCATTCGTTGCTGTAACTGAAGGTCTTGTTAGTTTGTCAAGCCCATAGGTATTGGTCAAGAACAGAGCTTCTCTCATAGACTAGCTTCTTCCAGCTTTCACCCTCCTCAGAAGAAGCAGGCAAACCTTCTTATCACACCTGGTGGGTCCTGACTAGCTACTGCCTCTTCTTGGCCTTTCTAGGCACTGAAGGATCAAGTCTTGTTTCTTCAACCAGCAACAGAGCCAGAGTGGCCTCTCTAGTTCTATACTCGCTCCCTCTTTTGCCAAGTGATACTTTTCCTTCAACTGTGTCTGGGTGGCGATGCCTCCAGCAAAGGCCTGATATAGTCTGTCACATTGCTCTTCTGCACACCCTTTCTGCTCTAGCAATAACAAGGGGGATACCCCAAAGGTTCATAGAGGGTTGGATGACTGGGATATTGAGAGAGGAAAGGGTTCAGTGTGCTCAGTAGAGGAACTGGGGTACCACTAAAAAAAGGACACCTGAAATCCCTCTGAGCATATCCAGACTCAAAGATTTTTTCTTCACACCCACATCTGTGAAGCAAGTATTTGATGTTACCAAGACCCCAATACTCTACTCCCAAAGTTCAGCTCTAGTGTACTGGTCCCAGAGGTGAGACACAGACAGTCCCTTCATTGACAACGACTCCCCCTCTCCTCAGTACAATTCCTCCACCAAAGGCTGGTGGGTCAAACTCACAGGATACAGCTCCAGAGTCTCAGAACATCAGTATCTGACGCTCAAGCAGAGATGACCCCTCATGCATCCTCTCCAGGACTGGGTCTGTGTCCCAGAAGCTGAAACCTTGGTCTGAAACCAAGTAGTGTCTCACAGGGAGAAATACTCAGCTCTTGCTGATGGTTGATGCATTGATGGTGAGGTCAGATAGCAGTGTTATGATCATCTAGTCTGACCTGCTACAGGACACAGGCTGTAGATTTCCCTCCAGGATTCCTCCCCTCCTACATAAGTGACAGTGTCTAAGCTAAAAGCTTATGGTGAAGTTAGAATACATCCTTCAATGTTTACCAAGCTCTTGATTTACAACTGCATGACAGCAGGAATGCTGACACTGCAGGCAAGAGCGGATTTCATAAGTCAACTGGTGCAATGCTCTTGGGCCCTCGGTGAAATTTTGAAAGCCTGAAAAAAAAAATCCAAAAACCAGCCTGGAACAAAGGGCTGAAAAATGTGGTGTGAAATCTCACTCTCACTGCTCTTTTAATCTAAACAGAGTTTAGAGCAGTGAGAGCCACTCTGTGGTCAAACCTGATCAGTTCTCCCCTTCCTCACCACTGGGTGAGCTGTCACCATTGCTGCTCTTGGAGTAAGACATTGGGGTAAACAACTAAACTTTGTGGCGGTAAACTGAAATGCAGAAAAGAGAGCAAAGAACAGGATTCTCTCCTCTAAGCCACATCCCAGGGTCTGACAGCCAGCTAGGAAATGGCTTGCAGTGAGTGGGCATGTGTGAAGCAAGAACTGCTGGGACACAGGGGAAAAAAAAACAAGAAAAAAAAAAAACCCCAGTAACCAGCTGGTTTGTGAGACTAGTGGCATGCCCGGAATGCAATAAAACCTTTCCCAAGAGATGACCTAGAGTTTCCAAGCAGGGCAGGTCCGGGGCAAGGCAGGCCTGCTGCACTGCCCACAGCTAGCCTGCACCAGGCCGCATACAGACTGGGTGTCCTCAACTACGTTTGTGTCAGTCGCAGAATGCTGCTGTCCTATTCATCCCGCTGGGCGTCTTTTGGACTAAGGCCCAGACTCAGAGATATTTAGGTGCTTTGCTATGGACTGGGAGGATCCAGGTGTAGTTCTTCTTGCCCACAGGAGCATGTTGTGCTCCTGCCAAGAAGCATCGCCACCCTGGCGAAAGACCAGGGGCACTGGCATGGGCACAGGCCCTGCCCCCCATGGCTCTGAGTCTCCACCAGGGCCCAATCCGGCCTTGGGCTCCTGCCGCCGTCTGCCTGGCCCTGGATCCCTGGCTGGCGACGGGGATGGGGACGGGAGAGGCGGGTGCCACGTCTGGAGGCCTGGCCTGAATTCCCAGCCGGGGACCGGGCAGGAGCAGCAAGTGCCACTGTGGCCAGGAGAGGCAGGTTCCACCACTGGCAGCCGGGCCCCGAATCTCCAGCCTGGGATGGGGCCGGGAGAGGCAGGGGCTGCCCCAGACATTCGGGGCACTGGTGCTGGGACTTGGGCACATGCCCTGAGTGCCAGGCACTGGTGACGCCCCCGCTCCTACCAAGAGCCAAGCAGCATGCCTTCTCCATCCCATCCCACCTACTCTGCTGGAGAAAGGAGAGGCCGCTGGCTGGCTATCTTGCTGCACCTGGGTACAGACTGGGTTAAAATCCTGGGCCCGCTCAGGTCGATGGCAGTATTTCCATTGGTATCAGCCAGATCAGAATTTCACCACAGAACTTCACCTCTTATCCCCCTCCATGTTAAATGCTGCACACTGAGGCTGCTGTCTGCACAGAGCAGAGCGCTTCGTTCTGAAGGCCAGGCCTAGCTGCTGAGAAAGGCCAACAGCAGATGCCAACATAGTCATTTGGGGAGCTCCAGGAGTGCATGAGGGCACAACCACCATAACCTCTGTGGCTGTGCAGCTGCCTCATTTAATTGCACCAATTGGTCTTTTTTTTAAAAATTCTTTCACTGTCTAGAACGTACCACTGAAGTTTGCTGCTCAGGCATCATGCAGACCCAGCCTGAGGTACCCTGGCCCACTTCCAAGAATCTTGGTGACTGGAGAACAAGAGCTGAGAAGAAATACAGAGCAATGTGGCTATTACCATGGAAACGGGAAGGAAATAAGGCAACCCAAGGATGAGGACATGGCTTCCCCTCAACCTCTCTGACTAAATTGTTAGCTTGGGGATGTTTTCTGACCTGCGTGTCAATAATAACATAACAATTACTACTCTGATACAGCACATTTTATCCCTAGACCTCAACGCACTTTAGTAAGGAGAGACACGTTAGCCCCATTTTACAGAAGAGAAAACTGAGGCATGAAGCCAGGAAATTGCTTACCCAAGGTCACCCTGCAATCATGTGACCAGAATCTTGGTCTCAAAGTGCCAGTCCCCACACATGGCATATGGAGGAAATGCCGTACTTCTAGTACAGTAGCCCCTTGCAACTGATACCATGCCCTATCAGGCCCAGCACTGTACAAATACGTCACAAAAATCTGAGCAAACGGAGAACAGGAGGAAGAAGCCGTGACCTGCCCAAGGTCACCCAGGAGCTTAGTAGCAGAGCCAAGGGTGGAAAATAAATC
The DNA here is from genome assembly GCA_007922195.1 of Podocnemis expansa. Lineage (NCBI taxonomy): Eukaryota > Metazoa > Chordata > Testudines > Podocnemididae > Podocnemis > Podocnemis expansa. The sequence continues at coordinate 1,475,903 of ML682020.1, read as the reverse complement.
CATTAAGGGCTAGTCTGGGACCCTAACTGCTAGGCCATGCTGCTTCCATCTCCTAGCCCGCCCTTGACTTATCATTAAAGATGGGACTGTATCAATGTCAATATGGTCATCTCCCAGCCCCCTCAGATTGATTGGTGAGCTCCGTCTCTCTAGGCACATACACCCTCACCTTTACAGCACCCCCTGTGCCTGGATGTAGCACTGCAGGCAACTTTGCTTCTCATTCCCCCCGGCAGGCACTTCCCTAACCCTAAAATGACCAGTCCCAGCTGGCCTTGTCTTCCACATCACTCCACAATTCAGTCTGCTGCCTGAGTGACGAGAGAGATAGCCCCCATTGAATGGCCAAACCAATACTTCTGCTGCCCCCTCCACCTTACTTCCAAGCCCCCACAGACTTTCCCTGACCTGGTCCTTCCCCTACAGCTCCCCTTTCCCAGGGACTCTGGCTTACCTCTGCTGCTTGCGGGACCTGCTCAGGCACCCCAGACACTTGCTCTGATCCCCACAGGTGACTCAGCCCAACTTCTGTAGACTTCCCAAGGGACTCTTGCCCAGCTCCCCACTCCAGGGTCGGGTCTGCATTCCCAGTTTTATTTAGGCACTGCTTGCCCTGCTTCCCCACCACAGCTGGGTGTCTAATTCAGCCCCATTACACTGAGCTCAAGTCACTAATTAGCCTTTACAGAGCCAGTTTATCAGGGAGCTGCAAAGTTCAGGGCAAGGCTGAGCCCAGCACACCTCAAGGAGCCAGCCAGCCCCTGATACTCCTTTACAAATATTCTCCAGAGGTGGGGTACACTTCTAAATGGCCAGGTGAATATTTTTAACACAAGTCTGTGTGTGGAAATCCTCTGTTTGGGAAAGAGTTAAAACTAATGATTTGGTAGCTATGCCAATGGGACAATTGCTAGGGTGGTAGTTCTGAGTTGTTTACCTTTCTTTGGGGTCTGCCTAGTCCAGGGGTCTCAAACTCAAATCACCATGACGGTTGCATGAGGACCAGTACAGGGCCTCATGAGGATTAGTACGTTAGCCTGAGGGCCGCACCACTGAAACCTTTCGTACAACAATATTACAAATATTGGTAATGATAGTTTTGTTGTGGGCCTCAGGAAATAGCTTTAGGACCACATGTGGCCCACGGGCCATGTGTTTGAGACCCCTGGCCTAGTCAGAGTGCTTTGCAGTGCTGTCTGCTACAGCCAGGGGGAGGGGAGGGCTAATCTCCCATCCCTCTGGCTGCAGCAGAGCCTGCCTCAGTCTTTTACACTACGCCTGGGTCCCAAGGCCATGACTTCAATCTGCAGCCAGCAGGAGGGAAGCTGAGGGCCACTTTGAAAGCCCCTAATGGCCACTTTTGGCCCCCAGGACACAAGCTGGCAGGCACTGATCTATGGCATCTCATGCTTGTCAGTCATGGACTCGACAAGTGAGGCAGGTTTGGACGAAGAAGAAGAAAAATTCCTGCTTTCTGTTTTGGAAACATGCCCTCATATCTCTGGTCACGGCTGCAGCTTTTCTGTAAACAGGAGCACTTTTCTGAGTTGCATGAAGTCTCTACAATCACTTTATCTGACCACACAAGCCTTTGCTTTTCATTTCATGGCTACTTTCCAGGACTCATGACCCCAGAAGCATTGCTGAATAAAAGCTAATGACAGCTGGGCAGTAAAGGGTTTTCCCATCCCATGGGGACATTTTAGTTTGACAAAAGTTCTTCTGCTGAATTGGTACAAAAATATCTCAAAAATTTTCCTGAACTGTCAAAATGAAAACTTTTCTGTCCCAGGCAATCCAGATGCTTCATTTCAAACATACTGAAACATTTCCTTTTGCATTTAACCTTTTCATTTTTGGAGGAAACTTTCAAAACCAAAAAGAATTTCAATCCAAAACACCAAACGTTTTTTTCTGGAGATGCCCAAACAAGACACTGGGACATTTTCAAGAAGTGTTTATGAGCTGAGATATTCTAAACTAACCCTGCCTAGTGAGCAGGTTCTATTTTGATGTGATGGCACCATGTTGTCAAAATGCTCCCAATCACCTGCAATGCTCACCTTTCTCTCTGGGGCAGGGAATATCATATGGTGTTCTTTCCACTGATTAGCTACAGAGAAAGTAAAAATAAGAAACCTTTGCTCTTCGTCTGGATCTGGCAGGAAGAAAGGAACAGACACCTGGGGGCAGGAAGGTATTTTCCTATGCCTTCTCGGTTTCTGAGTGGCTGCTTCAGAAATGGGACTACTCTGTCCATCTCAATATCTTTTCCAATCAGCTCTGGCCCAGCTAAGGGAAGGTGGATAGTAGCCCCCTTTTAAAGTCCTTTGCAGTCCATATAGGAGTGGATCTATACCACCTTTAATCACATTGAATCAGAACATTTCCTGCGTCATCAGAGATCACTTGATGCTGACCAAGGTTGCGCCAACCCTTTGGTGTACCTTCTGTTAAGGACCCATAAATTCTGGCTCCAAATATAGCTGGATGGTGGGATTCATTCAGTTGGCCCCATTTGTACGTTTCTCCATCTCCCATGGCAGACTCTCTGGCTACATTCTTAACACACATCCCAGTTATTTCCTCCTTCTTTTCTGGGTTACTGTGGAGAGAGGTGGTTGTTGAGCCTGTCAGTGAGCCTTGGTATTAGTTGCACATTAGTTTCCATTTAATAACTTGTATTTCCTGAGGCATTTTCTTGAGAAGGCATTACAATGTCTGTCTGCACCACTCATGGATTGCCAAATTTCCCAGTCATCTGTTCACCCCATTTCCCCACAGCAGGCCGCTCTACTGATTTTGGTTGGGCTCCTCACTTTAGTAAGTGCTAGGGTGACTGGTTGTCCTGATTTTATATGGACAATCTCAATACTCCAGGCTCTGATCTCTTCTATAGGTGCCTATTGTCCCTTGCCTCCCATCCCAATTTTTCACTGGGAGCAGAGCTAAGCTGAGGATGAGCCCACTAGAACCCCTGCTTTATGTGTGCGTATGGTACGTACGGTTCTTTTGGGAGGCACCTTTGCACACACTGTTTACCACACACTGTAGCCAAGCTACGCAGGCACTATCAGCTGGTGGCCACAGCCTAGATAGGGGCTTGAGGTCTAATCTTGGCTTGACCACATGCATTCTGTGCAGTGTTGAGGGAGCTGCTGGGTATGAGTGAGTCTGTTTCCCTACCTGATCCCTGTCATAGGCATTACGGGGATTAATTCCCAAATACTTTTAAAGCTCTTGGGAGATAGGAGGCTGTGCATTCACTTACTAGCTGATAGCATGGAAACTGGGGGCAGAAAGTTACCTGATCACCCAGGAGCTAGAAGCCCAAGGTCCCACACTCACAGCCAAGCATGCCAGCTCTGCTTGGCAGGCCAGCAGTCCCATACCATGCTGAGTTCAGGCACTGCCATTCAGGAGAACTCATAAAACCACTTAAACAAGTGGTGGTAGCTATGTCGGTAGAGAGCAGCTCTCCTCAACATAACACTGTCCATACAAGCACTGTGCCGGTAAAATTTATGTTGCTCCTGGGTTGTTTTTTTCACACCAGGACCCAACTCAAAGTGGCACCAGACCTCGCCAGAACAACATGCACAATGCCTTCATATGCCCTCTTTCCCTGCAGCACACCTGTCAAGGTTATACACATGCCTAAATTCCTAACTTTGCTAGACACTAGAAATCCACACTGAACAGAGATGCTGGATTTATGGCTCATCACAACCATCTGCGGTCCACTAAAATCTGTCACCCCGCAGCTCATCCCCTATTTTTCCCTAAGAAAGGAGGGCTCTAAGCAATCCACTGCACCTTGAACGTCTCCTTGATACATATGTTAACTACTGATGTTAAACAACCTAGTCCACCTACTATTCAGCAGGGACACTCTTTGCCCCTTGGTCAAACCAGAGCTGCAAACAAGCTTGGTATGGCTAGGAAGCTTGCCTCTCTTACCACAAGAAGTTGTTCCAATGAAAGAGGTTCCCTCCCTCACTTTGCCTCTTGGGAAGGAGACAAGCTCTGCTCTGAAGAGTTTACAGACAGTCTCCAGAGATGAGGGCTGGAGGCAGCAAGGGAGAGGTGTGATGATGCATCCAAGGTCCCACCACAGGTCAGGGTGGAACAGAGGTCAGCACCCTGGTGTCCCTGGCCATTGCCCACTCCGTCTGAACCCTCTGCCCTTCTCCTAGCTCTCAGCTGGCTCACCATACACATCGTGCTGCCCCACATCACCTCAGTGTCCCAGAGGGGCAGGGGACGCAGGGACTGAGTGAAAAAGAGCTGGAGGGGAGACACTATTGGGATAGTGACGCCTGGGGGTGGGGAAGGCCATCAAAGGAATCGCTGATTAGGAAGCTGGGTTGAAGAGCAGCTACAGTTTGCCCTTCTTTACCTGCCCCAGTCTGGGAGGGGTGCACTAGCACCATGGACTCCACTAAGGGGGCAAACACAACTAAGTAGCCAGAGGCTGAACATCGGGGGACATGTGATCTGCAGGACCTACACAGCTGTCCCACTGTGGCTGGCTCATGGCCTGCTGCAAGCTTGCTAAATCCCTGCTCCGCAGTTCTGCCCATACCCTGCTCTTCCAGCCCTCAGGCTGCGCTCTCCCATGCGGCCACTATGCCTTGATCCTAATCCAAAATGCTTCTACTGGCCTGGTCCTGGCTTCCCCAGCCCAGGAGTCCAGGTGCATCCTGGGCTGCGCACTCGCTGATGTGTCATCGGTGAGAATAAGAGCCTCGAGAAGACAAGCTGAAATCATCTGCCCCATCTCACCTGGGTTCTACAAACTGCCCAGGCTCTGATATTTCTAGTTGTGAATGGCATAGGCCTGTCTTTCCTTGATTATTGCTGAGTTGGGGGAGCAAGCTGGTTTGTTTACAGCATGCCTTTCCTTGGCGCAGTTGTCCCTTGGCACTTTAGCCGAATTCCTCAGGTTAATCACGGCACATACCAGGACTGAACACATTGTTAATGGTTACAGATTAACTACGGAGTGCAGTGGCTGCAGGACACAAACTGTACGGTTGATGCAGAAAAGCTCAATGGACCTTCACAAGAGAAATAATATTCCCTGCCCAGGAATGCTGCTGTGACTGGAGTGGGCCACCTTGCCCACAAGGCTAGTAAGAAATTAATACTGCCATAAACACAGTGGGAGCAGGTTCACTGGGAGATGTTGCTGCCAGTGGTGATAACATAGGGGAAACCCCAGCTTTCTGAGAAACCCCAGGTCTCTGAAATGGGGTGTAGAAATGAGCTGGAAAGGAGAGACAGACCAGTTTTCCTTACAGTACCTCTCTGGATCTAGTGAAATAAATCTTCTTGCTGAGGGGCAGGATCTCTCCACATCCATGCAAAAAGACCACATGTCTGACAGGGGCTTCAGAGGGAACCTCAGGGATATTCAGCGGAAAGAACACCACGGTGCACTGGGGCTCATAACCAGAAACTGAAGGTAGCTTTGGTTTGGAGAGCTGAAGCAGCCTCCCAAGAGCTGACAGCATATTTGTGCATTTCACATCTACAGTCTAGCTCAGGGGTTCCCAACCGTTTTAAGGCTGGGGACCCCTTGCAAACTAAAATACATTTGCAGCCCCTTTAGGGTGTGTGGCGCTACCAGTGCCGCCCCAGGCAGAATATGGCCTGCGTTGCTCTCCTGCTGGGGAGTGGGGGCTGCTGTGGACATGGCCCCCTCCCACTGCTGCAGAGCCACTTCAGCCATGGCCCCCTCTCCCTGCCCAGGGAGCTGAGAGCAGTCAAGGACCCATACCCCTGCTAGGGAGCGGGGGCTGCCATGGCCATGGCCCTCTCCCCCACTGTGTTCCCCACCCACCAGCCCGTTCTTTGCCCCTCTCCCTGGTTTCCTGCCCTTGACCCCCTTACCTGGCGAATGCAACTGCTGGCACCTGGCCAGCCCCCAGGCTACTCTCCCGGAGCATGCTCAGGGGCAGGAGTTTTAAAAACTCCCAGCCTGGGGGAAGTTCCCTGCTGGCCAGAAGCCTGGGTTTCTGTGGCAACTGGAGACCCCAGAGGCATCCAGCCCCAGCTCCCAGCCTGTCCACAGACCCCGTGGAGCCGGTCCGCAGACCCTAGGTTGAGAACCACTGCTCTAGCTGGTTCTCAGTCCAGGAGCTTCAGCCAACATTTTCAGTCTGCTAATAGAAAGCCCAGAGCAACAAAACACTTACATTGCTTGGCTCCCACAGCCAGCCTCATTCTCCCTTCCATGCACACGGCATATTTGCCCTGTAGCAGGGCAGCACCGTTATCCCTAGTGTACAGATGGAGACTGCCTGTCCACACTACAGCTTTTGTCAGGATATCCGATGTCACTCAGGGAGGTGAATAAACCTTCCCCAAGTAACGCGAGTTCTGCCAATAGAAGCACCAGCCTGTCCAGTGCCATGCATAGGGTTTTATTATGACAGGAGAACTCTCTCATCTGCATCAGTGCACCTGCAGCACTGCATGCGTAGACAAGCTTTGAGTGACTTGTTGCACCCCCACAGGGACTTGCACCCCATCTCCAGGGCTGGTGCTGGAACCAACAGGCTCTCCTTTCTCTTCGCTTCATATTAAGAACATGCTTAAGCCCTTTTGGTTTCAGTAGCACTTGTTTTTTCCCACACCGGCCTGGATCCTGGTGGGAGGCGATGCGAGCACAAAAGACAACTAAGGCAACCAATTTTTTACGGCTCGAGAGGCAGTCCTGGCAATTATAGATCAGCGAGCCTAACTTCAGTCCCAAGTAAATTAGTTGAGACTGTAGTAAAGAGCAGAATTATCAGACATAGACAAACATGGTTTGTTGGAGGAGAGTCATCATGTTTTTTGTAAAGGGAAATCATACCTCACCACTCTACTAGAATTCTTCGAGGGGTCAACAAGCATGTGGACAACAGTGATGTGATCCACTGGATATAATGTGCTTGGATTTGTCAAAAAGCCTTTCACAAGGTCCCTAACCACAGGATCTTAAGCAAAGTAAGCTGTCATGGGATAAGGGAGTAGATCTTTTCCAGGAGCAGTAATGGGTTAAAAGATCAGCAGGAAAGCATAGGTCAGTTTTCAGAATGGAGAGAGGTAAATAGTGGTGTCCCCAAGGGATATGTATTGGGACCAGTATTGTTTAGCATATTCATAAATGACCTGGGAAAGTGGGTAAATAATGAAGTGGCAAAATTTGCAGATGATAAAAACTGCTCAGGATGGTTAAGTCCAAAACAGCCTGTGAAAATTTACAAAGGGATCTTACTAAACTGAGTAACTGAACAACAAACTGGCAGATGAAATTTAATGGCAATAAAAGTAAAATAATACACATTGGAAAACATAATCCCAACTATACATAGAAAATGATGGGGTCTAAATTAGCTGTTACCCCTCAAGAAAGATCCAGGAGTCATTGTGGACAGTTCTCTGAAAACATTCACTCAGTGTGCAGCAGGAGTTAAAAAAGCTAACAGTGTTGGGAATCATTAGGAAAAGGATAGATAATAAGACAGAAAATATCATATTCCATCATCATAAATCCAAGGTTCATCCATATCTTCAATACTGCCTGCAGATCTGGTCATCCCTTCTCAAAAGAGACACATTGGAATTGGCAAGATTACAGAAAAAAGGCAACTGAAATGATTAGGTGTATGAAAAGTTTCCATATGAGGAGAGACTAATAAGACTGGGACTTTTCTGTTTGGAAGAGAAACAAGGGGGGAATATGAGAGAGGTCTACAAAACGGAGAGAATAAATAAGGAATGTGGCAAGGCTTCCCTCAGGTCTGCCAGGTTAGGGTTCCCTTTGTTTGCAGAAGAGGCCAGAGGGTAAAGTCACTTCCACCCTGGACAAGTCGTGAGAATGCTTCTAGCCCTAGCACATTTGGGGCAGGCCTTGGTCTGGCCCCAAGAACTTCTCTCCGTCCTGCCACCCAAACTGCAGGTGACCCAACAAGTGTCTATCAGTCAGACCTCAGGGAGTCCCTTTTGTTGTCTCCTCTGCTTAAGCCGTAGGCCTGGCAGTGTTGTTCTGTGGGGCTCAGGAAGCACCAGCGTATCACCCAAACTGGTGTTAAGGCTTTTTCCCCCCCCCTTCTCTTACTGCTCCTTCCCTGGGGAAGGCCACTGTCTCCTATTATTATTTTTATTGAAGATAGAGGTATTCCTGTTGCTGCAACTTCTCCTTCCCACTCCTCTGGGTTTTAGTAGTTTGGAGTAGGCTTTATAAGGGTTCAGGTGTTACTGGTTACCCTGCAGTAACCCCTCTCTTGCCTGCAGGGAACAATGCCTTCAGAATTGTGGATTTGACACACCTGCCCTCCGACACCCTTTTGTAACCCTCTCACCTGACTTTATCACAGAAAAATCTTATTTTCTCCTTCTCATAATGCAAGAACTAGGGCTCACAAAATGAAATTAATAGGCAGCAAGTTTAAAATGAACAAAAAGAAGTAGTCATACAATGCACAGTCAACCTGTGGAACTCCTTGCCAGAGGATATTATGAAGACCAAGACTATAATAGCATTCAAAAAAGAACTAGATAGGTTCGTGGAGCAAAGGTCCATCAATGGCTATCAGCTAGGATGAGCAGGGTTTGCTGTTTGCCAGAAAATGGGAATGGTCGACAGGATGGATCATGTGGTGATTACCTGTTCTGTTCATTCCTTCTGAAACACCTGCATTGGCCACTGTTGGAAGACAGGATACTGGGCTAGGTGGACTGTTGCTCTGACCCTGTATGGTTGTTCTTATATTTTGTCTCACCTTCAGAGAATTCCACCAAAATTAAACAATTTTGAAAGAGAAGGAGGTAGTAAGAATTTCTCTTTTTAGGGAAAGGCTTCATGTCACTTGTGAAATACAGAGAACTGATTTTATACAACGAGTATTGTCTGAGGCCTCCTTTGCTGGGCAGTTTTGAATATTATAAAGTACTCTTCAGACCTGGAAACCTTTAAATCACACTTGGTTGTCTTTCTAAAAGACACCCTCTAGTTCAAGTCCAGCTATTGGACTTGCAGCAGGAATTAATACAGGGAAGCATTGACAGAACAAGGAGCAATGGTCTCAAGTTGCAGTGGGGAAGGGCTAGATTGGATATTAGGAAAAAAATTCTTCACGAGGAGGGTGGTGAAGCACTGGAAGGGGCGCGCTATGGAGGGGGTGGAATCTCCATCCTCAGAGGTCTTTAAGGCCTGGCTTGACAAAGCCCTGGGCGGGGTGATTTAGTTGGGGTTGGTCCTGCTTTGAGTAGGGGTGGGACTAGATACCTCCTGAGGCCCCTTCCATCCCTAATCTCCTGGGATTCTAAATCCTATGGCCTGCGTTATATGGGATGTCAGACAAGATGATCACAGTGGTCCCCTGTGGCTCTAACTGTAGGACTCTGCTGGGGTGATAGCAAGGACCACAAATCTACAATGAGCTGGTTGTGGGATTATTCACACAGTGAATGGACATGTTTTGTAATGCTGCCAAGGGACATGCAACGGCGCATGCACAATCACACTGTAAATTACCACGAGAAGCTTCCAGCTCCCACATGCTGGGCGATGAAGTGAATGCAAGCAACATCAGGACAGGAGCCTGCATGGCCATGCAAAGGGAAATCCCCATGTCACCACAGAAGCCCATGTGTCACATCCTTGCTTGGAGAATGGTGAGTCTGCGGTGAGAGCAGCTGAGGATCACAGAGGAAAGTCTGTAGTGGGACTGGACTGATGGTGGAGGTGTCTGGGGATGTTCAGTCAATTGAATGAGGTGGGCTGGGCATTTCTAGCAGCTTTTCATTGTTTATTCCTCCACCCTCCACCTTTCCTAGGCAAGGTTTGAAGAAGGCCTGATCCCAGCCAGAGTGCAGAACATGCGTACACAAGCCCCGAGAAGGAAGCGGCAGAGAAAAGCAGAATGTTGCAACAATGCTCCCTTGCTACTTTCTTCCGCATGAAGATGCACACACCAACGTGGCACGTCAGAATTTGTTTTATTTACTCTTCTGGCTTGCCCTGGTTAAAGAAAAATGACAGGGAGCTGTTCACATACCAGATTCATCCAGGCAGAGTAGCCCAGAGAGCAGGGCACTGGTTTGCAAGTCTGACAAAGTCAGTTTCCACTCCTGGTTCTGCTACAGACCTGCCAGTGATGTGGGGTCAAATCACATGCCTCAGTTTCCCCTCCCATCCTTTGTCTGTCTTGTCTAGTTAGGTGACCAGCTGTTTGGAGCAGGCATGCCTACCAGTTCATGCTTGTGGTGTTTAGCATGAAGAAGGCATGGTCTCCAGAAGAACCCTAGGTACTGCTGTCATGTAAAGAGTAGCAAACATTTTGTATTAAAAAAAGAATACATAAAACCCAAATATGCAGTTATTTAAAATAGCTATCATACCTGGCACTGGTTTTGCTCTGGCTTCTCTCACTGATGGGATGTAGCATGTCAGTGTCATTTTACTGCTGGGGAAACTGAGCAAAAACTGGGTTTCCCCACTCCTCCTGGGCTACCTCATACCTCAGCTCATTATTTATACTTCTGCCAAGTGCGTATAAAGCACCTGCTGGCTCTTTCCTGGGGAAAGCAGCAGGGAACATGGATCAGAGTGGGTAAGCAACTTGAGCAGTGCCACACAGGAGCCAAGCAGGGGTTAGAAGTGTGGCACACCTCACCCATTCAGTCCCAGGCCACTGGCCTACACTGTTTTGGTGAGCTGGAGGCCCTAGCTCCCACCGCCTGCCAGTGCCATGTTTGGAACCACCTGGCTGGATTATACATAGCTGAGCCACTCATGGCCTGTTCCCTTCTTGGACAAGCCACCATGCCGGGGTGCTACCCTTTGGGCACTGTCTGGTTCATCCACAGACCCTGACTCATCCGGTGTTTCACTGGAAAATATGGTCACTCTGTATGAGCGAGATAGAAGCATCAGCCAGGATGGGCCAGTGCACAGGGCATTAGCCACAGATTTCCTGCATATCCCTGGGCTAGTCTTAATCCCTCAGTCCTCCACCAGTGCAATGGGGTAACCACACCGGAAGGATACATATATTAATGACTGTGCATTGCCTGGACACAGAAGGAATGGGGTAACCAGATGTCCCGATTTCATAAGGACAGTCCCAATATCCAGGACATTTTCTAATATGGGGGCCTATTACCCACCTTGTCCCCATCCAGGCTTTTCACCTGTGCTTTGGAATCACCCTACCAGGCCCAGATAAGTAGCTAAGATAGTGATTTAAAATAAACTGCAGGCTCTGATGCTCTTTATCACCACACCCCCCCGCACCCCCACAAACACTGTTGCTTGCTCATTCAGGAAAGAGCTGGTGGAGTTTTGGACCCCCTGATCAGCATAGATGGCTGGAGCATTTTTGTGCTTGTAGTTCAAACTGCAAACCCAAAATTCCTCATTTGCACTGCTCCATAACATGTCCTCCTTGTACAAAGAACGTTGCCCCAGCTGCTGCACAGAAATAGCAAGTGGCTATTCAGATCAGCACTTGCACACCACTGTGTGGTGCTCACCCGTTTGGCCAGGTTTACCTGCCCTGCTGAAGAATGCATGGTGGGCCTGACTTTCCACTCATTTAAGATGCTGGGAAAAGGCAGTGTGGCCCACCTGGAAAGCAAAGAGCGATCCAGCCTGACAGTTTCAGGCACAGCTGGAGACATCTGGTGTGAGGTTTTCAGGAGGGACTGAGGAGAACAGGCTCCACTGACTTTCAGTGGGAGTTGGGCTCCTCTTTACATCTATACTGCAAAAAAAACAAACAAACAAAAAAAAAACACTTATTGAGTCTCAGGCAGCGGGGCTATGCATGTGTCGTATAGACGATCAGGCATGAACTGGAGGATGTGCTCCAACACCCAGCAATTGGGGAAGGTAGAGGAAAGGAGGTTTTCTGAGCCCACGACAGAGGATGGAGGGCCTGAGTTGGTGCTGTGGAGGCCTAACCTTGCTACAGCTGAGCCTTTCAGGTGCTTTTGACGGTTCTGACCAACGACTTTACAAAGGCAACACAGGGGAGGTTTTCAAGGGAGAACATGTAGTCGCTAGCACCTCTGCTTAATATGCAGCAGGTCCTGGGGTCAATTCCCAGGGGGTTGGACTTGATGATCTCATGAGGTCCCTTCCAACCTTATGATTTGATTCAATTTGAACATAGGTGCCAGAATTGCTTTCAAATCCCCTGGGAGCTAGATACCTCTCTCCCTTAAATGCTGGTGGAAATCCCCATCAACACCCACCCACCCACACTTAGTGGGACAGTGTCATTGTGTTGGTATGAGGCTCTGGGGGATACTTCTCCTTTAAATAGAAGAATTAGAGTTGTTTTTCCCTCTACTTTATATCCTAGCTTGATGCAAAGAAAGTGTGTGCCCCACACCCCAGTATAAACCATTAAATGATCCCACAACCCCCTCTTTGAGCCAGGCTCAGCACCACAGGTCCACACTGCCTTGATTTCCCCAACTGGGAGGTGATTAAGCTCCCCATGACTTTTATGGCTCATTCTGTCCCCACCAACACCCTCCTCAGAGGCTCTGATTTAGTAAAAGAAAGTTCCCAGAAACACAAGAAAGGCCTTCACCTGCGTTGCTTAACGCTGTGTATATCAGTCACACTGTTGGCCCTTCACCTGCAGCACACTCCCACCTTGACCTCCTTCCCAGGAGCCATGGCCTTGCCATAGACAGCAGCTTTTCTCCCAGCTGTAGGCAGCTCCCAGCAAATGCAGCCTCCCACAGACAGCTGGGAGCTCCCTCTGGGAGGCAGTCCCCCATGGGGAATTCCCCTGCTCCCTTCCCAAAGCTTCTTTCTCTCAGACACTTCTTTCTAGGAGCAGCTTCTCTTTTATCCAGCCCAGGTGTGCAAGAGTCAGTTGGCTGCCAACCAGCCGCCTGGGCAGTTAATTGCTTATAGATGGGCTAGCCACAGGTACACAGGGCCCTAGCTCCCAGTCTCTGCAATAAAAGACACTTAAATGCAAAACAGGCTGAGATTCCAAAGCAGCGACTGACCAGGTAGCTGGTTCCTTACAAGATCTTTCTCAACCTAATTTTTGCCACCATCGTCCTCATGTGGACAGGCCCTAGATTTCTTTACCTGTCCTGGAGGGAGATGGTATTTTTAAATATTCCCCCTTCCCACTCCAGAAGCAAGTCTGAAAACCATCAGGTCCCTCCCTTGCCCCCAATGCAGGCTGCAACAAGGATATAATTCAACTCATTTGGTGGGAAAACCTCCAACAGAAAATGCAGAGGCCTGGCTACCTTTGCAGTCACACCTGAGGAAAGTGGGCTAGTGAAGCAGGGCTAGCCAGTCACATATGGCAGGGGTAGGCAACCCCTGGCACGTGTGCCAACAGCAGCCCGTGAGCCCAGTCAGAGCAGCATGTGGCCCCCAATGCGGTACCACTGAAATTGCTGCTCCTGCCACTGCAAGCCATGCTGGCCAGCTTCTTTCACGGGTGGCCTGCAAGTGCGCTGCGGAAAGAAGACTCCTGGAGTGACTCCTTTCAGGTGTGTCTGGGGCAGAGGTCCCCAGGCATGTCATGGAAAGAAGCCACTCAGAGTAACTCCTGTCCATGGGATATGGATGCTGAAAGGAGCCACTTCAGGCAGCTTCTTTCCACGACTTGCCTGGGGATGTCCAGCCCAGCCACGCCTGAAAGGAGTCACTTTGGATGGTTTCTTTTTGTGGCGTGGCTGGGGACCCTTCCTGGCCTGGTTTCTTTCTGCAAGTGGCCCCTTTTAGTTGCATAACTGGGAAGGCCCCTCCTCCCCAGCTGCTTCTTTCTTTTGTGTGTTTGTGGGGGGGTGAAGGGGTTGCCATTAGGGACTGAGGATGGGGGAAGAGGGGACAACATGAAGGTCAGCAAAGGTTGCCAACAGCAGTGTAAACTCTTCCCTGCTGCATTCAGGCCCAAATTCATGAAGGTGATTAAAAGACACACATAACCCTCAGCACATGAGGAACTGTCCAGATTCTGTGGGATTACACGTTTAAATGGTGCCCTGAACAGGAGCCTTGGAGAACACAGGTTTGTATCTTACAAGTAGCCTCTTTTTGTTCCCTGCCTGAGCAAAGAAATGCGGCTTGCAGGTAAAGAGGAGGGGCTTTCCAGTTTGTGCGCCCATGGACCAACTCCCAAAAAATCCACAATGGACTTCAGACAGACCAGGAGGAAATTCTGGGATCTGCCTGTTGGGGGAAGAATTGAGGCAGCATGTTACAGAAGACACAGAGTCCTGTGGCACTTAAAGACTAACATTTATTTTTCACATGAGCTTTCGGGGCAGAAAATTCCACTTTGTAAGCATACCCTGTGCTCTCTCCCAGTTTATTCTTGTTCTTTCATGCACTGCTGTTTCCTGCTCAGCTAAAGTCAAAGTTATAGAGGCAGTTGCTCTGCTCATTGAACCTGGAGAAGCCAAACACAGACTTAACATTGCCCCTCAGCTGTGGAGATTATTCTGCAGTTGCTTGATGAAACATCAGTGGTGTCTTAATGAGACACTCATGTGTCATTTTCATTACCTGAGATGGACAGTGTTCATATTTCTGTCTAAAAAGGCTGTACCTATCCACCATACTGATTTGCTACGTGCACATGACATGAAGTGTAATGTGCACTTGTGCAGGGCAGGCTCCCCTCCAGTCTCCCTATAGCATTGCCTGCACTGCGCATGACCACATTACCATCTCCTGCTGTGCTGTGCAGGTGGGCAGGGAGATTTGGGGGTCAGGGAGCAGCCCCAAGAGGGCAGGGACCAAGGCCAGGGGTCACCACACTCAGGACCAGGGTCCCACAGTGGGAGCATCACCTCCCCTCCACTGTTCGACTCTCAGCCACCCGTCAGCCAGCACATGCACACATTACCACCTACTGCTGAGCTGTGCAGGCAGCTGGAGAGCAGGGAGATTTTGGGGTTCAGGGAGCAGCTCCGAGGGGCCAGGGACTGAGCCCAGGGGTTACCACTCTTGAGACCAGATAAGCGGGTCCCACAGCAGAGGCATCCCCTCCCCTCTGCTACCTGGTGCTGTCCACCACCCTTGTCCCTAACCTGCTGACTGGGCAGGCTCCAGCAGCACTCTCTAGTGAGCTGTCGTGCTGCAGGACACAGGCGGCGCTGAGCCGCAGCCACCAGCTCCATGTGAGCCTGTGACAGCTGCAACAAGTCCAGCTCCGAGCAGCGGCTGCCGAGCGACTCTGCAAGCTGTGTGGGCCTGGGGGAAGCTGGATAGATGTCACGGCAATGGGGGTAGGAAGGTAGAAGACTGCACTGGAGGGAGACGGACATCTCAGGTGGCTGCATGCACAGGGGAGGAACCCCCTCCCGCCCAGCATGGCTGGGGCCCCCAGGAGATGGACACCAGTGCCCCGAGTTGAGGCTCCAATAGAGCATCCCCCAGCTGTGGCCCTTTCCCAGGATGCTGCCCAGAGCCTGCTGCCCAGCTTTCCCATCATTTTTGGTGGGTTACAGCTAGTTATACCTCTAAAAAACACCTAAGGTTGACATAATTGGGAGAAGTTACATAACTTTTTAGTGAGAGCATAAGGAGAGATATTGCAACATTGGCTTCCCAGTATCTCACACACACAAAAAAGAGCACCCCTTTGTCAATATTTATTTTTTTATTAAAATATTGTTATACCAAGTGGAATGCTACAACAGCAATCTCGGTATAAGGCAGCATAACAAAAGAGCCAGGTTTACCTTTAAATACTTAAGATAATTTAAAACGCACAAACAACAAAAACCTTATTGTCTTTGGCAGAAAAAAGTTCACAGCACAAAAAAATACTTAAAAAGAAATACCAATATTAATATAAAATATATTAAGTTGTTTTTTTCTCTTTCATAGTTTTTTCGTTTGTTTTGTTTTCCACTTTGTAAACAATGCACCAGAACTGAACGCATTTTTTACATGTCTGTGGGAGAAAATAAAAAGTGCAGATGGCCAGCAAATGCACAGATGTTTAAAGAAAAGATATATTTATATGAAGGCCAAAAGAAGAAAGCATCCTAGTTCAGTGGATTGAGAAACTCATTAAAATCAAAATTGGCTACTGTCAAAAGCCAGCTGTCAGTAGACAAGGGGCTACATGAGAATTTGAATAATAAATGAGTATATCTTGATGCAATTGGGGGGGGGGGGGAATCAACTCCTCTGCAACAAAATCAGACATGCTTGTTTCACTTCAGGAGTGTTTCTTCATCTCCAGTTTCATTCCAATCATCCTTTCTGCCTCCCCCCCGTCCCTTGTTTGATTTTTCACATAAACACAAGCTCCCTTCACAAATAAAAACAGATCAGTTGAAATGTACACAGAGCTTCTGGTGTTAAGAAAGGCTCCCAGCCTGCCAACTTTACTCCCGGTGAGCACTGTGTATGCACGTGGCCGTGAACGGTACAACTGGATCGTTTTCATGGGGGAGAGAGTCTGCTGGAATCCAGTTCCAGGGCAGCCTCGCTTTGCCATTGCGGGACCTAGTTTGATTCAGACCGGCCAACAATCTGCCTTCCTCAAATGAGAGCAGCTCAGCAGCGGAAACTCGTACACACCCACCCAGCAACATTTGGCTGGTGGTTGGTATTCAAACAAACAGAAGGGAAATTCCAGTTGGAGGAATCATGGGAAAGTGCCCCAAAGGAAATGGAAGCTGAAGGATTCCAGGGAGGGATATTTAACTCCAGAGACAAACAGGATATGAAATGGAGGAAGAGACACAAAAGAGGGATGGTAAAGGGATAAGGGGTGAGGAAAGCTCCAGAAAGCAGGGAAGGGGGCCAAGAGGGACAAAGGGGAGGAAATTGAAATGATAAATACAGGCTTTGTTTATAAATCAGAATTATTTACAGACACCGTCCTGTCCCCTCCACCACCACCTGACATCACTGCACCTCCCCAGGACGAGTGCCTCTGGGACCCCACACCCCTCAAAAATCACCCTCTCCCAAAGCAATTCCAGTCCTTAATGGGAGGGGAAGGGTAGATTGTTGCGCAGGGGAGGAGCAGGAATTCTGGCCCCGCCAGCAGAACACAAGAGCTACTCCTGGCAGCTCGAGCTTGGGGAGCTGGTACAAAATGGGTGTCCAATGCACGGCACACCAGTCTCCCGGGACCAGTTTTTAGCAATCCGTAGCATGCCATTCTCTTCCGGATCACAGCCTGCGAGCCCGGGAGAGCTTCGTGCTGCTTCACTTTCCTTTTTGCCTGCAGCACAGCAGTGACCAAGGGAACTTGCAACCGTTCTTCCCAAGCACAGGTGTCAGCAGCACAAGGGCTGGGCCACTGGAGTGGTTGGCAAATGAGTGCTGCTGCAGTGGAAAGTGGGCACAATAAAGGATGTGAAAGGGAGCTGCAGCTTTGCTCTCATGTGGAGCTGCAGCATGCTCCTCTGCAGTCCTGATCCAAATTCTTCCATCTAGGAGCCACCCCACCTATCCCAGCCAGGCTCCCAGTAACCAGATGGGTCCTGAATCGGCACTTGTCCCAATAGCTGGTCTCCTCCAGCAAGGCCAGTGCGGAGGCACGGATGGTGGCAGGAACCAGCCCTTCTTCAGATCAGAATTTCCACCATGTCTGACAGGCTGATGGTTCTGGCAGCAGACAAGATCTCTGCAAGAAACAATGTTCAGATGCTCTTTCAGGCCAGCACTAGCTTTTATGTTTATGTCTGTGCAGCCCCTAGCACAGGGGTGTCAAATATACAGCCTGTGAACCCCTTCTGTGCGGCACAACTGCATTCCATGAGACCACACTGAAGTGTAAGCCCCAGGCTTTTGATTTATGGTCTGTATGGCCTGCTTGAAGTACCTTTAAGTCAAATCTAGCCACCATAACAAATGAGTTTGGCACACCTGACTAGCAGAATGGAGGCTCAGTGCACCCGCAGAAACGCAAATGATACAACTGGGCCATAGTATTTTCTTGAATCCACAATGAATAAATAAAACAGCTTGGGCCCAGCTTCTAAAACATGCCATACGTTTTTGAGAGCTCCTAGAGACTGATTTGCAGACAGACAATGCTAAGTACCCACTTTCTAAGAGGTCTTCAGTCAGGCCTCAAAAAATCACAAGTCACTTGTGTAACCCCAGCTCCTTCTCCTTCTGTGATCCCTGTACGTGCACTATGGGGACACAGGCAGCACAAACCAAATGGCATGTCAGGGCAAACCTAGCTCCTCATGCTCACTAGAACTCAGTCCCCTTGCGCTTCCATGGGGAGAGTTGGTTCCAGGCTCACAGCTTTCTCCCGGCTGCAGCGCCTGGGGCAGGGGACGGAGAGAGGCACTGGGGGATTCTTCTCATGCTTGTGGTTTTCTCTACAGATGGTGAAGCCCAGACCGAACTCTGCATAGTTAGCTTGGGGGGTGGGGGTGGCCTCTCCAGTTCCTCCCTCCTAACTCTACAACTCTTTCGATAGAAAAACCGGATTGTGCCACGGAGGGGTGGGGACGCTCGCCTGCAGCGCGTCAGATAAGCCAGGCTTTATTTCAGAGCTCCAGGCCCAGATCAAAGCCATAAGGAATAAACGGCAGAGAAAAGTCTCTTTCCTCCCCCTTCCTTTCTCTTTCCTTGGGTTTTCCCACACTCTTTTTTAGGCAGACTCCCAGCCCCGCCTAGCCCTGCAGCAGTTGAGGAGTTTCATCCCCACTGTGCAGCTCGCATTCATGATTAGTCACTCGGCAGGAGGCTGAGTCTTGGCAGCCAGTGTGGAATAACACACTCCTTGCTCACCCCTCAGTGATGCAGGCCTTGTAGGGCACCCACCACAGAGCGAAGGCAGGTCTTTGGGTTCCCACAGTCAGGTATCTGCCAGGTCAGAGTTGCTGCCAGCTCCAACTCCAGCCCCAGCCCTTGGGCACAGGAGGAGTGGGCAGGACTTACCCGAGGCATGCGCTGGACTGCCTTCGAGTGGGGCACCAGGCCCTCCGCCCGCACTGCCAACGCTGCTCTCCGGCGTGCCATCTGTCTGGGTGCTCCCCTCTTTGCTGCCACGTTTGGCGTGGAAAGGGAGAGGGCCACCAAGAACCAGGACGGAGGTCTCCTCCGCTGAGACTTTGCCTGATGGAAGGAGAGGAGCAACCGCCTTTAGATTTTAACTATCAAGGCAAGTTAGAGTGGTGCTTGGCTTTCGCTGGCTTTAGGGAGCCTGGCCTGAGCTGCCTGGGCAGCCAATCAGAGCTCCATTTTTGTCCAGTGTGCAAAAGCTCTCACTGATCAGCATTTGTGATCAGGTTTGCATTTTGGCAGCAAAGAAAAGGAATTTTCAAGCAATGCTTTAAAGCTAACCAAAAAGGTTAAGTACTTTGAGAATTAATCCCCACGTTCCTCTTACCTGGACACCCTTTGGAAGGGGCCTCGGGCAACCGTTCGGTGTGGGTGGGACTCTGCCAGTTTTGGGCCCCTGAGGCAGCGAAGATGGATGGCACAGATTTGGCTGGCCGAAGGGAGCCCTGCACAGTTTTGCTGGGGTCCTTTCGTGAGCGCTGCTGCAGAATTTTGATGATGGCGTCCTTCTCCAATATTTGAGCATGAAGCGCTTTTAACCTGGAGGACATGGGAGCAATGTACCAAGTGAGAGGCTGGCGATGTTACTGCATATTCCTTCAGAAGTTTCAGCCCCTCCACTTCATCCAGTGATGCTCCCTTGCCATCACAGCCAAGGAAATCAATCTCAGGCAATGCACATGGCCAAGACACCTGGTTCCCACGGTTACTGGCTGGCCAACTGAGAAGCCAGTTGCAAAGTGCTCAACGACACAAGCAACCCACAACTCTCCTTCACTCCCAGATCCAAGACTGCCTAAAGGGAAGCCAACGAAAAACACACCCTGGGAAGCCCCTGCAGGACCCTACCTGTTCTCCATCTCCTGGTGCTTGTGATTGGCCAAGAGCAGATCCTCATCAAAGCTGTTATTTGGGGAGTGACGGGGGGAGTGGTTGATGATAGTCGTGTCCCTCTGTGCAGCAGCAGTGGCGGCCGCATCCATGGCAAACTGTCTCATGGTGCATTCCTCCAGGTACTTTTGCTCCCACTTGGTCATGTCCGCCTCCAGGGCGAGGATCTTCTCTTCCTTCTCCCTCAACTGTTCAGCAAGCACACGGGCGCTCAGCTCTGGGGACCCTCCATGCGGGGCTCCCACCTGTCTCTGTATTGGCAGGATAAAAGCGACACACACCATGAGCTTGAATCGTGAAGAGAAAGGTCTCTGGAGTGCAATGATCAGAAATGGGCCCAATCTGCAGTCTGGGGATACGTGGACCGGTCTACATTTCTTTATCACCCCTTCCTCAAGAGACCAGCCCATCTTGGTCTTGCCCGCAATGACCCATCTGTGCAACCTGCCCCCTTGCAGTTCGCTCCTGCTGCTTTTGGAATAGTGGCCACCAGTATTCTGAGGAGTTGTGTGGTACTTTAAGACTAACAGATCAGGTCATACATTAAATGCAAAGGGGTGTAAAACATAGGATCAGGTCATACAGTTACAGCAAATCAATCAAATCAAACCTAACAACTGCTCTGATTTGCTGTAACTGTATGACCTGATCCTATGTTTTACACCCCTTTGCATTTATTTTCATTACATTCTGGAAGTTCACCGATCTTTGAAGCATCTGACGAAGTGGGATTTTCTCCCACGAAAGCTCATGCGAAAAATAAATCTGTTAGTCTTAAAGTGCCACACAACTCCTTGTTTTTTTTTACCGGACTAGACTAATATGGCTATCCCTTTGGAAATTCACCAATATTCTGAGCCACCGTCTCACCTAGCCCTGCTTTGCTGCTGGCCTCACCACCGGTGGTTCCCTGACTACTTCCTCACCTGCTGGGCCCGTAGCATCTTCAGCTCCTGCTCCAAGCGGGTGCGGAGACGCAGTTCCAGCTGCTCACGCTTTTCACAGGCAGCCTGGAGGTGGCCCAGGGCCTGCTGCAGCCTCTCTACCTTCTGCACATACGCGCGCTTCTTCTTCAGCTCATCCTCTGCCTTGGCTGCCCGGGTCTGGGCATTACTTAGTGCCTGCTCCAGCAGCTCTGCACGCCGGCGCTGATCCTCGTTGGCGCCCCGCAGCAGTGAAACTTCACGTTCCAGCTTCTCTTTCTCCTGCTGGTGTTCATAGTCTGGAAAGGGCAGAGGGAGTGAACATGTTAGACAGTGACTGTAGCTGCTCCTTCCACTGAGGACAGTCCAGCCTCCAATAATTACATTCCCATGCAGAGCAGAGGGACTCGGGCTCAGAGTTAGGGTTAGGATCCTGGCTTCAGATCTGACTGGCCATTGCCCCAAACAAATCTAAATGCTCCCAAAATATCCACCCAGCGAGTGTCATTTGTTTCACCCCAGTCTCCCTCACACTGACATGTCTATGCTCCCAGGGGATGGGGAGAAACATCAGTGCCACACACCATACGTGGGGCCATCCTGGATCACTGCCAGGGAATCAGCTGCCATGGTAAAGTGCAAGAAGAAAATTCCTTAGAGGCTTGGTTTTCACAGTGCATCTTAGTCCTACTGTATCACTCCTGCTACTGCAGCTTTGGGGCCCGTACTGCGCTGCCGACACACCACAGTTCCCTCAGCTGCACCACATGGTGTCCCTTGGAACAGCATCACTGAGCCAGTCCTGGGGCTCTCCTCTGGAACTAGGCTGCCAGCCATATTGAATCAAACTCATTAGGTAACCTGCCCCCACTAGGCAGCTGGGTTGGTCATGTTCCTTGCACTGGCTTCTTTGTTTAATAACCCACAGGCTGGTGCTCCAAAGCCCAGTCCCCTTCACCCAAACTCTGGTGATCTCAGACAACTCCCACCTGACTCCCAGTGGGTGCAGCTCCACTGACTTCCATGGAGTTTCACCCACCGGCCCAGGCGAGGACCGGCCCACAGTCTATACATCTCAACCAGTCTCCTAAGGAACCATGACAGTGATGGGCAGCTGGCTTCTCTGGGGGTGCTAAGAGACAAATGCTCGGAATTGAGAGGAAAGAGCCTTGGGTAAAAACATCTTTCGCTAAGGCTACATGAGAAGGGCGTCTATATGAGAAGATGAGCCTAGAACTCAGATTATTGCAATGCAAGGAATTCCTTCCTGATCAAAGCTAAATCAGCCCTGCTCCTCACAGGAAGACCCTCCATTCTCTGCACCCCTGTCCCTCCCCTGGGGGTTTGGTGGGCAGTTTGCTGCCACTCAAGAAGTGGAATCAAGCCAGGCCCATTCTAAGCCCTTGGCAAAAACGTTTTCTGCCTAAAAAAGTCCTAATCAAGGGAGAACAGCCCCTGGGATCTGGCGCGGTAGGAGTGCGGACTGTGTGCTGGAACAGCCGGAACAGCCACTGGAATGCAAAGAATCCAGGTCACACTGATGGCTGCTGTGATTAATAGCTCCGGTATGAGTGCCAAGAACAGCTTAGCTCTGCCTGGGGAATGGCAAAAGCTTCCAAGAGAGGATCCACCTCCTCTCCTATCTTAAAGGGACCTTCCCGGTCCTCCCTCTCCCTGCAACACATCCACCCTGAAAGTGTGCCTGCATGCTCTGATCCACCAGACACCAGAGCTCCTGGCACCTTGTGGCAGGGCTAGCCATGCTGAGAGCCGTTCAACACAACTGCATGCCACATCCACTCTGACTTACTTTGTGCAAGTAGTTTTGCCACAGTCCCCTGGCTGCCTTCTGTGCTCTCCTGTTGCTTGTTGGCCAGTTGTTTGTTTGCAGATTCCAACCGCTCTGTTTCAGATTAAATATCCAGAGAGAGAATTTTCAGAATGTAATTGACTGGGAACAGCCTGGTTCTTGGAAGACTCCAGTGGTATTTGTATGCCCTCTTGCAACTGAACCTCCCTGCAATGCTCCTGATATCCTAGGAAATGTGTCAGGAGATGGTTTGCTGGGGATCTGTCACCAGTGATGACAGTCCCAAGGCTGGGACTGAGAAGGGAGTGGAATGGGGTTTACACTGGTACCGAATGTGACTTTAGCAGCTGAATGAGAACAGAACCAGGCCCAACAATGGGAAGCCAAGTGTCTGCACTGAATAAGGACCAACCTAGTGGAGATAGTCAATAGCTTGAGTGGCTGGTAACAGGAGCACCAATGTGGGAAGCCTCAACCCAGGGCACATTCTTCTCTTGACACAACTGACAGAGGCTGGGGAGGAGGGCACCCTAGATTTCCGGTCTAGTGCTGTGCCATTTTTTACCTTTCAGATCCCGGTTGAAGTCCTGAAGCCGGCGCATTTCCCCATCCTTCTTGTTCCTCATGGCTTTCTCCAATGCCTCTCGCTTGGAAGACGCTTTCATCAGGTTTTCATAGTCCTCAGAGATTCGCTGAATCTCTGTCTCCAGCTGTAGGAGAAAGAAACCACAGACTGGTTAGAGGCTCTTGGCATGGAGAAAAGGCGGAGGAGATGACTGGATGGCACCGGCAGATGTGTCAATGGATGGTGCACTGCAAAAGCAACATTGCAAATGGGCGCAGCTGCGGTGGGTTAACAGGTGTGTTTGTCATCAGTAGAGGGTTGAGCCTAAGTCCCATGCTAGGAGACTAGTGACATGGGGCTGGTGGTCTCATCTTGCTCCTTACTTGTACCTGACATGGGACTCTTGAGCTCTGCTAAGGCAAGATCTAAGTACTAGAATAGTTGGAGTCTTGAAGCTCAGGATTGAGGGATGTTTGCATGCGTGGAGAAAAGGCACATTTTAGTCTCCTGTTGACGTGCATAATGCTCCTAGACCAAGCATGCTAGGCTGGCTCAGGCAAATGCAGGCGGACAATAAGCAAACTGCACACAACTCCATACCAGGAGATGCCAACTACAAACTGCTTTGCAGGGTGCCATTAGACTATGCAGTGATTTACATCACCCTACCCACCACACAGTACTGCTTTGCCCTCCGCCTTCAGAGCGGCCACTCAGAATGCCCCTGTATTATAAGCCTCTGCAGCACGAACCACCCTTCTTGCAGATTTGGGCTGTGTTTGAATTTAAGCCAGTTCTTTTTAAAAGCCACCAGCAGCCTTCAATGATAACCGCACCCCCAGCTTCTTCCTCTGCCTCCCAGACTGTCACAGAGAAGCAGTTCCATTTTCCTTCCTTGGATCTACCACTCCAAGATGCCCACCTAAGGTGACAATTCTGCTGTCCCTCCACCTCTGGGAGCTAGCTCCCTTGCAGTGGCTCACCTTGCAGGCCCAACCCTTCTGTTTTCAGTCCCAATGGCTGCTGCAAGGGAATGGAGATTGTAGGGGTGCCATGTGGATTGAATCATTCTGCGAAAGCTTCCTGGGAGGCAGTCCCTCCTATTCCTGACTCCAGAACGAAAGGGAAGCCTCTCCATGTGCCCTTCCCTTTGGCCATGTGGAATCGTTCAGGCCCTTGTGTCTAATACTAAAGGGTCAGAGAGAGCCTCCTTAATCTGTCTTACTGCGACAAACTGGCTGAGTGATACGCTGTGTGCGCTCACAACTGAAACAAGAGCCATACTGGAGAAATTCTAGTGTCTCTCCACACAGTCCCCACTCTTCCTCTCGCTGCCCATCTGTCCTGTCTAGTGGGCTCCCGGTCTCCTCCCCACCTCTGCAGGCCTGCCACGTGCCTGTCCTGATGGCTCATTTCTTTTAAGGAGACAGGCTTTCCCCTTGGCTGTGGCAGGGACAGGCCTCCCCTTGTATGCCTCTCCACAAAGGGCTTTCTGTGGTGGCCCAGTGCAGAGCCCAAGAGGGAGGGCCAGCCGGAGAGGGTCCAACTGTTAAGAGACAGTGAATGGACTCTTTTTTATCCACCCAACAACTGCCATGGCTGAAGACCTGTTGTGCTGTGTGCTCCTAAAGCACAGCTGTCAAGTGCCATTGTGGGGAGGGAGAGTGAGGAGGAAAATAAGAAAGGGGGTGAATTTTCACAGCAGCTGTTGGATCTTTCTCTTGGCTAGAAACAGAGCCCATCCAGTTCCAGGGGCCCTCTCCTCTGGAGCTCTGCCATGGCCCCCGATTCAGTGCAAAGCACAGTGCCCAATGCACTCTCTCTTTACATCTGGCCCAAGGAGCCATGTAGGATGGGGATTGGTGGAGTTGCTAGGAAAAAGCCCCTTGATCAGCCTTCACAAAAAGCAACCCTACGGCTTCCTGATGTGAACCAAGCCCATCCTATCAGGCTGTGCTATTTGAGAAGAGAAGCTAGTAGTGGGACTCATTTCAGTTGACATATTGGAATCAAAGTTGAAGTGAAATGCAAACCTACTGCTCCTGCTGGCATCCTGAGCCTGCCTGTGCTGTGCACAAGAGCCCAGATGCTCAATGGTATTCAATGGGAGTTAGGCACCTGAATGCTTCCAAGGAGCCCTAGCAATTTGGCTGAGAGCGTTACCGGAAAGACACAGGCCGCAGCAGCTCTGCTCATTTACCTTCTGAATGCAACTCGCTTTCTCACTGCAGCTTTCGAGCTCCTGTCGCAGCTCTTCATTTTCCCTCTGGAACATCTCACTCTCTCGCCGCAGCTTTTCATTCTCTCGCAGCACCGTCTCCAGCTGGGCCAAGTGGCTGCTGGCCGACGCGGCCTGGGCTGACATCAATGCCTCCATCCCAGCTGGAGTGAGTGTACCCAATGGGGGGTGGCACAGGGCGGTCTGCTGTGGCAGGAAAGTCGGAGGCATGGCAGCCTGCATCACCCTAAGAAAAGTTACAAAAATTAACCAGAGACACTCAAGAGTATTGCTCTCTATCCACTGGGGAGCACTTTAACTGAAGGAGGTGAGATGGAAGCTGCTGCGATGTCACTCCACTGAGACCTCACAGCACAATTATTCCTCTCTCTTTGGAGCCTTGCATGCTGTTTGGGGCAGAGACCATCTTTTTTCTTCTGCGTTTGTACAGGACCTAACACAACAGGGTGCTGGTCCACAAGCCAGGCTTGCAGGCACCATGGTAGCAGAGAAAAATCAGAGGTCTGTCCCCAGAGCTCCCAGGAGAAGGTTTTCATGTCACCGACATTTTAAGTGTTTACTTGAGCCTTAAGGGGAAAAATGTGAGCTAGGAACATCAGTAATCTCTGAGGCTGCCTTGGGACGAGTGACGCCATCTCTTTTAGGGCTTCAACATCTCCAGCCATGCATCCAGCAAGGGACAAATGTGGCAAGGGAGCTTTTGTAATATTCAGATGCAGAGTAACTTTCAAACACATAAAGAGACCTTTAGCCGTCTCTGAATGCATCTTTCAGACTGAGCTCTGCCACAGCTGGGTTTCAAAGTGCAGATTCCATGGCAATTGGCAGCAAGGCTTATCAGCTCTAGACGCTGATTTTCCAAGCTCAGCAGAAGCCTAACTCTGTTCTACCTGAAATCCATGGTAGAACTGCCAGCCACGTCAGTGGGCGCAGAATGCTTTTGAAGATCTCACTTACAATATTTTGGTGAGATGTACCCTGGCACTTCTTTCAACTGGCAGACAGCTTACACAAAATTTTCAAAAGCACTAGATTGCCAAGGTGTTGAAGTCCCATTTTCAAAAACAATTTAGGTCCTAGGACCGGATTTTTAAAAGAATTTAGTCCTCTAATGATGCAGATTTGTGCCTAGTTAGACTTTTAGTAGCACCTGGGTGCCCGATGCCCACCAATTTCAAATACCAGCTGCTTTTAGTACCTAAATCATACTTGAAAATGGGACTTGGTCACCTAAGTCCTTACTTTATATCCTGCAACACCATCATCCCTTAAGAACACAATACGAACACTTTCGTCAGCGACAGCAAGGCGTACCGAAATTGCAGCCTCTGTCCTTCTCTCTTATCAAGCTCCAGGAGTTAAGAAAATGCTGATTCCCCTAAGCAGTGGTGCCACTGTTGGAGGGCCGGGGATCTTTCTCTGTCCCACAAGTTTTTTGCACTCGCTCATAGTTCCATGGGCTGCGGCACCAGTGACCACTTTTGAGCAGTGATCCTTTACTAATCAGTATGGGTACTGCTGGAGCCATCCAAAGCGATCACATCAGCACTGAAATTTGACCTGGCCTTCCCTCTGTCCAACCAGAAGGATGGTTGGGCCAAATGGTGCTGTGACTTGCCACCTGGGGAGTCTTCCCGCCTGGTGTAAATCAGGGAGTCTGCTGAGATTTCAACTTCTTCATTGGGTGGACATGAGAGAGGGGACACTTCTTGGCTGAGGAAGACCCTAGGTTCCCACAGGAGGAAGAGAGATGAATTTGCCCTTCCCACTAAGAATTATCTGAATTGGCTCCCAAGATACTAAAGCAGTGATCCTGGACTAATCAGTACTTTTAAGGCCATACTAAAAATATCCAGTTAATAAACATTTCCTGCACTTGGAGATACGGAAACGGTGCACTGACTAAGCAGACCGAATGCTGCTACAAGGACCCTTTAATGACTCTTTAAGGCATCTGGCTAAGAGGACCATATCCTCTTAGTATGGCCACCCTAATGAAGCATGACTGATTTTCAGAGGGAGCCAAGCTGCAGGTGACTGAGGCCTGGCTGTAAGTGTGGGTCTGCATTCCTGGAAGATGACCTGGTAGCAAGAAAGAATAAATACAGCTTCCTTTCTGTCTGCATTCTCCTCCCCTCTCTGTTCCCTCCAAAAGAAAGCACTTCCTGCCTGAGATATCATCTCTTCCTGGTTTGCATGACAGCAGAAATCACTTCCTAGTCTCCGCACTTTTCCTAGCTGGCTGAGAAGTCATAGGGATGGCAGGTGGCTGGGAAATGGTCTGCAGAAGGGAGGGGAAAGAGCAGCCGGGGGTAACACTCAGGGTTTGGGTTCTCCTCTGTAATTCCCTGATTTTAATCAGCCAGAGAAGAGCTTTATGTGATCAGGTTGCCAGGCAAAGTGGAGCACATGAGACCCTAAAGTGGCTAAGAACTATAACATCAGCTCTCCAGCTGGGCTTCTGTTCTTGGTAACCTACATAGCAAGGACCACAGCTAGCAGGTGGATCTGCCAAAGTTAGAGAAAAGGAAACGGCACTTTTCACCTTCTGCACCAACTCTCCACTTATCAACCCCTACGCTGCAGCCCAGAGAAGAGGGGCCTCAACAGCTTTTAAGAGAATTACAGTAGCCCAACAGAGAACAGGATTCACCTTTAGGATTGCATGGAGTGCAAGCTGGGGGTGGAATGTGGCCTTCGGCAAAGCGAACAAGAGCAAAGCCCAGGACCTATGGGGCAGTGCCTAGTTAGGCAAGATTTGTATTTAACCAGGCTCACCCTGGTACAGCAGGCACCTTTCTGTAAGAACGCCTCACTTTCTGCTTAGTGCAGAGAGGGGAGTGCCCAATGTCCATACGCTACTCAGACTGTCAGAGTTCTCACTCCTCCTGGGGACAGCATGGGTAGTTGTCCACATTATGGGGAGAGCAGCGCCCTTTCACCTTCCAAATTTAGCCATTTCCTGATTTATTTCCAACTCCACACATAACCAGAAATTCCACTCAAAACACAAGAGGAAAGAGGCTGCATCTGCAAAATGACAGGTCTAATTTATCCCTGGCCCAGACACACCAGAAACAAATGTAGCCCATGAGCTTCAACAGTCAGACTGAAAAGAAAGTCTGCCATTTCGGCCTCACAGAACAAGGCAGCACTGGAGCTTGGAAAAGGCAGGCCGAGTTGGAGCAAAGTCAGGACTGAGGCAGGCAGGAGAATGAACACTGCAGGGTTCTTGCACCTCACCTCCTTAGTCTACAAAATAGGGGCTCTTTGCTTATGCAGCCAGCCTTGGGCACCACGCCCCAGCGTTTCCCGAGCCACGGTCTGTCTGTGAGCCGTTGTGCAGCAGCGACATTCTGGATCCCCCTCCCCTTTGGCTGTTAGTGAGTGCGCCCCAGGAATCAAATCAAATCAAATCATAGGGCTGGAAGGGACCTCGTGAGATCATCGAGTCCAACCCCCTGGGAATTGAACCCAGGACCTTCTGCATGTTAAGCAGAGGTGTTAGCCACTACACTGTTGTGCCTGCTTCTCAAAGAAGGGACTGGCCACGCATGCCGTCACATGTGGTTACCTGACTTCAGGATGCTGAAATTCGGGCCCTTCTCTGGAGCAGTGCGTGGGATCAGCCAGATAGCTGCCTGTGGGCTCCTGGGGTGGGATGATGTAGGGGTACTCTGGAGGGGGACCCCGTGACTCCGGCCCCCCGGCATGCTGCCCTCTAGGGGCTGACAGCTGGAAGTGCCTGGAAAGCTGGGGGTAACTGTGGGAGGAGCTCAGGTGGCTCTGGGCCTTGGCGCCGTTTCTCTCCAGCGACATCTGCATGAGGCGTTCGCTCAGCGACCTCACGTGGCCATGTTTCAGCTCTTTCAGTGACTCGTCCTGGCGCTTGTTGCTGCTGCTGTCCGGGGCACAGGCCCTGCGCTGGCCATGCTCTGCAGGGGTCCCCGGCCAGGGCACGCCGGCCTGCTGGCCTCGCTGCGAGGCATAGTACTGGGAATGCACTTTGGCCTCCTCGTAGGTAGGGAGCCGGTACATGTTGTTCTCCAGAGAGCTGTGGTCACAGTGGTGCTCCTGGCCCTGCGGCTCCTGCCGCGTGGACTGCTGCACCATCTGGTTCTCCTCCTGGGTGAGGCTCTCCAGCGAGGAGCGGGGGCTGCCCGTGCTCCCCCCTCCACGCAGCGCCTGCTGCTGAATAGCCAGCAGCGTGCGGTTCTCGGTGAGGTTCCCATACCTCAGCTGCTCCCGGATGAGCCGGTGCAGGACAGTCCCAGAGGAATCCTCCGCCGTCCTCATCCTCGGCTAATCAATCGGACACTGTAAAATCCCAAGGATCTAGCAGCACCTGAAGAACCTACAAGAGATGAGCACAGGAGTTAGCTCAGCTGGGACTTCCTTCGACAGCTGCTCCCAGCAGATTTAATTTGCCAGGAGCCCCATGTGAGAGACACAAAAGTTTTCCATCCTATCAGAGCCAGGGTGACAAGAGGACAAACCACATTCCAGGCCTTGGACCTGGCTGAAGGCTCAACACACTGATGAGAACTAGCCCTTGGGGGCTCCTTGACTGAACCCTGCAGAGACTGGAAGGGAGCAAAAAACCTGGCAGTTTGTCTGGAAGCAACTCAGCTGCCCACTGCTCCACTGAGCTGCAACTCCCAGCCCTCCGCCTTGTGAGAAAAAGAGCTGCACTCTCTGTAGGGAGTCAGGAATGTCAGCTGGGGCGAATCTTTGCTGGCTTTCCAATGGCATGAACAGCCTCAGCACCTGGGCTTTGCAGGAGAGCACTTGAGATTCAGTGTGAATATTTTGCGCAACGTGATTTACTACCCTGGAAGCTCTGAGCTCCGTGTTACACAAAATAAGATAGAGCTGGGAGCCCCGCAAGGAACGTTCCAGGCTCCTGAAGGACAGAAGCTACTGTCCACCCAGCAAGTGGATGTCAATCTCCTGTACTTTCTGTCTCCTTAAAGAAGAGACTTGTCAAATTTGGGCCCAAAAATCAGACTTTGTAAATGGAAGCGGCTACAAACCCTAAAACCAACAAGATTGTATCCACAGACCCTTTCTTGACCAATGCCCATGGGATCTCAATCTTTTAAACAAATAAACATACCCACTGCAACACTATGATCCTGAATGAGAACGCCGGAGTGAAACTGACTCAAAATTGACCGCGAGCAAAAGTGAAAAGGTCTTGTCTATTTTCATTACATCAGTGGAGAAATGAAAACACAATAAAAACTTCTTAGTGAAAAGTCACCTAAAGGAAATCAAGTTTCAAAGGGGTAGTAGCCGAGTTAGTCTAGTTCAGCCAAGCAAACAAGGAGTCCTGCAGCACTTAAAGGCTAACAAATTTGTTTATTGCATGAGCTTTTGTGGGGGAAAATCCACTTAGCCAGAGGCTTTGAAAATGGGGGAAATCAGATTTTCAGGATTGTTTCAATTCTCAAGCTACTGTGATTGCACTCTAGGTATGCTGTTCATAGATCTATTGAAAGGTTAAATATAAAACCGCTGTCCTCATAATAGGTCAGCCACACATGGAGGTACCACGTGGGGTGGATCTTAAAAAACATTCTCAGAATCTTTTTGGTGCTTTCTGGAAACCAGAAGCTATGACTGTAGCCCTGTGCAGGGCCAGAGGGATGCTAGCCAGGGAAGTCGGATCCCTGGTTTTCAGTTGTGTGTCCTCTTCTGCACTCAAGCATTAGAGCGAGTGAATTCCAAAGTAGACATCCGATCACCTGTTTCTAGTTCCAAGCCAGGGCATGTGGCCTGGCAGAAGGAGACAGCTAATCTCAGGTTGCTCCACACAAACATACCTCAAATATTGGTTCCCAGTAAAAAAGGTTCTTGAACGGGTTTTCCCTGAAGGTGAAATGAGGAAACTGGGAGCCTCATTTCAAGGCTGACTCAGAGCTCCACATTTAAATCCAACCCCACACTGCCTTTGGGGGGGGGTCACAACAAAAGAACCACAGGCTCCTTCTGTTGCACTTCTCCCAAGGAGGAAGTCTGAAATACTGGGTCAGGGAGGTGACTACATGGATAGGAAGGTAAAGCAAATTCCCCACACCGCCCCCGCCGTGTGCCACTGCAGCCTTTACTATCATGGACTGTTTTCACTCCTGGATCCCCGGCTCCAGCTTCTTTTTCATGGGGCGGCCTCCCCTTAATTCCCTCCCACTGCTGCATTTCTTGGACTCCTTGCTTTGCTTTACTAGACTAACACGGCTGCCCCTTTGGTTCTTGGAGCTTCCCTTTGCTCCCCCGAGAGACAACACACCGCACCTCTTCAGCCAGTTGAAAGGGGAGCCGGCGACAGAAAGTTTGCAGCCCAGCACAACAAGCAAAGTGGCTTGGGCCACTTCGACAGACTAACCAATTCCTGGCATGAGCCTGCACGTTGGGACCCGGCAGACCCCAGAGACTCGTGCCTGCAGCCCCCGGGGACAAACCCCCAGCCCCCGTCCCAGCGCGCTCAGCAAACTCCGCCGGCCCCGATCCGAATTAACTAACGCCCCGCGGAGCCGCACGCCGGGGCAGACAAAGGGGGGCGAGGACCTGTAACCCCAGCACGGCCCCCATTAGGCTCGGCAATAAGAGGAGGGGGCAAAGGGGGGACCCAGCGACCCTCACCGAACCATGGCAGCGCGGAGGAAGCGAAGAGCGGATCTGCCCGGCGCCGTGTGAACGCGCCGCGCCCGGAGCGCTTCGCTTCGGTTCGGTTCTGCCGTGCGGGACGTGCAGCTCCGCGGAGCCGCAGCCGGAGCCTGCCCGTGGGGCTGCTGGCAGCCTGTGAGCGCCGCCCGGCCGCGCCAGCTGGAGTGAGGCGGGGCGGGGCGGGGCGGGCCGGGCTATGCCAGGAATGCGGGAGTTTCAGGCTCCCCCCGATCAAAGCCGCCGCCCGCGACCTGCAGGGGGCGCCGGACACACGGCGCGATCCGCTCGATCCGGATCGAGAGCCGCGGGCGCCCGGCTCCGCTCAGCCCCTCTGAGAGCCGCCCCGCAGGCTTTGGGGGGCTGGGGGCAGGACCTGTGCTCGCTCACACACCCATGGATTTAATGAAATCACTATGACAGCATTCAGTTAAGCTGAATCGATTTAACAGGTCATACTAAAAAGTCAAATTGAATTAGCCGGTCCAGGCACAGGACTTGCTACTTTGATTTAGGAGGGGGACACCACGGGAGGGGTGGCAAGATTAGGGGTGTCAGTGCCCCTGGGAATGACCCAGGGCAGGGCCCAGGCCCCCAGCTCCTGCCCGCAGGCCATGCCCCTGGCTGGGGACGGGGTGGGGAGCCGCAGCCACCACCGCGGGGTCGCCCAGCCTTTGGAGGGGCCGGAGGCAGCCACTGCTGCCACAGGCGGCTGCGCCCCCGATCCCCAGCTGGGGACCGGGCAAGGAGGGGTGGCCACAGGCAGCGCAGCCCCATGTCTCCAGCCAGAGACCAGGAGAGGTGGGGCCCTGCCAGGACCTGGGGCACTGGCGCCAGCATTCAGGGCACAGGCCCCATGTGCCAGGTCCAGAGATGCCCCTGACCAATATAGCCCCTAGAAGGGCCATGCCCCCCACCTAATATATGCATAGAGGAAGGCAGCCTGGGAAGGTGAAGGGCAACAGTCTTAAATCAAAATAACACATCCACACAGCGTTATTTCACTACAACAGTTGTGAACTAAGCATCATTTCAATTTTAAAGAGGTTTTATTGAATTGCTCTAACTTTCCTTGTTTCAAAATGATGGAGTGTGTCATTTCGAAACAAGAAAATATTGCCTGGACCAAAGCTTTTTCAAATAAAAAACCAGCGTTATTTTGATTTAAAAGCTGTGTGTGGACATATCCCTAGAGTCATCCCAGAGCTGAGCAATCCTGCAAAATCCTCTGCTCTTGGCCCTTTTTCGTCTTCAGAAAGGGTTATTGGCTTCCAGCAGGTGGCATGCAGATCTTGTGGGACCCCCTAATGTGCAAGGTGCTGTACAGGACTTAGGGATGGTCCCTGCTCCAAAGAGTTTACAGTTTAAACAGACAAGACAGGCAAAGGGCAGGAGGGGAAACAGAGGCGTGGTGGCACCAGATCCCACAGGAGGGCAGTGGTGGAAGGGCTGGGCCTGCAGCCCTCAGCTCTTGCCTCTCTGCTTCAGCGCATGCTTCTCCCCTGTGAAGACAGTGAGCCGTGGGGTGAGTCACAAAGAGTCACGCTCCCATCCTTGCTGTCCCACAGACTCCTCGGGTTAGTCACTTTGCCCCTCTGTGCCTCAGTTCCCCATCTGTGAAAAGGGGGTGGCAGGGGTGCTGGAACAATAAATGCCCCCTGCATGTGCGTCATGTGGAAATTTGTTGCTGGAGGTGTGAGGTGACTTAGAGACTTGAAAGTCAGAAGGGACTGTCATGATCCTGTAGGTGATGCAGGCGTTTGCTCCCGGGGATACGTGTGTGAGGCGGCAGGTGGTTGCGGCTGCTGGGGGTAAGTGTTGCATGTGAGGCATGAGGAGGGGTGACAGGAGATTGCAGGGGGGGAGGAGTCGTTGAGGGGTATACGGACTGCTTGCCAGCTGTCCACCAGGGGAATAAATCTTCTTGTTCAATAAAACTGAGAGAGACGCTCCATTGTCTTCACCAAACAACCCTGCTAAAACCTGCCTCGCCATCTGCTCTTCCTTCTCCGCCACCCCCACTCCTTCACACACTCCACTTGGCTTCTCCCTCCCTCCCCAGCCCGCCTGACAGGTGATGGCCATCTGTCACAAACAGCAGAGGAACAAACTGCCCTTCCTTAGCTCTGTGGAAACTCCACAGCTTGTCACTCTCGCCAGTCGAAATCAGTCCAATACAAGATATTCCCTCCTCGCAGGCTCTTCCTCTGAGACATGCTCCTGGGACTGGGCTCCCTTCGCCTTCCAACAGGACGGCTCGCCCCATGGGGCTGTTTTCTGCTTTGCCAGAAGAAAGGACTTAGGGTCCGGATGGGAGCACAGGCAGATCCTCTTTGCGACTGGAGCTGTTCTAGTCTGGCCTGGAGGAGCCACCCTCTAGCCCTGAAGGGGTTGTGGGAGAGGAAGAAGAGGAGGAGAAAGGGCAAGAAACACCGATGCAAGAGACAGACTAAAGAGCCCAGAAGCCAGACTAAAGGGTGGACCCATAGCTCCCTTCACGCTAACGAGGAGCTGCCTGGAGACAAAACCAGCCTAAGAGGAGTGAGGAAGGCCACACACCCCTGTAAGCTATTATCTTGCCAGATACTTCCCTTGAACATGCGTGTCCAGCCCCATGCACAGTAACACGGTAACCATGTGGGACAGCTGTCCAGCAGGGCTCCTGCTAACATTTATACTCTAGGGATCAGCATCTAAAACCTAGTGGCCATAGAATAGTTTTCAAAGGGCGGAGCCATGCCAGGCAACTGTTCTCAAACCCTCTGACTTGATGTTAATCGCACGGCTAACACGGACATTTTCCTTATATGCCTGACCTTGAGCGGGCAGCTCTGAGGCCCAATCTACACTAGAGAATTAGATCAACTGAGCTACATCGTTCAGGGCTCATATAAAAATTTTGCATCCCAAGCCCTGTAGTTAGGTCAATGGAAGAATCTTCCATCAACTTAGCTACTGCCTCTGGGAGAGCTACATTATAGAAAAACCCTCCCATCCGTATATTAGGTGTCTGCACGACCCTGGAGCGCCACAGTTCTCTGGCTGTTTCACAGGCAGGTCCTGAGTCCTCCAGAGAAGAGACACCACACAGCAGGGGAGGGAATTGAAGTCCCACTAAAGGAGGGGTCAGATCTGTAGTGGGTGTACGGTAATGCTGACACTAGCTGAGGACCTGGCTCCAGTGGCCTGGAACCACACTGGTGCACTGAGCACTTTATAAACTGGTTTCTTGTGTCGGTCCTGCCTGGAAAGCGGAGTAGCTGGGTGGCATGATAGAGTGGAGGCCCAAAGGCTGAGGTAGGGGGAATAAGAAAATCCTTTGACCTGCGCTCTGTAGAATGGGTTTCCATTTCTCTCTGTCTGTTTGGCCTCAGGCCATGTGCCATTATGCAGAAGCTGCAGGTGCACAGAGGACAATGTGCGATATTGATTGTATAGAAGGCCACATGTTCTCTAATGTTGCCCAGCCTCAAGACAATAACCCCTAAGCCTGGTAATCGGACCCTTTCTTCTTTGAGCCATCATTGCTCCATAAGAAACCAAGACAGCTGAACAGATGTAATCTTGTCACAAGGCAATCACTGAGGGGGGCTGGCATAAGCTGACACCATTAGTCAGAGGGTGAGCCAAGTCGCTGTGATCTGACCAGGTTTTCACTGTTTGCTTTTCTCAACAAGGGTCTGCCCAAAATTGACCTCTGTGCTGTGAGACGTGAGGAGGTAAATCCACTAGGTGGAGGCTCAATGCGATGGGGTGGAAAGACACGCCCCTCCCCTTCGCCCTGCTCCTCATGATATCGTTCACACTAGGCAAGAGGTGCAGCGTGCTCTCGATGTAGTCCAGGTGCACAGAGCATTTGGTACTGACTGAGAGGAAATCAGCTGCCTTGAAAATGGATTTGCTGAAGCACTCAGCTCCCAGTTAGGCATCTAAATCAAGAAGCCAGATTTTAGGAGAGCTCAGCTTTGCAGGTGCATAGTGGGGTGGAGCCCTTAGGAAAATCTGGTCCTATCCAACTGATAAGAGGCAGAGTAATTTCAGAGCCCAACTGTATTCTGATTCAGTAATGCCACAGTTCTCGCAGTGAGTATGTACACTATGGGTTTAAGTTGACTTAAAGACCTTTAAGTCGACTTAAACAAAGCCCTGGCCACATTGAGAAGCTATGAAGTTGACTTAAGCATTTGCTTAAATCAACTTAATAACTCTCACTTGTAAAGTTGACTTAGCAGTTGTCAACTTTACTAAGTTGACCTAAATCAGTGTAGCCCAGGAGTTGGCTTAAGTCAACTTAATTGGCCTCCTAGCTATCTGAAATATGGGGGTGGGGGCTGGAGAGAAGACCCAACACAGTTGGGAGCATTCCCAGCTGTGTGCAACACATCAAAACCCCCTGTGTCTTAGCCCCAGCCCTGCAGCCCTGCATCCTAGCACTGCAGGCCACGTCGTCTTCCCCCGACCTGATCCAGCGTCTTTTCCCTTCTCAGCCTGCCCTCTTGTGTCTCCCCCTTCTCATCCTGACATCACATCTCTCCCCTTCTCAGCCCAAACCCACATCTCTTTCCTTCTTTAACGCCATCTCATGTGTTATACTGAGTCTTTAGTCCTTAGTCACAGGGAAGGTGAGTCTTTGTCTTGTTGCAATGTTTCTTTTTTTTTTTTTTAACTCCAGAAGGTTTCAGTTGTTTGCAGCTGTCTCTGATAATGGAAAGTCTTGGGATGGGACAAGGCTAGACAACTGAGCCGTGCATCACACCACTGGCTCATCACATCACAGGGAACGGTGACAAATCCCTCCTGCTGGAACGAGCCATTATCACTAAGAAATATTATCCCCTGTGATTACTTTTTCTACAAGTCCATGAAGCCCGCTTGCAATATATACACATTATTTTTTAAATCTTACCCATTCCTACATCTAACAATGATTACGGAGCATGAAAAATTATGAGCTTTCTTTGGATACCTAATATGGCACTCTGCATATTTATTCTGGAAATGTGATAAAGACAGGCAACAAAAACTGTGAGGTGTAGAAGACAATAGAGGCTAGATAGATAGCAAGTGTCTTCATCTCACCAGCTTAAAGCAGACATTATTAAGCCAGTTTAACTGAGCCCTGTACTGTAGATATAGCCACTGGTAGCTCACATGTAGGTCTGTACGATTGCCTTGGGCAGTCCTTGTGATGTGGCATCTGTCAGTTTCTGCACAGCAATCCTTATTATTTGCAGCCCAGTCCTGGGCACAGTAAGGGTTTCGAGACACCGTGTGTGTTTCTGACCATCTCATCTGTAAAGCAGCTTACACAGTAAGCCCCTCCCTGCAAGGTGAGTGGCTCCTTCCTGTCTTTGTTAGCCATTGCCTCAGCATGATGGGATCTGAGGGAAGCACCAAGAGAGTGGGGAGCATGTAGGGACAGGGAACCAGAATGCAAAGTGACCTGGTGATCTTAGGGGAGCAGATGCTGCCAGCAACCAGGCGAGATTTCAGATCGATAATAATGTGCATTCCCTCACATTGGGGTTGAATAAAGTTCAACTCCCAAGAGGAAGAAATAAACAGCTCAGATACGAATGAATCCTCAACGCACTTCATCCATATATCTCAAAACACTTTACAAATATAGCATTGTCTCCCATTTTACAGATGAGCAAAACAAGGCACGCTGTTATTAAGCAACCAGCTAAGTGCCGCACACAAATAGAACCCTTCCATTTCACTGTCCTATCCACTGGGCAGTCTTGACGTTCTCATGGGGGACACATTTTGAAGGACATAATCAGACATCCAGCCCTAAGGCTTTGATGTGAATTCATTTTCCTGATTTCTCTGCTGCCCTGTGCATGACTTATTCATGCAACCAAACCCATCTGTATTCTCTTCAAGGGAGGCCTGACACTGGAACTGGAATGTTGGTCGGGGTGATGGCTGGAAGAGGACATCTGGAAACATAGTCCTTCCTCTGGAGGAGTTGGAGAAACATGAGACTAATGGGGTGTGGATCCTGTTCTGAACCAGAATGACATCTGGATCAATGTAGAGGACCTTGCTGAAGATTGTATGGCTGGCTGGTCATCCGTCCTCCCCTGCACTATTCCATGCAACAGTAATGGTCACCTTGGGCAGGGATGAGCATTTTGGGAGGCCCCAGGTGTAGGACGCACAACCGGGTTGGGTACAGATGTGCTGCTGATTGGTTGTGTCCCAGAAAGGAGTAAAAAGAAGTCAAAGATTGTTGTGTAGCTCTGACAGGTGGCAGCTAAGTTTGTCCTGGGCATCAACATGCCTTTCTGGCTGCTTCTACAAGGGCAGTGGTGGAAGGTCCAAAACTTCCTTGCCCAGAGGCCTTGCTCAGTTCAGTGTTCCACAACAAAATCATGGTTAAAGCTTGGCAGAGAGATGCAAGAATTACACAGCCTGGGCAAATTGTTCACATGGGGGGCAGGCAGTTGTGCTCCAGGCTCCAGGACACAGACTAGTTTGTTTAGCCGTGAATCACCGAACCAGGCATCCCACCCAGATCTGTGTGCCACGGCCGCCTTCCCTTCCCTCACACTATTGAGTTCTTTCGCCCAGATAGGTCTCAAAGGAGGGTCCTGGTTCCGTGTTTCCCAAATGCTGATCCATTTGCAAAGCTGAGGTATGTCTGAAATGCAAACCATAGTCTTTGAACTCTTTCTGAAATCTCTTCAGGGCAGATTCTGCTACTCCGCACATCCTCTTGACCTTGGGGAAAGGTTGGGACCTGATTGGACAGGAACCAGCAGCCTTGGGGCGCTGTGGGGAGGAGCACACATTGCTCCCCTCAGGACCCTCAGAGAAGAAACATGGTATCTTTGGCTCTACTGAGAGGGCTCCTTCTCCTTTCTGGTAAGAACTGATAAGGACCAGAGAAGGGGTCTGCAGTTTAGAGGGGAATACACTTGGATGTGTTGCCAAAAATTTACCACCACTACCCTGCTGACAGATCCATGGTGGGAGGGGAGTCAGCGCTTGTGTAGACAGAACTTGCTGGGGTTTTAACCATGGTCATCCAACCGTGCTCTGAGCCCGACCTAATTCATCAGCCATCTACACTAGGACTCACTTGTAGCTCCCAGGTGTACAAACAAGTGGGGGTGGTGTGGTCCAATGTCTAAGGGGCTGAATGGAAGCTCCAGAGAACTGGCTTCTGCTCCTAGCTCTGCCACTGACCTGCCAGGTGGCCTTGGCAAGTCATGACTCTGCTCTGGGCCTCAGTTTCCTCTCCCAGCCCTTTGTGACTTATTTGAGGGTAAGCTCCCAGGCTGTGTTCAGACGAGAGTTTTATATCGAAACAACAGCCATTGTTTTGATACAAAAACTGTTGTGTCCGGATGATGTTCTGTTATTTTGAAATAACAGAGCCTGTTATTTTGAAATAACAAAACATCGTTGCAAATCGAAATAGCCGTTGAATCAAAAAGGCTATTTCGAAACAACGCCATTTGGACATGTTGTTTCGAAATAGCC
Organism: Podocnemis expansa; assembly: GCA_007922195.1. NCBI lineage: Eukaryota > Metazoa > Chordata > Testudines > Podocnemididae > Podocnemis > Podocnemis expansa. The sequence goes on along the minus strand of ML682020.1, from coordinate 1,436,288 downwards.
GTTATTTCGATTTGGGCTTGCAGTGACCTTCCTCCTCCCAGGGTGCATAGCACCAGGAAGGAGGAAGTGCCAAGTCCCATTGCTGCCACATGCCTGGAGCTGGTTCAGCATGTCTGAGGCACGTGCTGGCACGGCCCAGGGACGATGCTGGGCACCAGTGTGGGTGCGGGATGAGGTCCCCTGCCTCCTTGATGTCTGGAGCAGGGAGGACATCCGGGACCGTTTCCACACCAGGCACCACAACCACGATGTCTACACAAACATCGCCGCAGAAATGACCAGCTGGGGCCACAAGCACTCAACTGAGCAGGTGCATGCAAAAATAAAAAGCCTGCACCAGGACTATGTGCACACCAGGGAGGCAAGGTGGTTCCAGGGGCCAGCGAGCACCACCAGCTGCCCCTTTTTTGAGGAGCTGCATGCCTGCCTGAGGGACAAGCCCACTGGTCTCCCATCCCAGACCAGGGACCCTGCGGACCCCACTCCTGTGGTCAAATCCCCAAAGGAAAGTGCCTCGGAGAGGGAGGCATCCCTCAACGTCAGAGATGTCAGCCAGCCGGGGAGTGCCCAGCCACTGGATGCCCTGCCGGCTACTCCAGAGCTCTTTCCTGCTCAGGAGGGACCCGCCACGCCTCAGGAGGAAGAGCCAGAGTGGGACACCAGGGAGCCAGCACAGACGTCTGACCAGGAGGAGGGGACATCCAGGTGAACATCCGGCGTGCCTATTGGTGAGTGTTCCTCCCCGCTCCAGGCAGGCAGGGCTGAGCCTGCCAATGCCAGGTTCCTCAGCCCTGGAACATGCAGCGCACGGGGCTGGGGGGGGCACAAATGCCCTCCCATGGGTGCTGGTGGCAGGGGGCATGTTACGTGAGGATGTCAGGACCCAGCAGGGTGGGGGATGCTCATCAGGGAAGTGCCACCAGGCAGTGTGGCAGCATCCAGGTCAGAGAGCGGGCAAGCCACGCCACTGGCCCATGGCCTTGGGAAACTGCCCAGCCCACATCCTGCTGAATACCGCCCACCACTGTGGGCACCACAAGGCATGTGTGCCCTTGTGCAGTGTCCCACATGACACAGATGGGGAATGCTGCTGACAGTCATGGCGGAGGGGTTTGCCGCAGAAAGGATGCACACAGGCAAGGCCATCAGGCAAAGAGGGGCTAACCCTTTTTCTGCTTTGCCCCAGTAGCTCACCAACACACTGGCCGTGTAGCTCCACACGGTCCCCGGCCCACTGGCAGGCAGAGGAGGAGAGTCCACCGCACCAGAGAGAAGATCCTCAGCAGCCTCCTCGACCTCGGCCACCGAGCAGAGGACGTAGCCCAGGCCTGGAGGGAGCAGCAGGGAAGGTGCCAAGATGCAGCCATCCGCCAGCTCCAGCGCATGGCCAAGGCCGATGACTGAGACATCACTGCCATGGAGTGGCGGGCTGCAGCCATGGAACAGCAGGGCCAGGCACTCCAGAGCATTGGTGCTGCTGTGCAGGGCATTGCATCTACCCTGTGGCGCATAGCCCAGCACCTTGTGCCCCCAGCACCTGTGGGAGCACCTCCGACCCAGGGAGCTGTCCCTCGCTGCCGGCGGCCCCAGACCCGGGGTGGCCTTGCCCAAGGGCATGGCACAGACGGCCACGGGCCTGGGATGGCCTCCCCATAGCCCCCCTCTCATGTCTGTAAGTCCCCAAACCCCTACCCACTCCCCATGTCCAAGTTCACGGCTCCCCCCCAATTCTCCCTCCAAAGTTCCAGATCCCATACCTGCTTCCCAAGCCCTCGTTGCCCCAACCCTCCCCTCCATTGTAAACAAAAAACATTACACTGAATTCAGGTCTATTTCTGCTTTTATTGGATGGGGTTCTGGGTGTGGGTGGGAGCTGGCCGTGGCTGGATGGCGATGCAGGTGTTGTGGGGCAACAGTCCTAGCCCTCAGAGGTCCTCGCTCACGAAAAGGCGCTAGTGCCTCGTGAACCTGCCATCATGTGCCCTCCTCGGCCATCCAGTGTAGCAGTTCTGAAATATGCCCCAGTGATCCACAAGGACCTGCAGGATGACCAAGTGGAGCTCACACGGGGATGTGGGTGGCATCGAGTATCCCCCCCCAGTTTGGAAAGCCCAGCGTGGCGAGACCGGCTATGATGTCCTGCAGCGCTCCCAGGGTGACGAGGCATGCAGCAGGGCCATGCTGATGGTGTGGCGACCTGCAGCAACACTTTCTTGACAGTGGACTTCCCGACGCTGAAGAGATGGGCAATGGACCTGTGGGACTCGGGCATGGCCGTCTCCCAGAGAGCAATGGCTACGCTCTTGTCCACGGGGATGCCTGCTCTCATCACTCTGTCTCTTTGGTGCAGGACTGGGGTGAGCTCGGTGATGAGGTGAGTGAAGGTCTCCCTGCTAACCTGGAGGTTCCTCCTCCAGCGCTTGTTGCTCCAGCTTTGCTGGACAACCCACTCCCACCGGTCTGTGCTGGTGCCTAATGCCCAGATGAGCTGTGGCACAGAAGGGGGACGGGGAGATATTGGTGCTGTGAGGGCCACTGAGATGACGGTCTGGGGTTCAGCTCCAGGCTCATCGGGCTCAGGGAAGAGTGTGTCCCACAGCAGGGCAGCACCCTGCAGGCTAGCAGTGGGTCTACCAAGTGCTCGAGGATGGTATGGGAGCTGGGGAGCATCCATAGCCATCTCTCTTGCAAGCTCTTGGGAGTCAGAATGCACAGGGAGGGGAGGTCAGTGCCTGCTTTTACATGATTGGCTGGCAACATGGCTGCCAACAAGGCCGGCAATACGGCCCAGCGAGCCGGCCATGTTGCCACACCTCCCATGCTGCCCCTCTCCTGAAGCGAAATAGCATGTCCACACACAGGGCATGCTATTTTGCCTTGAGGGCTTCCCTTAATTCGAATTAACATTTTCTTAATTCGAATGAACCTATTTCAAAATAAGGACTTTATTTTGAAATAACTCATTTCGAAATAAATTATTTCAAGATAACAGTTTACGTGTGAACATAGCCCCACTGTGTGTGCCTATAGCCCCAAACAGGGTGGGGTCCTGATCGGAGCAGCTAGGTCCTACTGTAGTGCAGCTAATAACAAGAATTGGAGACAGAATGAGGTATAGACAAGACGGGGAGAAGTTCTTTGTCTGCTTGGGGCTGTCCCTCCCCACCAGCTGCTCCCTGCCCTGTTCTGTTTACATTGACATGGTCATGCCTGGAATGTGGCTATTTCCTCTCCCCTCCCCAGACAATGGAAAGAGGGACAAGAGCAGCAATTTGCTCACCTCAGGTCAAAGTTGCCCCCTCCCTCTTTATCTCAGCAGGGAGATGGAGAGAGTCACTCCTTCCTTCCCAGCACCAGCCTGCTCCAGCACCACTCCATTCGCTGTGAGCCTGGCCCAGTGATAGGACACGGCCCCATTCCCTGCCCTCGCTCAGCTGGAAACCTTGAGAAGAAAAGGGTGGCACCTGCACAGCATCCAAGAGCCCTGGTCAGGAGCCAGGGCTGCATCACCAGGTGCTGCACAAACCCAGCACAAAAAGATGGGCCCAGGCCATCTCCCAGGGTCTCAAACATGTGGCCTGTGGGCCATGCGGCCCCTAAAGCTATTTCCTGTGGCCTACAATGACACTGTCATTACCAATATTTGCAATATCACTGTATGAAAAAGTATCAGTGGTGCGGCCCTCAGGCTATTGTACTAGTCCTCATGCGGCCCTGTTCTGGTCCTCATGCGGCCCTTGTGTTGATCTGAATTTGAGACCCCTGGTTTACACAGTCTGACAGGGTTTCCCAGGCAAACACAGCGAGGGCTGTTGGAAACTAAGTTTGGGGACAGATCGGGGGTCACAGAAACAGAGAGGGCTCTAGATGCCATTGAACTGGATGAAGTTTTAGAAGAATGGTATTTTGGAGGGGAAAGATACTGGTTTGCTAATTAGGGGGAACAGCCAGGAGTCAGACCGTAGGATTTGTGCCTGGGGAAATCTGGAAAGCCCTGGACTTACCCACATCTGTATCCAAGCAAATATGTGAGTGCTATAAAGAGACACTGATGAAACCACACCGAAAGTGAGAGAGATTTCCTTTCAGCGTCTCTCAAGCCTGCTGGAAGCCCGTTCAGATACAGTGAGAACTGGCCCGAACCACAGCCCAACTCACTGTATAGATCACAGACTGCCTTTTCAGGTTAATACAAATTAAATATGCTGCCCTTCTTTTAATACTCTGCTCTGAAATTCATCCTGAGATGTGAGCCGGTCCGGGACTGTTTACCTCAGGGTGTGTCATCAGTGCACAGTTAACCTGGGACCTTACCTGGGCAACCCAAACTCCCCTACCACCTCTGACCTGGAAGCGCTTTAAATCTGAGCTAGCTGACCCAGGTTAGATTCCAGTCTCCACTTTTGCTCAGACTGTATCCTACCCACTTTGCAGTGAGGACACAGGCAAAGGCACAGGGGTGCTGACAGACTTCCAATGCCTTCCCACAATTCCTCCCTGTAGGATAGTGATGTTCTTCCTTTGGTGACACAACTGACTAGGAAAGAATCCGAGCCTCTTGCACAAAAGACTATGAAGATCTAATGGCATGGGCTATGGGGATGTTTGCACTGGAGTGTGGTCTACCTGGGTACAATTTACCCAGGTTAACTGCACAGTGCAGACACACCATTACTAGAGTGGAGATGAAGAAGAGGGGACGCAAGAAAGGTATGCAAACTAATGAATGCAAAAATGAAGGGAAACCAGGTACCCCCATTCACCTTCCCATCATGCAAAACCAAGGGAGAAGTCAAAGAAAACAAAAGGCAACAAAGTAAATCTGGTCCAAGGAAATTCATATGTTTTCCCACATGTAATTAACTTGTGGAACTCACTGCTGCAAGAGATCACTCTGGTCCAGAACTTAGAAGGAATCAAAAGAGAGTAGATATGTATGTGAATAATGAGAACATCCAGAGATCCAACAGAGGACAATGATTTGTGTGAAGGGACACAATAAAATTTAGTAAAAATAATAAATAATATTTTGCTGCTCTGCAGTGCTTTGCCTTAGTAGATCTCAAAACGTTTTACAAAGGACAGTGGTATAATAATCCTGATTACACATATGGGGAAACTGAGACATAGAGAAGTGAAGAGAAGATCACCAGCAGGCCAGCCCATCCTGCTGCAAGGTATGTCAGCCACTAACTGACAGAGGTCAGGAAGAAATTTCACTTGTGGGCTGGTTATTCCATAATTGTTCTTACACTTTCCTGTGAGGCATCCGGTGCTGCCCACTGTCACAGCCAGGACATTTTGCTCAACAGACCCTGCACTGGTCATAATGGCTGTTCTTTATATTCCTAAGAGTGGCTGCTGAACTGTGCACCGAGGGAGAATGCGGCTTCTAGCCCTGTTGTGGTTTTCTTAGTGGTTGGTTCTTGCTGCTTTAAGTAGTTCAACCAGAATGGCTCTGGCACACATGGTACTGCCCAGAGCGTTCTATTTGCATCTCTGCAGGTAGATGGCAACGCTGCCCACTTGCTGTGGTTGTCTCAGAGGTGCAGATGTATGTGTTTAAAGCCTTGTGCCTGGGTGTGGAAGCCTGCAGAATATATTATTTATTCTTTGAACTGTGGAAGAGCCTTGGAAACCCAGTCAGGGCCAGTTCCTCACTATGTTACGTGCTGTGCAAAGGCAGAACAGCACTCTAAGCCCATCTCTTTGGGAGAGGCTCTAAACAGTGGCTTTCATAATACCCAGCTTCTGAGTTGCTTTGTATAGTAAGCCCATAAATACATGTGGCTTGCAGCTAAGATTAAGGATGCCAGCATTTGTCCACCACAGACTCAGCTTCTCCTTCCATGTATTTCTGTGGTCTATCCCTCTTTCCAATGGGAAACACAACCACCCCCAACGAGTGCCCCTGTCAGAACTGTTGCTCGCTTAATGACACTGTCTCATCCTGTTTTTCCTTGCTGCCTGCTGTGGGTTACCCTCATAAGGTTTTAAAATAGAAATAGACAACTTTTGCAAGAAGCCCCAATTAAATTGCTTTACCATTAACAAAAAAATCAAGATGCTGAAGAACAGTTTCAGGCTACTTGGATTATAGAGCATAAGTGTGGACAAAAGCTGGAATAGCCCACAAAAAGAGGTGCCATGATATTTGTTTTCCTGGGCGCTCTACAGGCACCTGTGCTATCACTCCCAGGTTTCAAGCAGCAGTAGTCAGCAGAGCCATAACTATTGTGGGGTGAGCAGGGCTTTGCTCCAGGCGCGCCAGAGCAGCTCCATTCAGCCGCTCTATTAAAGGGTGTGCTCTGCGCTGCTTGCCTTAAGTGCTGGCTATTGTAAGGGGCGCATTCCAATCGGAACGCACCCCTGGCCCAGTTAACTATAGTTATGGCTCTGGAAGTCAGATGAGCAGATTTCAATAATAATAAAAATGGTGTCCTTTGTATTTGTCTTCTGGTTCAGAGACTGTTGCGATTCATATTTTCAAGATTTTCTCTTCAACCACACGAGCTAGGAAAATACTTTCTTAAAAAGAAAGCTGAGATTCTCACACAGTCCCTTGACTCCAGGAGCTGGGGCCTTCAGGAAAGCCCCAACTATTATAAGACTTGCAGCCGGAGCTGAGAACACTGTGTCGCTACACTCTGAAAGCACCTTGCTGATGGCAGGGAAGACGAAGAGGCCAGCTCTGGGCACTCTGGCTCCTAATAACCTCAGGTGAGTGGTCACAAGGACTTTTAACAAACAAACAGCTTTGTCTGCCTTGCTCCAAAATGAATGCTGATCAATGTCACCTTCCCCTGACATGGAACATGGCAAATAGGGCTATGCTGATCAGAGATCTCAGCTTCCACACAGGCACCCAACTAAAGCCCAGATTTTCAGAAGGCCACAGCACCAGCGTGACCCTAACATGTCGAGTCCTGCTGAAAATCTAGACCCGAGTGTGGGTTCTGATCACTTCAGAAAATGCCAGTCTTTGTGACTCAAAGACTGACTGCTAGGACGAGCATTTTCAGCCTTGTGAATGAATCTCCCACCTTTGAGAACTCCTTGGCATGGCCACAATCTCCTTTACAATGCAGCCTGCATGCTGCCCGGACAACGAGATGCCACGCAACTGCTCCAAGTGTATCCCAGCCAGGGCATTTCACATTGTAAAGTATACTTCGCCCTCACCCTTCTGCTCTTCTCAAGGGCACTGATGAATGAATCCAAAATAAGCCCCTTCTTCTTGTCTTCCAACAGCTCTCCCCAGACACATGTGCACAAGGGCCGCCGTCTGCCTTGGCTCTGAGACGGCAGATGGTCAGAAGAGCTACAGAGAGAGAGGGAGAGAGAGAGGAGGGCAGGTGCAGGGAAAATTGCTAATTAGATACGGAACATTAAGCTTCCATTCTAGAAAGCTGGAATTCAGCACCGAAAGAAAGAAAAAACACACGCAGCCAAGTCTCGGACTTTAGTGGTGACTTCTCAATAAGCCGCATTCTCTGCCGAAGGCTGCGTCTCCCCAACAAAGCTTTGCCTGAGGGAAGAAAGGGGTTTTATCACTCAAGACACTTCTTCCCTTGCTGAGCACTTTGGATCCCATCCAACGCCCTTTGGAGTCGTGCCACTGACTTTGGATCAGGACCTTTGACCGAGATGAATTATTCAGCGAGGAAATGTCTTGTGGAGTGGCGAACGCAGGCCCATAGAGCAAGCAGTGGCCCATGAAAACAAGACTGAAAATCCGAGGCAGAACATTTCATTGGAATAAATCATTTTTGATTAATAAATAAATAAAGAGCCCCTACTCCCCACAACACCTCTCCCAAATAACACCTATGCTATTTCTGCAGAATAATGAGATGGTGTGATTAGTAGCCAGTCCTTTTCTGGAGGGAACCAGGGAAAGAGGTGGGTGGGGGGCAGCACTCTATGAATGAACAATAATCATGCTGTACAGCACTGACTCCAAAGCCAGAGCGCTTGGTCAGGCTGGCCATAAAATGCCCTGTGCCAGCTGGCTCTGGGCTCTTTCCATCGCCATCTAGGCAGCGTGCCCCTCTCTTTGGCCCATCTCAGGCCTTGCTGTCCACTCAGATGAGGCTTTCTAGAGGACACTGGGGATGAAGCAACATGCACGAAACTCCAGCCGTTCTGTGAATTTCAGCCCTACTGGGGGTGGGAGGTGGGGGCTCTTCGGATTGGCTACAGCCTTCCTCATTGCCCTACCTTCTTCTGGGGAAAAGCAGCCAATCAGAGCTACTGTAGGAGGCAAGTAGGGCTTTACCCCTCCACTGGAGCATTATGAGGGAGAAGAAGCAGAAACAACCCAGCCCCTGAGGGTGGCCTGACTCCCTTCTTCCCTTCCAGAGGCAATGCATCAGCTCACTTGCAGAAAGCCCAGGTGTCCTCCTTCCAGGCAGCAGCTGGGAAAGTGAAATCAGCCCTACAAGGCCAAGGTGCCACCCCAATTTATGAGACAGAACAGTGGTCACAGCCCCTCTGCACCAGTTGCATGAGGAACTGGAACAAATGGAACTGTTTAAATGCAAATCTGTGGACTTTCTTCAGGCCCACTGGTAGTGGCCTGCATGGAGACCCATGTTAGGATGCACAGGGGAAGGGCAAAGGCACATGACAAAGCGACACAGCCAGCAGATCCCTGTGCGTCCCCTTGTGAGACTCAGGGTGATCTTGGCAATTTGCTCCACAGGTCTCCTTGAAATCAGCCTGGCCTCTGCACCCTGCCTTTCCCCACTGTGCAAGGCAGAAGGGTGCAAAAGAGAAGTGAAAAATCCACAGTGGGACATGTGAGTCTGTTGGGAGCGTGTGTGCTATCTCCACAGACACCCTGCAAAAACTGCGCAGCACAAAGGGAAGGTGTGGCCAGGAGGCAAGGAAGCAGAGCCATTCCTTCCACACTTAGCACTGTGCTGTCCACCTCAGAATGGCAGTCGAAGGGGTGGAAAGGGAACGCAGCTGGCAAAGGCATTAACTCTCTGGGTGCTGTGTGATCCCCCTCTCTGTTGGGTCTCAGAGTGCATTTCTAGTCTAGCAACCCCTGACATGAATGACACTTTTTTGTTGGGGGAGACGCATGGAAAATTTAAAAGGAAGAGGGAAAAATTGCCTGGTTTAAGCAGTTGCAGCTCCACTGAAGTCCATGGAGTCACAACTCAGATTTTGCAGATTTCTCACTCTGTTCCAGAGTGACCCAATTTCGCCACTTGCCAAAAAATAAAACAAAATAAAAAACCTCAAAGCTTCAGGAAGTGACAAATTGACAGCACTGATAAAAACACAGAGAAATCAAACAAGTCTGATCCAATCTGGCATTGCTTACATTGCATCAGAGGTTTTAAAGCCAGGAGGAATTTTCGTTATCCTTTATTCTGACCAACAGCATAACACAAGCTGAAGATCCTCTAGTGAGTCTTGCGTCTAGGCTATAGTTTGTGACCGAACTAGAGGGTCCATTTTAAAATCAAACATTTAAGAAGAAAATTGCTCAGGGAATGAGCGTCTGGTATATTTTCTCAGAAAAGAAGTCAAATATGTCAGTCCAGCTCTTCAGCAGGTGTAACTCAACACAGCTGCACTTAAGTCAGGGGAACAGTGCCTGGCTATGCCAGCTCAGGTTCTGTCTCTTCATTATTAGCGAGTTATTGTTTCCTGACTCTTTCCACAGGAATGCCGACAATTGCTCACCCTGGTGACTCTCGTTGTCGCCCCTCCACCCCTCTGCATGATTGCCTTTATAAATTGACATACATGCACCAGTCCCGCCTCATACAAAGGAAACGCTGTTGAAATAACTTGTGAACTTTCGTCTTTTGTCCATTCTTTTTTGTACTGAACTTTTAAGTGTTCTTTGGCTTATCATCTGTATGACTGTGAAATCCTGGCAGCAGCAGCAGCACAAAAAAGTCACCTTGTTTTTCCACCCCAGAGAGATCAGATGGTGAGAAAGGCAGCAGCCTGAGCTCAGTATTGCCCTTCAGTGCCACAATAACATCTCTTTCTTGTCACAAAATGAGTCCTTTTCCCTTTGCAAGACACCACCTGTGCCTGGCAGTGGGTTTTCCAGCACACCCCAGCCTGTGCTCTTCCTTGCCTCCATGCTCTAGTCCAGGTTGCCATAGAGGGGTTTTGTTAAACAGATGAAAGTGGTTCACAAAAGCTTGATGTTTTTCCTGAATAGATTTAGCCCATCTCAATCTAGTGGACTTTTGAGGTCCCTGTTACCACATACCTGACCTCTCAGAACACCACTGTGAGGAAAGGAAGTAGTGTTATTTCCGTTTTATAGATAGGCCACAGAGGCACAGAGACACCGAAGACCAGATTTTTAAATGTTTTTAGGGGCCTGAATCCCACTAGGAGTCAAGTGCCTTTACAAATGAATCCCTCCCTAACTGGCCATCCACCTCAGATACATCTGTGGCAGGTCGTGGAACTGGACTCTGGTCGTCTAAGGCCTACGTTAGCAATCTACAGGCTGTAGCCTCCTTCCCCTTGTACAATCATTCTCTCTTTGGTCTTTACACGATGTTACAAATGTGAGGGAAGCCAGTGGGATACAGCCAGGCTTCAAATACCCAGGGTTGCTCACAACGTGCGACTACCCTGAGGCCTGCATCCACTACAGGAAAGTAGATCTCTAACACAGCAGGCCTCACTCGGTTTCAGTCACTTAGACTGTCTCTTCCAGCAGATCCACCGATCTTAGCTCTGTTGTTGTCATGCTGCCTTTGTTCTTCTGCCAACACAACGCTGTTCTGTTTTAGCAACAGGAACCCCCCTTTTCCGATTATAAGAACTTTTGGAAAATGTGCTACTGAAAATCTCCCATACCCTTCTTGCCTCTTTATTTCCCCTCCAAAAACTAGGGATAATTTCAAAATTCCCATTTTCCTTTATAGAGAATTAAATAATTAGCAACTTCCTTTCATTAGTAGTTGTAATAAGGAAACATGGAGATGGTCTAACTCAGGCATGGCCCATCTGTGGCTCAGGAGCCACATGAGGCTCTTGAATGAAAAAGTGTGGCTCGTGGAAGAATGTCAGCAAATCCATTTAGTAGGTAAAAGTATATGGCTATATGTTTCAGTGTGGCTGTTGAAGGTTTAATAATCAACTTGGGTGGCTCTTGAGTTCCATAAGTTTGGCCACCCCGGTCTAACTGATTGTGTTAGGTGCTAGGCTTACACGCATTAACAAGAAACCCTGCCCCAAACAGCTTACAATAGACAAGGCAGATGAATAAAAGGTGGGAGGGAAAAATGAGGCATGGGAAGGAGAAGTACTTTGCCCAGGATCATTTCTGGAAGAGCTGGGATTGGCACTCATGTCTCCTGAGTTCCAGTCCAACACCTTAGCCATCTCTTTAACCTTCAGTCTACATCAGTGATTCCCAACCTTTTCCAGGCTTGGGAATTCTTTTGCAGGCCAAAAAATTTTGCGGACTCCCATCCGTCACCGCTGAGAAGTGGCAGCAATGCCACCGGCAGAATCTGGCCCATGTGGCGAAAATCTGGCTCATACAGCCAGAATCCAAGTGTGGGGAGTGGGAGCTGCTGTGGCCATGGCCCCCTCTGTGTCCCCTCCCCATGCCGACAAGCAGGCCTGCTGTGGCCATGGCTCCCAGACAGCCCCTGCAGGGGAGTTGGGGCAGACAGCCCCCACAGGGGAGCGAAGCCAAGCTGCAACCAGCATCTTCAGCCGGCAAGCTGCAGCAGCAGGCAGCCCTCTGCGCGCCCCCACCCCTGCCAGTATCCAGTCCCCGCAAGAAGCATGGGGCCGCAGCTGAGTTCCAACCCCAGCAAGAAGCAGCGCCGCAGACCCCTGGAACACATTCGCAGACCCCCGGTTGGGAACCACTGGGCTACGTCTTATAACCGTGACCTTACTCAAGGTGTGAAGACTACAGAGGGCAAAGTAGCACCATCTTGTTCCAAGCATACTATTATAGGTCTTGATTCCACAAGGTACTTAAGAATATCCCTAACTTTAACACATTATGCCACTGGGCTTGCTCACATGCTTAAAATTAGGCTTGTGCTTAGGTTCTTCACTGAATCATGGCCATTGTATTACACATTTTGGGGTCTTTTACTTAATTTAGAAGCTTGTGCTAGTTTTAGAAATGTTTGCGGTGGAAAAAGCATAGGAAATAAAAGGTTATTGAGCAACCTTAAAAGTGCAAAATTAGGTATGGCTCTGGCAAAAAGGATGGGAAAAGAAGAAATTAATAGGTGGTCTTCTTAATAGCCAGAAGGCTGTACTTTTAGCATCACAAGGAACATAATTTGATGTATATGATGCCCTGTAGAACTGGAATTAGCATGTATGAATTTCAGAATTTCTTCCTTTCTCCCCTCAGAAAGGGACCAATTTTTCACAATAATTTCCACGAAAAATTCATCCTGTTTTTGAACAGTACTGTAGCTTCTTGGAACTTTAACTTTTTTGTTTAAGGGAAAAAAAACAGGAGGGTTTTTTTGTGTGGAAATATTCACAATTTTTTCCCTTTGTTTTTCAGTCATCTCTAATCTCATGGTGGAGTTTGAAGGGTTATATTAGTGAAACCACAAGAGGGGACGACAAAATGCATAGAAACCACTCAGATACATTCATGCAGTCTTTCTTCCCTTTAGAAGCATGTAACTATATCTGGAGGGTCTTCCCTTTTGCAGTGAGAAGCTTGCTGCTCTCAGAGGATGTAATAATCTGTGAATTCTTTAATGGATATTTATTTCCCTTTCACAGGGAAGTCTAAGGCAGCACCAAAGAAGTAAAAAGTGTTTGGTTTCAGAGATTCAGAAATTAATTCTAGGGGACACAGCCACAATTTAACCACCTTAGGACATCCCCAACAAAGACAAATAAATACATACATAAATAAGGTATCTCAGCCACACCTTATATTAAGGTTCCATTTATAAATAAATATTCAATGTTTTAATACATGCAAATCAATTGTTATTGACTGTTGTAAAGTCCAGGTGATTCCTGTGTCTTAAGTACTTATAAAGCATTCCCTTGATGTGGTTACAGTCATCTAAGGACCATCTCTTACTCTTTCCCATATACAGTATTAATTTACACAGGGATGTGTACGTGGAGATCATTTGTGTCTGGGCACTGGGAACAGTGTTTCATGGGAAGGGATGGAGGGACTAAAGTAAACAGATCTTGGACTGTTTAGGGCTTTGAGGGTCAAAATGGAAGCCAGTGCAAATCTCACAGGACAGGTGACATGAGCTCCCAGCATGACATGTTGCTTCGTAATCCAAACAACTCTTCCTTTGGACTGGTATAGAACATTTCAATGTTTCTGAATGATTGAATTCTGCAAGACACCCCAGAGGATGTGATGGGAAGGAAACCTCCATGACCTCTCATCTCACTCAAAGGCATGTCCCGTTTCTTCCATCATGGGGGGCAGGATGCTCCACTAATCCAGGAGGATGTGAGTCTCTCCCAACTCCTAAATCGTTGGGATCCCACTCAACTGGGGAGAGGGATCCATGAGAGGAGATGACCACTGGTTCACATGGCTCCCTCATAGTCTGTTTGCTCACTCGATGCTGTCAGGGCTTCACCCTGGGAGATTCCCTCCAAATGAGCCCAGTGGAAAGGTGATACAGGCATGGATGGTACTGGGCTATTGGACTGCATGGCCTAGGGGTATATCATCTCCCTGCCCTGATCACCACCGGGTTGGTGGAAGGTTGTGACTCCCTCACTTTTATCCTCCAGGCCTGTGTAGTGCCCCTGGCAGAATGTTGCCAGGCACAGGGCAAGATGAATAAGCCAAGAAAATATTCAAGAAATTAGATCACCTCATTTTTTTGAACACTCTCATTTCCCAAATGCCTTGTTCCATTTGCCTCAGTTTTTTAGGAACACTCCTACCCTGGCATGGAACTGGTGCAACTCTGTAATAAACATCCTCACTGGTTGCCAACAATCCTGCTAATGAAGCCAAGACTGTGACATCTTGTTGAGCTGGAAAAGACCACATGAGAATGAGCTCTCCAGGGATTTTCACAATGCATTCGCTTAGCAAGTTCAAGCCATCTTTCAATTTTCCCCCAAACTTTGGCTTGTGGTACCAGAAACAGTCCAGATCAGAAGAATACTGTGAGCATGCTTAAAATGACTGTCTGAAGGAGCTATGAAGACTCAACTTCCATCTCCATTCCAGAGAGGATGATAGCCCTCTCCCAGCTGGTTTTGGTATCCACCTATGAGCTGGCGTGGAGAAACCCAGCAGGATGTATGAATGGTGATACCACCTGCAGCAGTTGGTGACCAACATGGATTGGCAGAACATGGAAAGTGAATTGATTATCATCGGTACAGCAGGTGGCCCCTCCAAAACTTGGCTAAAGTCAGTGGCATTCTGTGAGTCTCCAGTGCCCACTGGTTAATACTTGTTTTTGCACCCCTCCGTCATTGGTGGCAGTTCCCCATGAGGGTGGGGAGGTCTACGGGCCCATTTTCTGCTCTCCCTCATTTCCCTGTCTCATTTTGCGAGGTGTCAGGTTTGGTGGGGAGTGGAGGTGATAGGCAGATGCCCTAGACCGTCTGCCATTGGGACTGCCTGGCTCCTGTGTGGCTGGTGCCCCCGCTGGTTCTCATTGGGCCCAGTGTGGAGATGGAGAGGATGGGAGGTGGAGCGGCTGGGCCAGCATAGCCACTGGGGATGTCAGTGGGAGGGCAGCTCCATTGAAGAGGGCTCAGCTGGCCAGAGCCATAACTACAAATTATTGCACTTGGGGCAAGCAGCCCCAGATGCACCCTCCCCAGGCCAGAGGCAGCAGGAATCTCCCCTGGCTGGGGATGGATCCAAATCCCCCTGGCCAGCCAGCGGCAGCAGAGGGTCCCCACTGCCAGATCTGTGATAGCTGCTGCCGGAAGGTGGCAACAAGCCCCAGTGGCTCCAGAAGTCCCAGGTGCCAAATTTTAGAGGGCGCAGGGGACAGATCCATGTCCCCATGGTGGAAACTGAATCCATCCCCTGTGCCCTCTAAAATTCGGCACCTGGGACTTTGCCCTGCTTGCTCCAGCCTAGTTACGGCCCTGCAACTGGTGCTTCCCCCAGGCTGGCACCTGGGGACACAGCTCCCTTCCACTCTCCCCTCCTTAGTACACCATGGGCTGAGCATGTTTCTCCCCAGGTGCACAGTGCGACAGGGGAAAGAATGATGGGTTCACATTACCTTCTGTCCCCTTTGAGTGGACGGCACTTCAAAGAGGACAATAAACTAATGACTAATTCACTCTAATGCTGCAGGGAGGAGACCACAGACAATACCAGGTACATTCCTTTAAGGTATGGGGCGACTTGGATAGGGGAATAGAAGAGGAGAACAAGTGTGTGTGCTTGTGTCTGCTTCTCTGTCAGAAAATCCTAGGATTATGGGCACTAGAGAAACAAAAGACTGCTCAAGTTGTCCAGTCTACACAATGGGGGCTAATGGAAGATGGTTTCCCACAGTACCTTTTCTGCAGCTTTGTAGCATATTAAGTGTCCCAGTGACAAGATCTTTATTACTCAGTCTCTACCCAAATGCATCATTATCAGGATGTTTTCCCCACTATTCCTTCTACACACTTGGCCCTGACCCTCAGTTAGCATAGCTCCATAGACCTGGTCCTTGCTTCTTGATTCCCTTAGCCTGGAATTTTCAAAGAACCCTAAGGCAGTTAGGCACCCAGCTCATCAGGATTTGAGCACTTAACTATACTTTGAAAATCTCTGCTTTATTTATTAGTTCTCTGAGATTTTTAAATAGAAGGAACTGTGGAACTGCAAAGTATTCTTCCAATATTCCCTTCCCCACCACTCCATCTAAAATAATTCCCTTTCCTTTGGTCTTTTCACTCATCCATTATTTATAATGTCTTCCTCTCGCCCCATCCCAGCTGCCCCTTTGCCAAGTAACAACACATTTAACACTATTAATCTTTTCACATAAGTCAACTGCAAATTCCTTTTCTCACAAAGGCAACTTAAGATGAGTTCTCAGGTCCCTGAGAACAACAGGGCTACAGTGACATAGCTGTGAGATGAGACATAGGCCAAGAGAGACAAGATCTTAATTGTTCCTGGGTGAAAACAACTCTATCTACGAGCTATTTTGCTTTTTCAAAACTGTGACCACAGTGGAATGAAGGCTTTGTGGGATACCTTAAATTTCTCAAATACAATAAACTATCTCAGGACAAACCAGTACCATAGAACTCAGGAATGAAATCAAACCACAGCTGGGATTCAGAGCCTGGAATCAAACAGTGCTTTCCAGTTGATGCCTGGGAGCACACAGCCCCCGACAAATGATTGTCCTTGATGTTTTTAGCACTACATTGGTGTGAGTTAATTGGGCTTTTTTAAAAAAGTCCCACGGCCAGATTCCCTGCTGTCGTCAATTGTCACAGCATCACTGAAGCAAGTCAATAAGGCTGTATGAACTTACAGCAGCTGGGAAGTTTTGCTGGCCATGTCTGTGGGACCACAGTGCTAGTAACACAAGCCCAGTCACCACCTTGTGTGAGACACTCCCAAGAGGTGTGTTGGGAAAGAATTCTTCATGATATTCTGCTCCAAAAGGTTTGTCCCGATTCTTCTGTCATGGGGTCAAGGTGCTCCACTTACACAGGAGAATGTGCGACATCTGTGCAGGACCACCAGTGCAGAGGCTTCTTCACAGGCTGTTTGCCCACTCAGTGGTGTCAGGTCTTCAACAGCCAAAAGGAGATTCCCACCCTGGTGGGCCCAGTGGAAAGGCAATACAGTCACAGGTACTACTGGGCTACTGGACTGAATGGCTTAGGAGTGTATCATCTCTCTGCCCTAATCACCACTGGGCTGGAAGAGGGTTGTGACTCTCTCACCCGCCTGCCCTTTGTTTACTCCAGGTCTGTGGAGTGGCCTTTGGGGAGATACTGTCATGGATGCAACTGAGCTACCTAGTAGGCCCCTTTCCAGAAGGAGAAGGGAATATGATGAGGCTTGCTGATGTTTTCTAACATCTTTCTCAGAGTCAGCCGGACATGGAAGGTGGCAAAGCAGGAGCAGGTGTTAGAATCAGGAGCACAGAGACACGAGTGTCTCTACTTCTATAGCAGAGGTCTTTCATGAATCAGGGGAGCTGTGGAGAACAGGTTGGCCAAAGGCATGGTGAAGATGTGGTGCTGGGGCCACACAACTGCAATGCCCTGGGAGACACATAAGAGTTTTCCCATGAGAGGTCACAGGAAAAGCAACGCCATGGGCATCACACGTGGAAGCAGTGAGGACTCTGCAGTCCTACAGAAGTAACACTACCAGCAGCCACAGTAGTAACTCTTGAATAGATCTTTGCAAAGAAATGGAAAGAGGGAAATAAGCACCCAGTGTGCAGACACACCTCACTGACATTGCCATCTTCCAGTCTCATTTATCTCTGATACATTACCTGTTACCACACACTTCCACCATCTGGGGAGAAAGATCACTGAATGGCATTTGTATGTCCCAGGCCTTTTTTGCTTGGCCTTTCTGTCCTTTAAACAAACTGGTTGAATATCCGTCCATGGAAAATTCATAGATTCCAAAGCCAGAGGGACCACTGTAGTCAGCTAACCCAACCTCCTGTATAACACAGGCCAGAGAACTACCCAACAATAATACTTACATAGAGTTTTTAGGAAAACAGCCATTCTTGATTTATCTGAGCAGTAATCGAGAATTCACCACAATCCTCGTCAAATTGTTCCAATGCTTAATTACACTCACTGTCAAACATTTACACCTTATTTCCAATCCCAATGTATTTAGCTGGACCTTCCAGCCATTGGATTATGTCAGACCTTTCTTTCATATACTGGAGAGCCCATTACAAAATATTTGTTCTCTATGTAGCTACTTACAGGTTGTGGCCAAGTGACACCATAGGTTTCTCTTTGGTAAGCTAAATAGATCGAACTCTTTAAATTCATAACTCTAAGGCCTGTTTTCTAAGCCGGGTGATGGGGTGGGGAGGGGAGGGGAGGGGAGGGGAAGGGGTGGGAACTGTGGGCCTACTACATTTGTCAGAGACAAACATAATATAGCAACCTATCTAGAACAGAATAAAAGAAGAAGACACTGTGTCAGCTTCTTCCACACAGGTCAACCATTGTCCCTGGGTCTTGACCTACTGTCTCACTCTTTGATTTCTTTTGCACACAGGTTGCAAAATATGTTTAATTATGACAAATTAATTAGAGACCTTGCAGTGTAGGAACATTTCAATTTGTCACCTCCACACTCATCTCACTTGTGTGCTAAGGCTAATTTGAACCCAGATCTAAGCTCTTTGGTGGAATGAGAAAGGAAAAGCAGACTGAAATTGCACTGCTGCTCCAAAGGCCTAAGTAGATAAGGGCACTTGATGGTGAGATTAAACCTGACTGGCACCTTCAGCAATTGTTCATATCACTAAAAAGGTCACTGCAATGCAGGCTCCAAACTTCCCTTCTGTCCAGAAGCATTTTATACTGGTGTAAATGAGACCACAAGGTGATGGGCAACAGAGAATGATCCCCACATATTTTATCCACAATGCTTTCATTCTTTTCTGACAGCCTGCTAAAGTTGTCCCTCAGCATGGCACAAATCAGCCTGTCAGGAAAGGGCACACACTGTTCGGTCATTTCTGTTTCAAAGGTGATAAGTGCTTCCATTTCACATAACTAAGTGCGAGTCCTATCATTCCTGACATGACAGAAGTAGCTGTGGTTCCAGGAATACTGTGTTTGGAGTTTGAAGGCTGAACTTTTGAAATAACATTTTTAGAAAGGGTTGATTTCACTATGTTCTCATGCCTCCTGGTCCCTCCCTGCCATATGCCCGCAATGCAGACATGGAAAGGTCATAAAACAAACAGGAAGCTACTCCTCAAAGTAATTAATGATGCAGGCGTGAATGATTTAACCCTTCACACCCCAGTGCTTTCTGCGATCCTTGATTCCTTTCTCACTGCACTATGACACATTATGGCTAATACAGTTCCATGAAACAGCAGCAGTGGGAGGGAGAAGTCACCTCCCCTCCTCTCCTGAGAAAGCTGAGAAAGAACTGCCCTGTGAAATGAGAGGGAGCTAAGGCTGAGACTGGCAGATCTGCTGCAGGGATTTGGACAGCCAGTTCCATCAGCTTGGACGGGAAGTAAACACCAATATCCATTGGGTGGGTTTGAAAAATCATAGTCTAGCCTTACAGGGCTACTTTGCATCTCTGATCTTAGGAGCAAGAACGGTGGGTTACTCACCAGTAACCGTCCTTCTTCGAGATGGGCTGCTCGGATCCATTCAGTAATAGGCGTCTCCATGCCAGAGCACTGGACTGACCAGAAAACTTTTGTCCTAGCCTGTCAGGAGAGGGTAGGCGGCCACCGCCCCCCATGCCACCCAGTGGCTATATATATGGCCGCCTCCCAACCCCTTCTCAGTTCCTAGGAGTCGCCAACTCTAGATGCAGGGATGGAGAGGAGGGACCTGAATGGATCCGAGCAGCCCATCTCAAAGAAGGACGGTTACTGGTGAGTAACCCACCGTTCTTCTTTGACTGCTGCTCGGATGCATTCAGTAATAGGTGACTACTAGCCATGCTGATGGCTGGCGGGTGGAGTTGGCTCTTCCGCCTTCAGCATAGCAAAAACCCCAGATAGGAGGAAGCCCATGGTTCAAGATTCGAACTGGGACCAAGAGACCAGCGAGGCTCTTGGCCTGGTCATAGAGAACCAACAATGTGGGCTAACCCAAAGTAAGAGGTAAGTCCAGTCCCGCCGGAGCAAGTGCGTGTGGGCTGGGTGGACGAAGATCACCTCAACAGAGCTGAATAACTCAACCAATAACATGGAGAAATGCGTTTGATTGTTCTACCCGAAGGGTATAGCTCAAGGAATGAAGGCCAGAAGATAAATGCCTGGTCATAGGACAGTCCAGCGTGAATTGCAAGAAAACGCTGGGGCCAGAGGGTTACGAGGTTAACCATGGAGATTGCGACCTACTCAAAATGGTAGAAGGGATGGTATTATCCCATGAACTGATCACATCAAGGCCTGAGCCAGAAGTCAAGGGGTCACCGGTCTAGCCCTGGTGGCTGCAGCCTACACAGATAGCCATAGGAGAGGTGAACCTGATCCCTTGAACCAGCCATGATCGGCTCTAAAGGTGTCCAGTCGAAGGAGGCAGGAGTTAAAAGGATGTAGCAGCACTAAAGAGAACGTACCACCGAGTTCAATCGAGAAGGGTCTGGCAGAAGACCCTCCGTATTAGTATACTGAAGACCGAAAGCCGGAAGTGGTGCAATGAATGGCACATGGCATGCTGGCGAAGGTACCTCAAGTTATGTATGCAAGCACTAGCTTCCAGCCATGTATTGTACTGGAACCTTGGGTTCCACTGGAAGGGTACTTCAGATCACTAACACCTACAAGGCGACATGATGGCCTTAGATGGTGCTGTTGGCATAGTACCAGTAAGCACCTCAGTAGGCAAGAGGGCTCACGGGAAGACCCCGCCTGTTGGGCCTTGTATTCCCTCCAGGATCCCAACATCACAAAGATTGCCTGGAAAAGGGGACATATAAGAAAGGGCGGAGGGAAGGTGGGAAAACAAATACAAAATCACCTCCTGGCCACTCAGCATAGGTGGCCGTAGGGCTCATGGAGAATTAGTACCAGGAAGGATCTCGAGTGCCTAGGGCGCCGCCAAGGAAGGATATCATCATACTGTACTGCACCTACATGTGCATCAAGGATAGGGGCACATTGAGGTCAGGCTGTCCCAAAATATGGGTTACCAGAGGAAGGGGGGGGGTTCTCCCGACCACCTAGGAAGCAAAAAGCTCTCAAGTGTCAAAAGTGGTACAGCAAGGGTACTTTGGGTTTAGGGGAGGGAGCCACAGTTTTGGTAAAGTCATTACCAGCAACACCTGGAGATGGCCCAACAGTTTGAGTCTCTGATCTCTGGAAGGGTGTAACAAGTGCCGTATGGCCGGGGAGCAATGTCCTGGCCAAGATACGAGCTGTTGAAAGCGAGGTGGGCTAGGGTGGAACAAGTACGAGTATCCTGGTAAGGGAGCCTCCATGCCTGGGGCGCAGCATTGCACATGGGGCTTGTTAGCAGACTAGTGCTGTGTGGCGGAACATTAGCGTGGGAGGCCCAAGATGAGTTCCTCCTGCTACTGTTCCCTTGTTTTGGGGAAGAGGCATTGCTTCGTATCCCTCCCAGTGCCCCGAGTTGCTAGAAACCATGTCAGGTGTGCTAGGTTGCTGCTTCAGGGTGCAGCGAGGAGATATGGAGAGGGTTCCACCACCACTATCATGGTAGGTTGGGCCTAAGGTGGCGGGTCCTGATACTGACTGAGAGTGCCCGAGAAAGGGAAGGAGGCTGTTACAAAGTTCCAGCTTTCATTGTGTAGAGAAAGTGGTAGGGTGGCAGGGGTTGGGCTATTCCGCCTTGGCCTCCCTGGAGTATAGGGTCCCTTTGATGAAGCAAATCGCATTCCCACCTGGCGGAGGGATTGTGGAGAGTCCCTTCTACTGAAGAGGTGTCTGAGGACCCAGAAACGCTGGCCTAAGCAGCAAGCTGACCAATATGTTGGGGGGGGGGGTTCAAGGTGTCCCTCCCCGACCCAGGAATGAGAATAGGTCCTACCTGATGCAGGACAATCGGGTAGGCGGGGAGGGTTCTGCACCTCCAGATGAGCACCCGCATTTGTGCATATTGGAGCCTCTGCAGCCATGGCTGGGACAACTACGAGACACGCTTCTTGGTCCCGGCAAAGCCTGTCTTTCTGCTTACAAGCTCTAGTGGTCCGTTAAGGGGTATCTGAAGGAGAAGGAGGGGGGCTTTGTTTCGTTTCTGCAATAAGGGCCAGAAGGTGTAGACATCTTCATGGTTTAAAGGGGCTTGGATTACGCGGACCGCATCCGTGCAAGACCGGCTGGGAGGGCCAAGATCTGGCTCACCCTTGTTCGTGATGCCGAGACCAAGCTGGTCCAGATAAGTTCCCGATTCCCCCCAAGGGAAGGGGGAGGGTTTTAGACTCTATCTCGACAGTCATATAGGGCAAAGAAGGGGATGAGGGTGATCATCGCCCCAGAGGGTTTATGTGGGGGGAAGGGGCCCCGATGGAAGGAGGCCAAATTATTTGACCTCTCCCCAAGGATCCCGCAGAGTGCCCACCACAGAGTTTCGGGAGGAAACAAGACATCCCCTCCAAAGGGCAGGTCAAGGACCACCTGCTGTGCAGTGGGGGGCACCCTAGCTTCCCTGAGCCAGGCTACTCGATGGAGGCCATAGTGCAGGCGGCTGTATCCACCATGTCTCAGGCCAAGAGAAGGAGATCCTGGGAGGTTAATCTACCCTCCTCTATAAATGTGTCATACTCCTCTCTGGCCTCTGGTGGGAGCAGGTGTCAGAATTTTGCAGCTGACTCCCACACATCCAGCAAATATCTGCTGGTTAGGGCCTGATTATTTGCCACCCTAAGTTGAAAGGCTGAGAAGGAGTAGATCTTATGGCCCAGGAGATCTAATTCCCTGGCTTCCCTAGAAGGTGGGAGGGGGGTCGCTAGAAGGCTCACCTTGGCCTAGCGCCATTTGCACCACGTCCTTAGGAGGGACTGGGTGATTGGCGAGGAAAGGGAAGTCCGACTCAGGAAGCCGATACTTAAGGCTCGCCGTGTCTGAGACTGGGGCAGAAGAACTTGAGCTCTGCCACTGGGAAGATGTTAGGTCCCAGATGCTCGGGTGGAGCAGGACTGTCAGCGGATCTGCCATGGCAAAGGCTGGCCCGAACAGGGTGTCTGGAGGGGAACCTGAGGGCTGCACCTCCATCCCTAGATGGGCCGTAGCGTGGCACAATGAATCAAAATGAGCCGACAGGTTGCCAGTGTAGGCACCCAGTGCCGGAGACAGAGCGGTACTGGGTGTCCAGCGTGGGGGAGAGGGGGTCTCCCGGGGGGACCATTCTTGTGGGTGGAAACAGAAGGGCGATGGCGACGAAGTGCAATGCCTCGATCACTTAGAGCCCGCCTGATGGGCCCTCCTCTGGACTTGACACAGGGGAAGGCCTTCGAGACTCCATGGGTGGTACCAGTGATGGTAAAGTACTATGTTGCCGTGGAGATGGCCCTACGGTACCGGGACCCAATGGAGTAGAAGATGTGGGACTGTATGGAGAGGGGAAGCGACGACGCCCACACTGGACCCAGGCCTTGGAAGTAAAAGCCAGCTTGCCCCTTCTAACTGGGGTGGGGGAAGGTGGTGTGAGGAGTAAGAGGAGAGCCTGAGCGGCCTCCACTGCCTCTGGAGTTGACGGCACCATAAGCAACTGTGAGCGGGGCCGAGGCGAGACCCCGCCCGGGGAGGGGGGGCTGCCTGGTTGAGAGAGCTCTCGGCCCGTCGGTACTGGGCTGTACCGAGCCTGCGGTGCTGGAGGTGACTATGGCTGGTGCTGGGGTGAGCTCGGCACCGGCAACGCTGGGCTATAGTGGGCCTGCGGTGCCAGAGAAGAAGGTGATCGGCACCGGAGCGAACTGGGCACCGGCGGTACCGGGCTGTGCCGGGGTTGCGGTTCCAGGGGTGACCTCGAACGGTGCTGAGGCGCCAGCTCGGCACCAAGGTAGTTCGGCTGCGGCTACCGGTGGTAAGGTGCCGCGTCGGCTCCAGTGCCAAGCTGGGTCTTGGCACTGGGCAGGAACCCAAAGCCTCGGGTGAAGAGTGCTGAGCCTGTTCAGAGGCTAGGGCATGGCGCCTTTGTTCCCTTTCCTTGATTGTCTGAGGTTTGAAGGACATACAGAGGGAACAGGCTGAGGCCAGATGGTCTGCGCCTAGGCACCTGAGGCACTTCTCATGGGTCATCCTGAAGGAAGGCCTTGCCGCACTCGGAGCAGGGTTTGAACCCTGATATGCTAGGCAGTAATCTGTGATGTTCCGGCCCGACAGTGGAAGACTTCTGTGGTGGAACTATGTCCACAAAGAGGTGCTCCCAGTCAGGCGAAAAGCTCATAGGAGGAGGACAGGCTGCTTGTGTTCGCAAAGAGCGGACGTTCCAGATCTGACGCACAAGGAAGAAGAAATGAAACTGAGAAGGGGTTGGGAGGTGGCTGTATATATAGCCAGTGGGTGGTGTGGGGGGCAGTGGCTGCCTACCCTCTCCTGACAGGCTAGGACAAAAGTTTTCCGGCCAATCCGGTGCTCCGGCATGGAGACACTTATTACTGAATGCATCCGAGCAGTGCTCAAAGAAGAATTGGAATTACATTGGTATAACTAGGGTGGCTTAACTACACCAATATAATTATACTGGGATAATGGGGGAAAAGATCACATGTGCACAAGCCCTATATCATTATGGACCAGATCTTCAGCTGGTGAATACTGATGTAGTCAAGATTAATAACAGCTAAGGTTTAGTCCCAAATCAAGATTGTGCTACATATCTGGCACTGTATTCTCCTTTTTGATCGTGCGGTCATGACATCTCTTTTGTTCAGTTTGACAAATACATGCTCTGAGGTATGCAAACAGCCAGTCAGGTGAGCACCACGTTGGAAAGGGCAATGTTACTGCTCTCTCGCCCATAAAGCAGGTGATGTGCCCAGGTTTGAGTATTTTGGTTTTGGGACAAAGGATGTGAGGAGCACAAGAAAAGAGAAAAAGGACTTGTTGCTATTTTCAAATCATAAAACTTTCAATTCTTCCCAAAAACTGTGTCAGACAAGTGGAACCTGTAGAACTGGGTGCATGGGGTGTTAAGGCAGCTGGACCTGACCCTGTGTCCCCAGGACTCCTCTGTTTGGCTGTGTCTAGGTCTCTCCACTAGGTACTTGACACCACTTCTAGAGGCTGGATCCCACCACTAAGTAGCTAGGTTTTTGCTTTTTGTAGTGAAACCAGCCTACTGTTAATGTCCTTTGCAAAGAGGTTCTGTGGGATTTCCAGTAAACTACTCACCAGCTCACAGAACTTTCTCACACTGTCCACCTGGGAGGGATGCACCTGGCAAAACTATTGCTATAAACCTTTTTCCTCACCGTATGACCTCTCCTTGAGGAAAACCTGCTCTTTAAATAACTGCTCAAGAGTACTGTCAGGAAATACTGTGCAATAAAGCTAAAGCAATGGTGAGAACAAGATGCTACCCTTGGTCTGATATGCGTGTGGTGTATCTATAAGGGCAGCTATGCTCTGGAATAACCCTCCAAGAGAGGCTGCCGAATCATCTTCATTGGAGGTTTTTAAGACCAGGTTGGAGCATCCCAGTACCTGTCAGGGATGGGCTAGGTACTTGGTCCTGACCCAGTGCAGAGTGCTGGGTTTGATGACTTGTTGAGGTCCCTTCCAGTGTGATTTTGCTGTGATCTATACCTTTCAAGGAGCTGTGACTCCACGTAGTGCATAAGCCATCAAGAGCAGCTGAAATTTTAGGTATTAACATTTTATATTCATATAAATTCCCCTTAATTTATGACAAGGGATGAGAAATTGGAAGGATGCTGCATGTGATCTAGAAGCAAAACTAAAAACTAAACTAAAGCGAACACAAACATCTGCAAAAAGTCTCAGGAATACTTGGGAGAAGTGTTAGTATTAGGTCTGGCTGACAAAATTCTATGGAAACTTTTTCTGGATGGAAAACTGAGCTGTTAAAGAAATGAAAAATGTTCAGGGAAAATGCCTGCTTTCCTCAATTTTTTAAGAAAAGTTTTGGTCAGAAAACTGAAAATAAAACAGATGCAGCACTGGATTAACCAGCCTCAGGGCCCCAGGCTATCCCCTATTGCCTCCACAGCTGCCCCCTCCCACTGCAGATCCCCTACACCATAGCATGGCGGCATGCACGCAAGCAGTTGCTGGGAGGGCCCCGGAGCCAGAGGGCTCTCCTGCCCTCTGGCCAGCCTGCCTTGAAGGGGAGGACAGGCTGGCTGGCATGCGGTGCGACCTCCAGTGAAGGCCCCCCAGGATCATGGGCTCTGCAAGGCTGCACTGCACACCAGCTGGAGTGAATAGGTGCTGGCCTGCCCTACCCCACCCTGCCGCGGATCAGCTGGTCAAGGGACATGACTGTGGAGTCTGGCGTCTAGCCCCAGGGACCCATCCCCACAGTGCTACAGGGGCAGGGGCACTCCAAATGCTCCCCCAAGTCTTGCTGGTGCTGAGCGGGGCAGGGGGAGGCCATATCAGGTAGGACCCTTAGGGGCTGAGCCTGGGGCTCCCCTTCAGGCCAGGACCTGGGACTTCAGCCATTATAGCCTCTTCATTGATCCAGCCCTGCTGAGATGAAAAAATGGCCACCGTGAAAATTTTCAGTGGGAAATGGCAACTTTTAGTCAGAAAAATGTTTTTGATGGAAAGTCAACAACCACCACTGAAAACTGCATTTTCCAGTTCCCAGTTACCATGATGCCTGAGTGCATAACACACTGAAGCCAATGGAGATGTCCATTCATTTCACCAGGCTTTGGATCAGGTCCTTGGTGAGAGTTGCAAAAGGCTGCCCATGAAACCCTTTTCCTGTCTCAGTCTCTCTTTCTGCCTTATATTTCATTCCCTTAAGTGGCCTTTTTGTTCTTCATTTTGATCTCGCAGGCGCCTTCCTCCTCCTGTTTGCTAGAATCAAGTGTAACCAATAGAGTCCTGAAGGGTACATCTCCCCAACAAGAGACACAGAGAAGGAAATTTCCTCCCCAGGATGCCCCCTGGAATGTATCAAAGGTGCCAGCCCTTATTACATCCTGCAGCTGGTCTTCTCTTGGGGATCAGTAATCAGATAAGAGTGAACATAGCTGCAGGCAAGAAGCAGGGGGTGTGCAAAACTCCTCAGCTTTCACAGTTCATGCTCCTGAGATAAAGAGATTTCACTTATTGAGGCTGAAGGAAAACAGGGTCCTTTATTGTCTTCCAGAGAGGATGAATGGCCCCTGGCACACTAGGTAGGATTCATTTGTTGGCCACTTTATCCATTTGTCCTGTGATGGAACTGTCAGAATATGATTATTTGCACTGGTGTGTGGTCCAGCCACAACTGCCAGCAGGAAACATCTACAACAGCCAGAAATAGGACATTACATTGGGATAGCCCTGAGTTACTGCAGAGAATTCTTTCCCAGGTGTCTGGCTGGTGAGGCTTACTCCCATGCTCAAGGTCTAACTGACTGCCATCTTTGAGATCGGGAAGGAATTTTCCTATTTCCTCCTGACTCAGATTGGCAGAGGCTCTGGGGTGGGTGTCTTTGCCTTAGTCCATAGCATGAAGGAACATGGGTCACTTGCTGATTTAAACCAGCGTGAATGGTGACTTCTCTGTAACTTGAAGACTTTAAATCATGATATGAGGATGTCATGAACCCAGCCAGTGGCTATTGCAGGAGTGAGTGGGTGAGGGTCTGTGGCCAGCAATGCAAAGGGGGTCAGACCAGGTGATCATGATGGTTCCTTCTTGTCTGAAAGTCTACGAGACTGCTGCTAGCAACTGCACACAGAAAGCCATTTTCAGTGCATAACTACAACTGAATTGACCCTACGACATACAAACAGTGCAACAGACACTAATCCTTATATTGTATTAGATGGCAATCTTCAGATATATTACCTATCTATACAAGTGTAAGGGCATGCCCCTTGCTTGGGGCACACTGCATTCTGTGACCCGCCAGGGGACTGAAGGGAGGGGATCTCCAGTTTCTAGGCCTCACTGGTGGGTAAGGGGCGCTATTCCCCTTCCTGGGTATTCT
Organism: Podocnemis expansa; assembly: GCA_007922195.1. Classification (NCBI taxonomy): domain Eukaryota; kingdom Metazoa; phylum Chordata; order Testudines; family Podocnemididae; genus Podocnemis; species Podocnemis expansa. Next base: position 1,408,519 of record ML682020.1, on the reverse strand, counting down.
GGGGATGGGACCTCCCTTCCTTAGGGAGGGCCCTTTTTGGAGCAGCTATGTCAGAAAGACGCAGAATCAAGGCCAGCTGCTGCCTTGCACAAGCTGTGGGTTGCAGATCTGTCTCTTTCCAGTTCTGCTGCCCAAATGAGCTGGTAATCTCTCTTTTAATGCTCCACTGATAGAGCCTTTGCTGAAGGGGTATCAGGGCAATGGTGGCTGGGCTCAGAATGAGCCCATGACCCCTGATTTCCCAGCTGGAGTTTGCACACCCCATCACAACAAAATATAAATATAGACAAATAGTGCTTTGATTCCAGCTGGTCAGGAATTACCTAGAAAATGGTTTTATGACAGACATTTACATTTATGCAAAATCCATATTTTCTGTGCGAAGATGTTGCTTTTGTGGGGAAGTTTTGCTTTTCCATTGGAAAACTGTTCCTTGCTCTGCAGCTCCCTGGCTCTTTGGTGGCCTGCCTGGAAAGCAGCTGGCAGGGTTGTTGGGCTCCCGAACTCCACGCCACCTTGCTAGGAGGACTGCCCTGGAGTCAAGGGTCCAAACTCCCAAAGCTACATGACTTTCTAATTGGTGGGCTGATGGTGGGCTGGGCAGATCAGGTAGTTTCCAAAACATTTAGAATTAAATGTCATTTTGATTTCTTTTAAATACAGTTTTAGAGGTCCTGATCCAAAGGAAGTTCTGCCCCTGGGAGGGATGGCAATCATCTTTTCTCAGGGTTTAATTATAGGCAACCACAGTATAGTTTTAAACCTTGCCCACCTAGGACAGAACTCTCATGGTGGTGCCTTATGCTTTTTTTCAGTGCTCCTGCTTTGTAGGAGAGGAAAACTTGTAGCAACTTTGGGGTTTCCCAGATGTAAAATTGTGGGGACTCCCTATGAAGATCCATCTTGCCCTTCACATGGGCCTTCTTGGTGATTAGTGGACTGCAAGAGTACTTTGCAGCAGTACTTTAATGATTAGATACCCTGGGCAGCCATGCCAGGCCCTCATCAGCCCATCCTGGAATGTACCTTCTTCAGGAGAAAGCATACTCTGAGGAAGGCTTTTTTATCACTGCATATTGGTTCCAGGGAGAGCAGCAGAGAGGCTCCCAGATCTGGTAGATCCTCAGGGTGGGATCTTCACAGGTGTCAGGGGCTGTGAAGAGGGACAACCTATTAGATGGTTGTGGGATGAGGAGTATTGAGGGTTCTGGAAGGAGGGAGGAAAGGTCTCATCAGAAAGCGTGGCTACATTTAGATAAGCATACAGACTGCCTGACAGCTGAGCAGATTTCTCAGTCCTTCTGAGGTCCACTCATCAGGAGTTTTACAGCCTGCACATTGCTCTAGACAGCTCTTTGGAGGAGCATATGGGGAAGCTGGACAGACTCTAGAATGGATGGGACCAGCCAGTACAGCCACTCCTGAATCTATCTGCTATTGCTATATGGCCCATCAGTGAAAATGCCAACTTCAGGAGTTCCACATGAAATTTTGCATTGCTGTAGCAGAATGAACATACTTAGTACAAAATGTCCCTCCAGGCACCAGCCCCACAGATTAGTTTCAGAAGGCCAAACCATGGCAGAAGACAAGCTTGGGAAGTCCTATGAACAATGGACTACTCTGCTGGCAAAGGTAAATGGCCAACAAGTTAGGGCCTTTTCTTGGCTTTGTTAAAAGGCTGGTTCTTAAAATTGGTCATTTCCATTCCTAGATGTTCAGCTGTCCCTTTTCTTGCCCTTTCCCTGTAGCTTTCGTATTTCCTGAAACATGTCCTCTGTCCGTGGACCTTGATCTCATCCTCTCAAGCAGAGCCAGCATTCGGCAGCCCGGGACAAAGAATTTTGAGTTTTGGAAGCTTGTCCCATGACTGAAGTGTCAGGAAAGGAAAGAGATCCACTTCTTTGTATATTTTAGTAATTAAATATTGGATAATAGCTGGGGTACCCAGAATGGCTGTAATGAAGGTTCTCTTTGCATTGCCATAGTAAAGTACCATGTTCTGTCAGTTATAACTTGGTCACACTTTTCACCTGTGGGCTATTTGCAGTCAGCCATGGGAAACACAGACTACTTGCGGTGAAATTTCGGCACCAGTGGCAACAATGGCAAACCCTCCACTGACTTCAAGAGGGCCAAGTTTTCACCCTAGCTTTGGCAAGGTGATTCCTTTGCTGAGTGGAAGCACTGCAATCATTGTTTGAACACAGGCTGTGTTTCTGAGGAGCCTGGGATCCTCTCAGCTATATGCACAGGTGGACGGTTGGGAATGGTCTGGTCAGGCTGGCCCAAGGTTTTTTGCTGCCCTAGGCCAACAGTGATTTTGAAGGCTGTCCCCAACCCCCGGCCACGAGCGGAACAGCACTGCCACCACAGGTGGGGAGCGGTGCTGCCACCGAGGTCTGGCCCCAGCCAGGGAGCAGCGCCGTGGGCAGGGTCTGGCCACGGGCAGGAAGCACAGCAGAGCAGGATAGGCTCACTGGCCCCAGCCCAGCCCTTGGTGCCCCCTAACTGTTGGCACCCTGGGCAACCACCTAGGTCACCTCTATGGAAGGACCTGCCCTGGGTCTGGTGGCTGCAATAGGCCTCTTTGGGATTGAACCACACCAACACAGCGATGGGGGGGTTACTTCACCCCTTTGCAAAGGGGTTACTGGGATATACTGGCCCTTAAACCCAGCTGTTGCTAGTCAGCCACTCGGTCACAGCTGTGGACTTTCCCTACAAGAACCCCTTCCTGGCTGCGACAGTGTGGGCTTTATGTGCCCCACCACAGAGAGGGTCACTGGTGCTTGAGCAGTGGCACTTGAGGTCCCCACATATGGCAACACCTGGTGTTCAAGGGCTGGTAGGGCCATGGCCTCCCGGGGTGCTGCTCACACGGCTGGCAGGCCTAGCGCTCCTCTGTTCTGCTATTACCCTTCGAACTATGACTGCCTCCATGTAGCTGGGCTAGGCTGGGTCAGAGGGGCTCCCTGAGCCTTCTCGTCCTCTCTAGTAACCCATACAAGCCCCATCCTAGTTTGGCCCATCAGACCCAAGCTGTAAACCTCAGCATGGACTGGGGTCTTACGTGTGCTTTCCTAACAGCACTGCAGGGCTATCTGAGTGGGTAAGTGCTGTATACGGCCCATATTTGAGGCATTATTTCACTAGGGGCTGCATCCTAGCTTTGGGTCTGGAGTTAGAAGTTTCCCTTGCTTAACCTCTCAATCATTCAGTTATTTCTCCTCTGTCAAAGCAGCAGCATTTGACTGATTTTCTGGGCCCGCTGGGCTCCTGCTCCCTTCCCCCTCCTTCCCCGGGCTAAGCTGGCTGTTGGCTTTTAGTCTCTGCTGTTACACATCAGGGTGAGAAATGAAAAAAGGTCAGGCCCTTGATTTAGCTGACATAGGATCCACTTCAGCCCCCCTCGTGTGTTGGTGCTGATAAAGAGGCAGTTTGAGAAATAGGATCATTAATTATACAAGCCGTGATCTCTGGCTGCTGTTAGCAGGTCCCCAAACCCACACCCACTCCTCCATCCTCCTGGATGGTGAGACAATGACAGGACTGGAGGGAACCTCCCTGTCCAGGAAGTCATTCCTAGCAAAGAAACACACAGTTATTTCCTCTCATTTCCACAATTTGCCATTCCAATATATTTGCTTCATATCCTGCTTTTGACAAGGCAAATCTATGCAGGCAATGCAGCGCACAGTTGGAGAACACACAGTGGCTACAGCAGCACAGATATATAGCATCAACATAAGAGAGGAAAAATAAGTAAACGATGAGGGCGCCTATACACTGCATTTTTTGCCACATTACTGAATTCCAAGTGCCACCTAGGTCATTAACCCAATTCTTCCTGAGGTCCAAGCTATCTGCTAGACAGGACCTACACCATCTACCCAGTAGCTATATCAGTTGGATGGGTTAAGGTTCGTAACCTTGCTGACCTGAATACACAGCCCTCAATCAGGCAAGCATTTCAGCACTTGCATAGCTTCCCTCACGTGACTTAAGTCACTATTGTTCTTAAATATTTGCAAGATTAGGGACACAGATTGTACAAAAGTAGTTAAGATGCCTGGCTCATTAGCTTAATACCCAGACGGATACCGTCCAAGACAGAATCTGAAAGACAAGAGGCAAGAAGGGCAAGTCAAACATTTTCCATCAGTTTCCCCTCAGCACACACACAGGAAATGACTTTTCAATTAATCTGAAATTTTTCTGAAAGCTGAACATTTTTTATTTTTCTGCAGTGTTTTTTTGTTTTAATTTTTTAATGAAAACCTGAACATTGACAAAAGTTGGTGGGGGTGGTATTGTTTTTGTCCATCATTTCCCAGATAACAGTAATGTTATGCCAACAAAGGGCAGATTCCTAACGTTTGAAGGCCCGTAAAAATTACCACAATATGAAACAATCATTTTCAGAAAGGAGGTTGGAAAAGCTCAGAGAATATCACCTCTTCATCTGTGCTGCATATTAATTGGCCATTTGTCTTGTGTGTGTCATAGTCCTCAATCGCTTGGGCTGTGTCTACACTTACCATGTCAATTGGAATGACTGAATTTGAACTAGTCAATTCAAACTAATAATTATTAGTTCGAATTGAGTCAATTCTAATTGACATGGCCACACAAGAAACTCCCATTTGAATTAACATGTCCATGAACTGGACTTGTTAATTCAAATTGGAGGGGGGGTACCATGGGAGGTGTGGCAACATGGCCTCCAGAAGGGCCGGTCCCCAGCACTCTGAGCTCAGCACAGGGAAAGGCCGCAGGGCAGCTAGAGCTGGGCAGGGGATGCTTTTCCCCATGTTGGGCTCAGAAGGCAGGAGCCTAGCAGGGGATGTTTTCCCCTCCCAGGGCTCCCTGGGGCCAGGGCACCCCCACCACCCCACATAGCACTGTGGGAGCAGAGGAGAAGGGATTCCCCCACCGCACACTGTCAGTGTGGCAGAGGAAATCCCTTCTCCCCCATCCTGGCTGTGCTGTCAGTGCAGGGCTGGGGCAATCCTTCCCTCCCCCATCAGCGTAGGCTGGGGGAATCCCTTCTCCCATGCTGGGGCTGCGGGGGGGGAGAAGGGATCCCAGTGGGGCAGGAGCCCCTGCCGTGGGGAAGGCACCCCGGCGTGCGGCTCCTGCCCAGCTGGCCACACACAGGAGTGCCTTCCCCGCATGCAGCCAGATGGACAGGAGGTGCGTGCCGGGGTGCCTTCCCTGCAGGTGTCCAACAGGGCTGGAGTGGAGGCTGGGGTCCCTGTCCCCAGCCAGGGGACAGGAACCCCCTTGCTGCCCCCAGACTGAGCTTGCTGGCGGGGGGGTAAAGGCACCTTTGAGGTTGCTGGCCCCAGGTGCTATAGGGCTGGCCTTCCTCCCAGGGTGCATGGCACCCTGAGAGAATGGTCAACCCGTGTCAGTTTGAACTCAGTGAGTTCAAACTGACATGACCACATTGGGTCAATTCGAACTACTGCGTTCCAGTTGACCCTGACTTTGAAGTCAAATGAAGTTTGACCAATTCAAAGTCAGCTTTCATCAATTCGAACTGAGGAGTTCCTCAGTTCAAATTGAGGAAAGCGAGTGTGGCCATGTACTTAATTGAATTGGAATTGATTGTTATCAATTCAAATTCAAGTCTAAGTGTAGATATACCCTTGGACTTCATCCCCATGTTCCCTGCAAAATCCCACGTGGTGGTGACTCTGTCTGAGGTGGTTCCCTCCAGAACCTGTCAGTGAGGCTTCTTCAGTCAGCCTACTAGAGCGGTATAAGGGACAGGCCGTGACAGACATTCAGGGCCTGGCAGTATGAGGACAGGAGCTCCTGATATATTTTTAGCACATTAATGGTAACAGAGATACTGCATCAGATATGGGAACTTAAGTTACTGAGAGAGGAAGCCTTGGTAGGACATTGGGATTATTCCCTGTTCCTGTTCAGGAAGAGATGTAAGATTTTTACCTTCTCTCTAGATACCAAGATCTTTACCTTCCTTCTTGTTGGAAAAGGGATAGCTAATAAGACAGAAAATATCATATTACCTCTTATAAATCCATGGTATGCCCACATCTTGAGTACGGCATGCAGATCTTACTACCTCATCTCAAAAAAAGATATATTGGAATTGGAAAAGGTACAGAAAAGGACAACAAAAGTGATCAGAGGTAGTGAAAAGTTTCTGTATGAGGAGAGATTAATAAGACTGGGATATTTCATCTTTGAAAAGAGATGACTGCTGGCGGGGTGGGGGGAAATATTATTGAGGTCTATAAAATCATAAGTGGTGAGGGAAAAGTAAATGTGGAAGTGTTATTTACTCCTCATAACACAAGTATGACCAATACATGCCTAAGTTAGCTTGCTTGAAAATGCCAAGGGCAAGGCAGGCTGCAAAAGGGAGAGCAGATTTTCCCAAAACATGTGGATAACACTGAAGTTAGATTCCTTGACCAGTCACAAACAGTGCTCTTGATTCCCCACACTGGTTTTCAAAAAGCTAAAACAAGACGTTATGCAGCTCCCTTTATTGCATTTCAGCCCCTGGCTTCCAGTCAGCAGCTAGGTCCAGTAAAGAGATGCATTACGTATTTAAAAACTCTATTCGCTGTATCAGAATATTCTCCTGGTCCCCAAAGGGTCAGCCACATTGCCAGATCAGTATGAAGCTGGGTCTTTCTTATTCAAAATAGCATACTACCAACCAATCTTTTAGTAAATAACATTAAGGTTTATTATTTTAAAACAAACAAACAAACAAACAAACAAACAAACAGAAACCAAGAAGAGAGGTTTTAACTGGTCAAAGCAATCAGATACAAACAAATGACTTCACAGTCCATATATATCAGATTCTTTGCAGAATGGTAGAGTTTGCAGGCTTGTACAGTGCCTCTGCTGTACATCTAGTACCTAGATGTGTCTCAATCCTTTGTTTTACAGCTTCAGATGTAAAGAAATCAATCTTTTAGAGGTAGGAAGCAGGAATAAAGACAAGATGGAGATGGCATAGCTGGTTTTTATGTCTTTTTGCTATATGGCCTGTTTCAAACACAAGAATTTGGAGTGCCCTGTTCACAGGCAAGTCTCTACACATCCTCAGTACTCACTGGCATGGCATCTGGCTTCCTTTTCTGGGATCTTTACAGCTGATGGCCCCTTGGTCCTCAGTCCACCTGGACAATGTATACTCTAATCTATTGGGAGTGTCACTCAGGAGCTCAGTACAAGTTTTAGATACAGAAAGATCAGACAAATTCATAACTTACAATAGAAGGATGATACACACCTAAGCTATGTCTACACTAGGAAAAGTTAGTTTGAATTTGTTAATTCAAACCAATAAGTTCCTCGTCTACACTATCCTTAGTTCGAACTAAGGACTGAACTAAGGGCTTAGTTCAAACTAATCAGCAGGTATTGCTAATTCAAACTAAGCTTTCATTACTTTGAAGTAAGGAATTCCTTAATTCGAACTAATGAAGGCCTAGTGTAGACAAGTACTAAGTTAGTTTGAATTACGCTTCCTTAATTTGAACTAACTTGCAAGTTTAGACATACCCTATAGATGGGCTTGTCATGTTCAGTAAATCATTTAACCTTTCCAGTGATACCTTCCAAGGCATATTTTGCAAAATTTGTTGCAATATTGATATTAATAATATCATCAATGGTCATCCCTACTCCAAACTTTGTTCAACAAAAACAAAGTATCACCAAATGAAATTCACAGACAGTATGTTTAAAATTTACAGAAGAAAGTCCTTCTTCATACAATGCATAGTCAACCTGTGGAACCCCTTGCCAGAGGACATTGTGAAAGCCAAGATTATAATGCAGTTCAGAAAAGAACTTTCTGGAGGATAAGTCCATTAATGACCATTGGCCAAGATAGGCAGAGATTGCTGTTTGCCAGAAGCTAGGAATGGACAATGGGATATTAGAGCCCTGCAAATCCACAGATATCCACATCCATGGATACAACATGGATATCCGCAGACCATTTCTTGTGGATGCAGATCAGATACAGATCCACATATTTTTATCTGTGCAGGGCTAAAGCCCTGCAAATACACGAATATACAACATGGATATTCGTGGACCATTTTTTGCAGATGCACATTGGATGTGGATCTACATATTTGTATCCGTGCAGGGCTCCAGATGGGATGGATCACTTGATGATCAGCTGTTCTGTTCATTTCCTCTGAAGCACCTGGCATGGGCCAGTTTTGGAAGATAGGACACTAGGTGGGATGAAATAATCCACAATTTTAAATGAAAATAGAATTGTGAAAAAATGCTGTTGAAATTTTTCAGGGAAAAGTCAATTCTAGCTGGACCCCAGGACTCAGAGGAGCTTCCAGATAAACCACACAGACAACCCGGAGCTACTTCAGCCAATGCAAATACAATTTTTTAAGGAAAGTAGGCCATGCTCTCTAGAATCAAGGTTGTGTGTGAAGTTTTGGTGTCTGGCTTCTGATTCCCGTTTATAGGTGAGGAAGTGGAGGCCAGACAATGAAGTGATTTGCCAAAAATGACCTTGTAAATCAGTAAGAGTCCCGGTTCCCAGCTTACTCTCTGGCCACTCAATCACATTCCTTCTCCAGAGTGTGGTTTTGCTATGAACATATTTGTCCCTCAGAGCTATCCCTATCAGGGCCTGATCCAAAGCCTACTGACACCTGTAGAAATCTTTCCATTGGGTTGAATGGGATTTTGATCAGGCTTAATGGACTGGATATGCAGTGTGGAAGTTGCAGATCTCCCCCATCCTCAGTGCCAAGGATGCTGTGATTCATTTCAGCCAGCTCCCTAACAGGATAGGAAGAGCCCTTAAGTTGGGCTTCTTTGTATCCACATTCCTGATTGTGATCAGGTGTTTATGTAGCCTCTCAGGTTCACAACCTACCTCTGGAGCCATGGCAGGCTCAAGGGGGGGGCATAGCCTGAGGTTCACATGAACAGCAGGGGGTAGAGTAGTAACAACAACCCCCCCCCCTTTGTGATAAGAATAAGCTCTTCTTTGTCCTGGTAACATTCCAGAGCTGTAACCTGAATGTTAGAGATGTGGGGAATGTGTGCAAGGAGGCTGTTTACCTCTTCTGGACAGGACCACACTGTGTTTGAAAAACATACCCTCCCAAATACTAAGCAAGTGAGGCACACAGAGTCACTCAATAACACAGAATTAAGCTACTGAATAGTCACTTAAGCCTGGCTAAACACACACAAGCAGTTGTGTGGCACTTTAAGACTAACAGATTTATTTTTTGCATGAGCTTTCGTGGGAGAAGATCCCACTTCCTTGCACAAATGGGCTTCTCTATGATTCTTGCTAATGCTTCCCTCCCTGTGGAGAAATACAGGCGTTTGTGGCTCTGGTACAGGGATGTCAAGCAGCTGGTGCCCAGGAGAGATTCAGATTCTGAAGAAAGCATTCTTCCATTTAGAATCCAGAGTAAGCTCCAAGGCCTCCTGATTGTGAAAATCATCTTCCACCAACAAAGTGCAACTGATGGAAAACTAAGGCAGTGTCATCTTCCTGAGTCTGCTGACAGCCTGAAACAGTAGCTCTGCTAGGTGATCACTGCCCTCCTCATCACAATGATGTGTTAACTCTTGTCTAATGTTGACATTTTAAGATCCAAATTGTCAAATCATCTTATACATGCAAATGTGAGACCTATAATTGCATAGTGATCTGCACAAAGTGGACAATGTACAAGCAGCCAGATAAACAACAGAAGAAAGAGGAGCAGTATTAAAAGTCCCTGGTATCAATTTCTTTTGCTACAAAGTGACACACAATGCAAGAGTAACTTTACCGAGGATGTAAACTCTGTGTAGAAAGAACTGTATTCTTGTTCTGTATTTGACCACTGCATAACATGATGAAAATGATGACAATCGGCAGAAGTTAAGTTATTATGAAGAGGCTATATGCCGCCCATTTATACCCATTTATTATCAGAAGGAATTGGGTAACTCTGTAGCTCCAGCCCACAGACAGTCATTAAAAATGGACTTTGGCCCCATTCACTGGAATGTATTTGACACTCCTGTGTGAGGGTATTCCAAGAAATCCTAATTAGCTTCAATCCAGCCTTAAAGGGAAACTAAAACTTAATATTACATAATCAATAATTAATTAATCTGGCTAGGAAAGTTATAACAAGATTCAATGTCTGGAAGTGAAGCAAGATAAATTCAGACTGCAAATAAGATGTAAGTGAACGTAATTAACCATTGAAGCAATTCACCAATGGTTGTGGTGGATTCTCCATTGTGGACAGTTTTTAAATTAAGACTGGATGTTTTTCTAAAAGATCTGATCTGCATTTCATTTTGGGGAGGTTTTCTGCCATGTGTTATACAGGAAGTCAGACTAGGTGATCACAGAGGTCCCTTCTGATCTTGAAATCTACAAAACATGACATAGATATGACAGATTTCCATATGTAGAAAGACTGTTTCTTTTGCACGGAGAGGAGCTTACCTGGACAGGACACATTAGAAACACAGAACCTAATGAATGTATTCAAGCCAGCATGGCTTGATAAAATTCATCCTGGACCTAGGAGTTCTCAAGGAATTAGCTGCAGCAGTCTTAGAACCATTAGCAATTATCTCTGACAAATCATGAAGGACAGGTGTGGTCCCAGAGGCCTGTAGAAGGGCAAACATATCACCTATCTTAAAAAAGGAAAACATGGAGGACCTGAGGAATTATAAACCAGTCATTCTAACTTTTATACCTGGGAAGATGTGAACAAATTATTAAATGATAAATTTGTAAGCACCTAAAGGATACTGGAATTATATGGAACAGTCAAGAACAAGTCACGCCAAAGCAACCTAATTTCCTTCTTGGACAGGGTTATTGGCCTAATAGATGAGGGGGAGGAGAGGGACAGGAAGCAGATGTGATATCTCTTGATTTTAATAAGTCTTTGGACACAGTCTTATAAGGAAGTTGATAAATATGGTTAACCTTAAATTACTATAAGGTGGTGCACAACTGGTTAAAAGACTGAACTCTAAGGCAGTGGTTCCCAACCTTTTTCAGGCTGGGGACCCCTTTTTAACAGAAAAAATCTTTGCAGCCCCCCAGCTGATTATGTAATCTGACCCACGCAGGCAGATCCTGGCCTGCACCACTCTGGTGGCTCCACTGGGGCAGCCAGTGAGCGGTGTCACCACCACCATGGCCCGCAACACTGGGAAGCCAAGGCATGAAGGCTATGGCCCCCTGCTCTCGCCCCTGCTCTCGCCCCTGCTGGGGAGCCACCTTGGCCCATCCCGCTGCCGGGATCCAGCTACGGATGGGGAGAGGCAGCCCTGGCAGGGAGCATCAGGGCTGCAGCTGGATTCTGGCCCTGGTAGGGAGAGACTCCACGGACCCCCTCCAACATGTCTGCCGAAACCCTGGGGGTCCCCAGACTGCAGGTTGGGGACCACTGCTCTAATGGTAGTTATCGATGGTTCACTGTCAAATTGGGAGGGTGTACCCAGTGGGGCTCCATGGGGTCAATCCTGGATCCTGTACTATTATTCAAATTTTCCATTAATGACTTGGATAATAGAGTAGAGAGTATGCTGATAACATATGCAAATGACACCACCTGGGTGGGGTTGCAAACACTTTGGAGGACAGGGTTTAGAATTAAAAACAACCGTAACAAATTGGAGAATTGATCTGACATCAACAAAAATAAATTCAACAAAGACAAGTGCGAAGTACTTCACTTAGGAAAGAAAAATATCAAATGTACAACTATAAAATACGGAATAACAGGTTTAATAGTAGTACCGTTGAAAAGTTTCTGGGGGTTAAGTGGATCACGTTACTTATGAGTCAATAATGAGATGCGCTTGCAAAGGAGGTTAATCTCATACTAGGGTGTATTAGCCCCAATTATTAACTCACTGTGTAAGACGTGGGAGGTAATTGTTCCTCTCTACTTGGCACTTGTGAGGCCTCAGCTGGAGTACTCTGTCCAATTGTGGGTGGCACAAAGAGTCAACAAATAGGAGAAAATCTGGAGAAGAGCAACAAAAATGATAATAGGTTTTGAACATCTGCCCTGTAAGGAAACAACAAAGCTGGGTAGGGGTAGTTTTGAGGAGAAAAGACTTGGGGTGGGAGACCTCAGAACAGTTTTCAGAAAGTTAAGGACTGTTACAAAGCAGCTGGTGAGCAAATGTTCTCCATGTGCTCTGAAGGTAGGACAGGGACTAATGTCATTAATTCGCAGCAAGGGAGATTTAGGAGAGATATTAAGAAAATCTTTCTAATTATAAGGGCAGTTAAGTTCTGGAATAGTTTTCCCAGGAAAGTTGTGGAATTCCTATCATCAGAGATTCTTTAGAACAGGTTAGACAAACAACTGCCAGGGATGGTACTTGGTTCTTCTTCAACACAAGGGCTAGACTTGATGATCTCTGAAAGTCTTTTCTAGGCTGACATTTCTATGACTCTGTGAATGACATAGAGAAAACCAGATACTTCCATTTGTTATGACTTGTAGTACAAGAGCAAGAGGCCATATGATGACACTGGAAAGTCACACTTGTGAAATGGATCAAAGAAGATACTCTTCCAGTGTAACAAATACTTTACCTGTGATGCTCACTAATATTGAGATCACTGAAGTTGGAAACCTGTTGAGATTGAAAAATGGATTTGGTATTTATATAGATAATGAGAACAATCACAGCTACGTTAGAGAAGATAAAAACATGTAAGGTACATAAACTCTCACAGTACAGGACACATCATACTTTGACTGGGGTTCAGAAGAACTGTTCTCCAGAGGAGGTTTTACTGTATGATTGTCCATGAGAGAAACTCTTGTACTTTCCTCTGCAGCATCTGCTGTTGGTCACCATCAGACAGAAGTGACCAAACTAGAAGGGCCCTGTGAATCCCATAGGTCTGATCTAGCATGGAAACTCCTCGATTCCTATATATAGAGACTTGGGGCCAATCTTCACCTCAGCTCGAGAGAAGCAGACTGGTAGACTCAGTGGAGCTCTCCTCAGTCACACCAGCAGAGAAGATGGTCCTCAGAAATTCATTTCAATGTTCCATGTCCTTGGGCTAATTTCCAAAGGTCTTTTGAATAGAAACAGTGCCACGCTGGTTCCACTGGCATGCTTCAGTTTTGCTGTGCTCTGATAACATGAAGACAAAAGTAAATTTGAATGAATCTGAGCTCTTTGGACCAGATTTTCAAATGTTCAGCACACAGGAGCTTCCATTGTGACGTGTGGACAAATATTCAGGGGAGCTCAGAACTCAACCAGCACCTGGCTGGGAAACTTAAGTCTTCTAAACTCTGGTCACTAGTTTTGGTATCTGAATGGGAACTGAACTTGTTGGAAATCCAGCCTTTAATTTTCAGAGTCTGAGGAGCTCATGGTTTGTTTCTGCATCAGAAAATCCTGGGAAATTGTAACATATAGGGTGTGTTCACACAGCACTCTTATTTCGAAACAACAGAGGTTGTTTCGAAATAAGAATTACCCTTTTCACACGACGCACGGTTGTGTCGAAACAATGTGTTCCATTGTTTTGAAACAACAGTGTTGTTTTGAAATAACTTAAACCCCATGTGGGGACGAAACAACGTTGTTTCGAAACGATTGTTTCGAAACAATGCCATCTGAACATGTGGTTTTGAAACAACGGTGACTTGTTTCGAAATAACTGTTGTCTGAACCTGCTATTTCACTTTGAGCTTCTTTCCTTAATTCGAATTAACTTATTTCGAAATAACCCCTTATTTTGATACAAGTTGTTTCGAAACAACTTGGATCAAAATAACCCCCTATGTGTGAATGTAGCCATAGGGTGCATGCTTTCAAAACAGGATGAAAAGAATTAATCCATTTCCTATTTTCAAGGCCTTGCTGGCCATCAAACTGCCCACCCCAGTGGAAGAGCTTGTACATAGGGCAGCAGCAAAGCAGGGCTTCCCAGAGTGGTGAAGTGCAGAGCCTTAACACTAGAGCCACTTTTAGGAGTGTGGCAGTGTAAAAGGTTTTCTTGTTTGTTTGCAGCAGACAGGGTCTGAGACTCCATGTTGGTCAGGTGAGGATTGGGAATGAGGTCATATGAGGGCAGGTGACTCATTTGCATTGTTCCAAAGGGATAGCCCTGTTAGTCAAGTTCAGCAAAACAGAGAGTCCTGTGGCACTTTTAAAAACTAACAAATGTATTTATCACATTATCTTTGGTGGGTGAAGTCCCACTTTATTAGCTTCTATCATCTGATGAAGTGGGATTTCATTCACGAAACCTCATGAGAAAAATACATTTGTTAATTTTTAAAAGTGCCACAGAACTCCATGTTTGTTTTATTTTCATTGTGTTTCTAGGGCCTTCTCTCTCTAGACCAGTGGTTCCCAAACTTTTTCAGGCTGGGGACCCCTTTTCAACAAAAAAAATCTTTACGGCCCCCTGGCTGATTATGTAATCGGGCCCACGCAGGCAGACTCTGGCCCGCGCCACTCTGGTGGCACCACTGGGACAGCTGGCAAGAGGCACCGACACCACCATGGCCTGCGCTACTGGTGAGCTAAGCCATGGCAGTTATGGCCCCTTGCCCTTGCCCCTGCCAGGGAGCTGCCATGGCCTCATCCCCCTGCTGGGATCCAGCCATGGGTGGGGAAAGGCAGCGCTGGTGAGGAGCATCAGGGCTGTAGCTGGATTCTGGCCCTGGTAGGGAGAGGTTCAGTGGACCCCCTCCAACATGTGTGTGGACCCGCAGGGGTCTCCAGACCCCCGATTGGGAACCACTGCTCTAGACTTAAGCTCTTAGGTGAGATTCTGTGCTTTGCCTTTAAGAGGTGCAGCACACAACTAGAGCCCAGAGCAAGGAGCAACAAGGGTGGCTTTGAATGTATCCCAGATAGCCCCCTGGGCACCTCTCTGGATTGCCGTATGGTCCGCCACAAGCACTTAAAAATACAGGCATAGTAATGTGGTTAAAAACATGAATTAACTCATAAGAAATCAGTAATTTATATTAAAATTTATGCAAAGCTTCCATGTAGGCCCTTACAGATGAGGCAGCATCCTTTTGTCAGCCTGCACCTATTGATCTTGAAAGTCCTAATATTGTTACCATGAGCCAGGGCTGGAATTAGATGGTCTAGCATGCAGGCCAAGCAGTCCTGAAAGCACCATCACCCGACCCATTCCTGGGCCTGGTCCCCAGACGCCAGCAGCCTGGACAGTTTCCCAGCTGGCAGCCCCGGTGGCTTGCCAGCCTGCCAGGCAACTTGGGTGTCTTGTCTGCCAGGTCTCCTGGCTGGGCAGGTGGGGTGCTTTCCCCATTACCTGGCTGCAGGCTGTGGTTCCCCAGCAGAGCTGCTACCTGGTGGCAGAGTCATGGCTACCACAGACTTCTCCCCCCTCACCCAGAACACGCATCTGAGCATGCTCAGGGGCAGGGCAGGTGATTAAAATCCTCCACAGCTCCAGCCCCAGCCTAGTGCCCAGCACCCAGAGGAATGTACCTTCTGGGCAAGTTAGGGTCTGTGGCTAACGGCCCTGCTGACATCCTCTAAAATTCAGCATCTGGGGCTTTGCCCCGGTTGCCCCGCTTTAGTTACGCCCCTGCCGTGAGCATGTTATGCAATACGGGACTTCTCAATAGGGGTCTGTGTGGAGGTCCCCAAGGTCCTCTCCTTGTTGTCCTTTGCTCTGAAGTGACTCTGTAATAGCAGGGAACTGGAATTTGGAATGAGGACTATGCAGCTATCACTGCACCTTCACAAAGCCAGGAGAGTGCATTTGGAGGTGACATGCACTCTCCGGTTTTTCTCTGTGACAGGCTCGCATGCTGCATTTATAACATGTGAGGCTACACTTAAAGGCCAGGGATGCTGCCCCAGACTCTTTGATAATCTCCATGCCTTGGTTCATCCTGGGGCCATGGATGGTAGTTCACAGTGTGGTTCAAAGGGCTGCAAAGCTGCCATGTGCTTTCCCCTGATCCACCGTCCACATTTTCCTAATCTGACTGCCCAATATTAGTTAGAGAAGCCTGACGGTGGCACCCAAAGGGGCTGAGAAGGTAACTCTGGTCCGTGGTGTCATTCTGCCTTTATGCTTGCCACATCCTATGCCTCAGCTACTGGAGTGTGGTGGATTAGGAGTTGCAACACTGACTTTACTCATGAGGGTCTTCTCCTTCACTGGAGTGACATGATGCCTCCCATGGCCAGCTAAACAGTCTTTAGGCTCATAAATGCTGGCACAAAGCAGTTGAGCTGCACCACCTCAGAGGAGATGGACTGCTCTGGAAATTGGTTGATGAATCATATATTTCCTTATATTCCTTCCCTCTGTCTTTTTATTATTTGGGATAGTTTCATGAAAATAGGATTCATTCTATTGGCATGGTTTCATCAACTCTCACTGCTCATTCCCCACATGAAGCCATAATCCTTTTTGTAATTTCATAAACATCTGCACAGAAACAAGTTGTGCGGCCTCAAACAGAACACCAGTTTCAGGAGCAGAACAAGCTGCAACAGCCAACGAATTCTTAGAAATAGTGAACTAGTTTTCTTGTGAATTCTGGCTAAAAATAATTATAAGGAAGAAAAAGAGAGGACAGATGTACCAGAGGAATTCTCATTAAAAAGTGGGCCAGATTCACCAGTGGAGTTACATTCAGGCTGCCTTTGGCCTGATATTTTGAGGTGGAAACAGATGTTTAACTCCCTGTAAAATCACAATTCAGAGAGATTGAGCAAATGGAGAACATGTAATGTCTGAGTTAAGTTCTAAGCTAATGTTTGACTAAGAACAATGAAAAGGAAGAAAAAATAATTCCCCCAGCCTGAAGCCCTGCTTATAAAGGCTGCATTATGAACCATGTCTTATCACTTTGTTCGTTACAGGGAAGAATTCATCAAAGCCCTGATGACAAAGTGCTTTATAACCTGCTCCGTCACTGAGGTCTTCCTTTTGTGGTTGGCTGAGGCTGACATAAGCGCTTCTTGCAATAAATAAATAAATAAATAAATAAATAAATAAATAAAAGAGGTAAGTGCCAAGAAAGAGTCATTTAGATGAGGTTCAGATAGGGGATAGGTTAAGCAATGCATCAAAGGTCTAGTTCTTGGAGTGCGCCAAACCATGTCTGAAAACCAGAAGGCTTGGGGTGGAGGAGAACAAGGTACAGTTTTGTGGCCTGGCCAACATGGCAGTGCTGTGCAATCAATGCATTCCTTTCACAAGATTAGGAGGGGATCAGAACCACCACTGACGAGACTGACTCCTGCTTTAATACCTTCGCTACCCACAACTATCTCCCTTGCCATCTCCAAGTGAGAGGAATCTCCATTCCCTACAACAACATTTCACCTACCAATTTTGCCACCTCTAATCGGCTTCTACCATTAACATCTCATTTTCCCTGCCCTTTTCTTCTTTCCCTTTGATCTCCTAACACTCTCTCAGACAATATCCTTCCTGCTAATAAAAGGGCATCCTGCATTGGCTAGATTCCCTTATTTTCTGCCTCTGCCTCTCTATGTTTATTTCACAATAATGATCAACCACTGATTCTTTTCTGATATCTTTCAAGCAGTCAAGATCCCCTGTCAAAATCTTTTCTTACATTCTCTCTCTCTCCTTTAAAACAAAGACTTTGGGCAACTTTTGTAGTCAAACAGCATTCCTGGGCCACAGCTATGCTCTGACAGAGAGAAAACACAGGCTACTGAAATTAAGTCAGGTTTAAAGTTAACTCGGTGTGATGCAGAAGAGAAGCTGCCATGGTGACTTATCTTTGAATTCATGTGGTAGGAGAGGTGCTACCTGGTGGCCCTCCTTCATTTTAATTCTTCTGGGGACCCCAACTGGCAGTTTGAAGGAAGCACTGTCTCAGCAGTGAGCAAAGAAGGTCAAAGTAGCAGACCAGCTCATCATTTCTGGTGTCATCATGGTGGTTGGGGCCATATGGGGATGTTACACTGTGTAACGGGACACACTGCATGCCCAGCACTGCAGGGAAATACGCCTTCTGCTCCCAGTCCCCAGGAGGGATTCGGAAAATTCTTCTCCTCTCAAAGACCCCCAGGGAGGTTACTGGCTGAGCCCTTCTGCTTGGCAGTGATAATGTCCAGGTGCAGGTTACATAGCCCAGCTCCCTTTTGTATGGTGCTGATTCAGGCACCGACCTTTGCAGGGTAACTGGCTTAGCAGAGGGAACCGTGGAGGCAAAAAACATAACTGCCTTAAAACCTGAGCTTGATAAGTTTATGGAGGGGATGATATGATGGGGCAACCTATTTTGGAAACTGACTGATCTTTGATCTTTGGCTACTGGTGGTGGGTATGCCAGTGGCCTAAGAAGGGAGGGTAGATGGGGTGGGTTCCGAGTTATTACAGCGGATTCTTTCTTTGGTGACTGGCTGGTGAGACTTGCCCACATTCTCAGGGTTTAACTGATCGCCATATTTGGGGTTGGGAAGGAATTCTCCCCCAGGGTGGATTGGCTAGGGCTCTGGGGGGTTTTCGCCTTCCTCTGTAGCGTGGCATGACTCACCTGCCGGTGAATTCTCAGTATCTTAAAGTCTTTAAATCATGATTTGAGGAGGTAAATAACTCAGTCACAGGTTTGAGGCTTATTGCTGGAGTAGGTGGGTGAGGTTTTGAGGCCTACATTGAGCAGGAGGTCAGACTCCATGATCATACTGGTCCCTTCTGACCTCAGAGTCTCTGAATCTCTGAGCAGTTCCTGACTGCCTGGAACAAACTTTGGTGAGGCCATTGTATTAACAGTTCTTGCTTGCTGGGCTGATGTCAAGACCCCAGGCTCTGGTTGCCAGACAAGTAGTTTCACAGCTGGGCTGATATCAGGCTCTCTTAAGGTTCCTGGCTCTGGACAGGGCCCAGGCTTTTGTGCAAGTTAATGGTTCGGCCTCTCTTCTGGGCTTACGTCAAAGTTGAAGCCACAATGAGATCCCTGGAGCAGCCCCTGGAGCTTGTGAGGGTTCAGATCTATGTGAGATCTGCGGATCAGCACTTCTAGTTGGCTGGTTCAATGTCAAGCAACAAGCTGCTGAGAGATCACTGGTGCAGCCACTGGAGCTTAGCAGGCTGATTTCAGGTCATGTTTCCCTCAGATCTGTGGTTCTGCTGTCTAGTGTGGTGGACCGGTGTCAAAGCTCAGGTCATTGAAGAAGACTGGCTCAAGGCATCTCTAGCTTGCTGGAATGAAGCCATAAGACATAGGCCATTCAGAGATCGTTGGCTCATCAGCTCTGGATTTCCAGGCTGACATAAAGGTCCAGGCCTGTGTGAGCTCTTTGCATGAGCATCACTAGCTTGATGGGAACATTTACACCTTCTGAAGCCTCAGGGCATCTCTAGCTTGTTGGAATGAAGCTATAAGACACAGGCCATTCAGATAAATTTATGAAGGGGATGGTGTGATGGGATGGCCTACTTTGGCAATTGACTGAGTTTTGACTAATGGTGGTGAATATGCCAGTGGCCTGAAAAGGGAGGTTGGATGGGTTGGGTTCTGACTTATTACAGAGAATTCTTTCTTGGGTGACAGCCTGGTGAGACTTGTCCATGTGCTCAGTGTATAACTAATCACCATATTTGTAGTCAGGAGGGAATTTTCTCCTGGGATATGTTGCCTAGAGCTCTGGGGGTTTTTCACCTTCCTCTGTAGCGTGGGCAGGGGTTAAAGTTAGCCAGAATGCCCCAGAATGGTGTTCTGGGGCCCCTAAAAATAGAAAGAACATGCCAGAATGCCTAGGGCCAGCTCAGGGAAGGGAGCCGTGGGCTGGAGTGAGCCCGGCCACCCCTCCCCTTTTTTCCCCGGAGCCTGAGGCAGCCCCAACACTTCGTGCTGGGTCCTGCAGCATGTACAGCCCGGACCCCGTCTCGGGCCTGGTCCCCTCTCACCGGCTGGCCAGTGCCGCCTGCAGCGTCCATCCCCCTGGCCCAGCTCTTCAGCCACTTCGGTGGTGTGGGTAAAGAGGGTCTGGGGGGGTTGTGGCAGCCAGTGGGGAAGCATGTGGGGGGGAGGGTGGGAAGAAGGGGTCAGGATGGGGGCTGAGGAGGACATGGGGAACAGTCCGAGGGGGGGGCCGGTGGCGGGGGGGGGGATAGCGGGGGTGGGGGCAGTAGCTGGAGTGGAGGGCAGGTGTATGCGGGGCAGTAGCTGGGCCAGTGGGACAGGCATTTGGGGGCCAGTAGCTGGGGTTGGTGAAGGGGGGCCAGAACCTGAAGGAAGGGGGCCCGGAGCTGTATGAGGGGGGCCTGGACCTGCAGGAACGGGGCTTGGAAATTTAGGAGGGTTCCAGGGCCTGCCAAATTATACTTTAAACCCCTGAGCGTGGGACATGGCTCAATTGCTGATGGATTCTCCGTATCTTAAAGTCTTTAAATCGTGAGCTGAAGACTTTAATAACTCAATCATGAGTTTTTTTGGCCTGCTTTGTGCAGGAGGCCAGACTAGATGATCACTACTGGTCCCTTCTGACCTTAGAGTCTATGAGTCTATGAGGGGCAAAGAATACATGAATCTGCAAAGAGGTTCAGGTCCCTGAGCAGGTCTGTAGCCAGTAACACATGGGTGTGCAATTGGGTCACAGAGGAGCTGTGTGGGAGCACATCCACTGAACTCTCAACTACCACTTCCTTGCGCTCCATCAGTGCCAGAAGTAGCTTTGGCCAAGTGTTGGAGGATGATTGTGGGGGATGCATAGAGGTGAGTGCTGCCTGCATTCCCTCCAGCAAACAACGATGTATGAAAAACACATGCTCCTTGCCCCAACTGGGACAGCATCTCAGGGAAAGCAAGAGGTTAAGGGCAGGAAACTCCAGCAAGAGGGGGCATGCTCTGCCAGTGGGCCCATGCTGGCATGTAGGTTGATGCCCTGGACATTCATCCCAGCATTACAGAGAAAACAAATAAGGTGGATCACCCCAGCCCCCATAACTTTCCCCAGGTGCCCATCAAGCATGGGGACATACATGATGGGAAAGTGGGTGGGGACTGATAGGTAGACTCCCCTTTGTTAGCATCTACTTTTTAGCCAACAGCACAAAAAACAGTAACACGCATAGGCAGTTTGTCTTGAAGCATTGCTTTACCAAGGCTTCTCAGGGACTCTTAGTCTCACTCCCCTAAATGCCTGTTTGTCTTTGAACCCTTTTATATCAGCACTGCTGGCCTGCTTTGTTCCTTGCCTAACGCCAGTACTTCCCCTAATAATTCTGGTCTGCAGAGGTATGGCAGCCATTGCAGGCTCTTTCAGTTCTTGCAAACAAATTGCAGGGTACATTTCCTAGAAGGAAAAAATGATGCAACCCTGCAGAGCTTTCTCACTTCATTCCCTGCCATCTGCATTCCTGGAATGGACACAAGGGGCTGCAGGAGATGGGCTGCCAGCACTCAGTGGAAACATCTTTTTTTGACCACAAGCTTTATTTTATATGCTGGAAAGAACCTTTCTCTCTGCCAGGACTGTATGGTGGCAACGCATCACAGCAATGCTTTCTGCCTTTCTACCTACCATCCACGGAGAATGGAAACCAGGATGCTCAGTAATGGCTTGCTGGTTGTCACAGAGTGAGACCTAAGCACATGTGATGACATGAGCTGTACAATGGTCTGCATCACAGACTGGAAAACAGTGCAGAACTGGAGTGGTGAGAACACTAACAGGTTTCTGTAAATACTGGACTTGGCTCTCATTTATGCTAAGGCCTCTTTACACCCTGCTGGCAGTGCAAAGGAGTTGTGAAGGGATGTACATGACCTCATCCACCAGACGAAAACTAGATGAAAAGTCTAAGGAGTCTCCTGTCCAACTCCCAAGAGTAGCTGGTAATGATCCTGAGAGTTCGTTAAAGATCACACTACTGAATAAGTGAGGAACAGAACTTTAATACCAAAGACAAGAGTGACTCCCAGGAGCCATGTTAGATCTCTTGTAGCGCTCATCTTCCAATTCACACATCAGTCCTGTGCTGGGGAAAAACAAAAAAGGAATCTGTTGGCACTTTTGAAGACTAAAAAATTTATTTATTGCATGAAATTTTGTGGGAGAAAATCCTGCTTCAAGTGTCTGACGAAATGGGATTTTCTCCCACGAAAACTCATGTGATAAATAAATTTTTTAGTCTGTAAAAGTGCCATCAGACTCCTTGTTTGTTTCACTGAATTAGACTAACACGGCTACCCCTTTGGAACTAGTCACCGTGCTAGGGAGTTTCTCTAAGATCACAACCTTCTACGAGCATCTCTCTGCAGTAGCTATCCTATCACTCTCCCATCACCCTGACTGAGGTGGAGAAGAGGGGATACTTTTCCATTCAGAAAGGATCCCCTCTTTGATTCAGGTCCATCTACAGCAAGGACAAGTGGTCATGGAAGTCTGTGATTGGAAGACAAACAGTAACCTCAAACTGTTTGATTGTGGCGGGACAGTCCCAGCTTTACTCAGTGGAATCCCCATTTACTCCCCATGTATTTGCGTGCACACTCCTGTTAGTCAAATGAAGCAATGGTAGAACCAGAGAAAAAAGGAATGAGAATGGCAGTGAAAAGAGACTGTGAGTGAAATCATTGAAGGCAATGGCAGAACTCCTATTGGCTTCAGCAGCATTGGGATTTCCCCGCTACCTATCTTATCTGCCTATGTATTTCTAGTAAGTGACAATGGGGCAATAGAGATGGAGCAAGAAGAGCACTGACATGAATCAGGAGTTGATGGATACACCAAATTTTAGAGATTACCTCTTCACTCTCACTCACCTAACACTCAAAACATTGATCTACTAGACTAGTGTTTCCCAAACAGTGTGCAACAGCACACAGGTGTGCCATTAGGCCTGAGCAGGTATACCATGGAATTTTTTGAAAAGCTACACAAAGAGTTCTGGATTGGCATATGAATATTCATGAGTTTGTTTAGAGACTATAGGGTGGTGTGCCTCAAAATAATTAAAGATAGTAAGGTGTGCCATGGCTGAGAAAAGGTTGGGAACCACTGTCTTAGACCTTCCAAGTGGGATTTTCTCCACAAAAGCTTGTGCGATAAATAAATTTGTTAGTTTTTAAAAGTGCCACAAGACTCCATGTTTGTTTTTCAAGAGAGAAAAATCTCATGCGTGATACTGTTTTTCAGTTGTGATTCGTAGGGTGTGAAAGAACAGGCCTCTGACATCCTGGCTCTCTGCTAAGTTTCCTTAACTTGCTGGAATTTCCGTCTGTTTCTTCCCCTCCCAGAAACTGGCAGAATAATAGTGTCACCCCATGGATATCCCTTGACAGAAGCTGGACAAGTGCCAGTTTGTTTACTAAACAAATCTTTGCCCCCTCTCAAGTCCTTTGCCCCACTGTGTTGGGCATTTTCATGGAGTAGTTTTCACTCTGGTGTCAGGTTCAGTCTTCCTCTATTATTAATTGTTGAACGGAACTCTGCCAATCAAAGAAAAGATTTACGAGGCAAGCAGGAAGCTCTTGTTTTTACAGGAGTGTCTCAAACCCACGCACACAGTAGGAAAAGCAAACATTCCAAACATACCAAAGGATCCATGGGATAAAAATTCCCCAAACAGCCAAGATTAAGACACTCTGAAGCCCAGGGAAACGCTGAAACCCAAACACAAGGGTTTAACCGTCATATGAGTATTTAACACTGGTAAGAACCTGAATCATACATGGAAAATCATTTTTGGGGAGAGGATCATCCACAACCCCCTAGGAACCTAGGGGTTCTGAACTTCCTTTTTCTAAAGCCTCTTCCTCCCCTTGCAACATGCTATAAAAATTGCAGGGTCCCGTGACATAGCTGAGATTTGGGCTGAGGGGTGGGGTTAGGGCTCCTGACCTGTGGGGTAGGGTGGTGGTGTGGTGGGCTCCACTGGACTGTGGATGCTTGGGCCTTCTGCCTCATTGAACTGGAGGCTCCAGGCTCCTGGCTTTAGTCCTTCTGGGCTCCTGGTTTTAGCCTTGCAGGGTACTGGGGCTTCTGCTCTGTGAACAGGGTGTGCAGCGGAAGCTCAGAGGTTTAGCTGTGTGTGTCACTGGGTTCCTGGCTTCTGCCCTATGGGGCACCAGAGCTTGCGGACCCCCTGAAATGGCTCATATCTCAGTTGAGAATCACTAAAGGTCACTCCCATCTCCTCCCCACACAGTGGCCACCATCCCTCTTGCTACACTTTAAAGGAGAATCTTTTTGGAAGCTGTCATCAGCCCTGGCTCCTTGACAAGTCAGAAAAGGGTGATTGTGTGAGTCAGCACGAAGTCCGATATAAGTCCTTCAGGGCAGGGGCTGTCTCTTCTATATCTGTTCCACACAAGCTCCTCACACAATGCAGGGCCCAGCTGGAGTGGGGCCTGCAGATGCTGCCATAAATGTTGCAAAGCTGAGCTGCTTCATAAAAGGCATAGTCTCCCCTTTCTCTCTGTGCAAACCTCCCCTTGCTGTTGGTAGATCCCCACGCAGAGACAAACGTGCAGATCCCTGAGCATCATGTGTCCAACTCACAATCCGCACTCCCTACTTTGCATCTACCCACTCTTGCACTCACAACCCCCCTCTTTGGTGAACCCCCACTGCTGCCACATATCAGTTGTTGTGCTGTCAACTGGCTCTCAACAACTGATTGGCAGCAGCCCCAGACCCCCACGAAACAGTTGATTAGTGGCCACCCAGGGGCCCTGTGGAATAGCTGATCAGACTGCCTATGGGAGCAGAGGGAAAGGGGCCCTGGCTGCCTGGGTGGTGGAGGAAGCAGAGGGAAAGGGGGCCACGCTACCTGAGTGGTTCATGGTTGAGGAGAAAAGTGAAGGAGAGGGCAGATGGAAACGGGAGTGGGGCCTCCGCTGTTGGGCCTCTTCGCAGCCTCCTATGGTCCCCTGGCTGAGTTCCTTCTTTCTGCTGCCCTGGCTAAGGGGGACTTGGCCCTAGGCCCTAGCACTTGCTCTCCATTCCCCTGGGGCATCCCCATTGTGAACTCATCCCCTAGAAGCAGGGTAGTCCTGTCTGGGGGATCCCGGATCCTCCTGCAGTAAGGCTCCAAGGGGATTATGGCTTGTGCCAGTGGACTGTCTTCTCCAACAGCTGGGGTAAATGTTCTCTTGTCACCAGCCCAGGGACTCTGCTGCACAAGTGATCAGCGGCTTGTGCCCTGGGGCCCCCTCCCAACAGCTGATCAGAGGCTGCCTGGGAGGGGCCCTTGCCAAACAGCAGCTCAGTGGCCAGTTCCTGGGCCCCCACTGAACAGTTGATGGGATCTTGAAGGCAGAGAAGCAGACTCAATGGTTACAAGCTGTAGACAGCTTCCCTTCCTTCGAGATTTGCTTTTGATCCCTGAGTTGCAAAAAATGGTCCACGGATACAGATATCTGTGGATTTGCTGGACTGTAGCTCTGCCATGCACTGTGAGGAGTATATAGCTCTGCATGTATATCTTGGCTCACAGGTGGTAACTCAACATTGAATCTAGCTCTTTTCTAAAGGAGTTTGACACTCCTCCTGTCATGTTCCAAAAGGGTAGCCGTGTTAATCTAGTTCAGCAAAACAAACACCACCAGACTCCTGGTTTGTCCTCCTGCCATGCAACCCCTGCAATGCTGTGCAGAACCCCACTGAATTCAATGGCAGTCTGTCTCCATGGATTCGCTTATAAGACTAGAGCCTAACTTATCAATGTTTGCCTCTTAATAAACCAAATGCTTGTCATTATTTTTTGTCTTTTTCATGTCTTTGTTTGTCAGCAGCTCCTGGTGACAGCAAAACCAGAGATCTTGTGAATTGTATGGAAATGAATGCTTTCACTGTCAATTGGTCTCAATGAACAGGATTTAGTTTTAGTTTCTCCTGCCCGTGTATTCCCTCACACCACACTCTCTCTGCTGCTGTGCCTGTCTCCACGCCTGCTACTTAAGGGCAAGTTTTGAGGAGCTTTACATTTCATTTCAACTTTCCCAGGAAGTGAATTTGAGAATTAGGTTGAAGCGTAACGATTTAGTTCAAACCATTACTGAGTGCACAGCCACACAGGTTGCTGTTGGATCCTTCTTGGGAACCTGCCGCAGGCTGGTCTTGGACAATCCATTTTGCTCTCTTTCAATCTCAATCCTCAGTGTCGCAGACTGCAGAGGGGCTACCCATGCACTTAACATAAGTATGTGCCAGAGAGTGCTCAGCAATTTACAGACTTTGTGCCCTGAAACAGCACTTCTGGGCTGAGAAATTCTTACTCCTTCTAGCTGCTTCTTGGATATGTCCAGTCACATCTGCTGATTTTAATGAGAACAATCAGTTTATGATTGCTTTTTACTCCTGCTAGCTCTGCAGAGCCAGTATAGTTGCACGAGAATGGGCTGGATTCTTTTTCATGCAGCTTCAAGAGGATTGTTTTCTAACTTCAGTCAGTCCCACTGACCGCAGCGGGGTTGCACAGCTCTCTCTGAAGTTATAATCTGAAAAAATTCAGGTTGCAGGTGTGACAGTGAGCTGAATTTGGACTGCAGAGGCTTTTTCAATGATGCTAGTGCTTGACAAGCAAAGAAGCCAAGCTTGTCTTGGAGATTCCGTGTTGAATCTCCAGGACTGGCAGTCAGAAAAAAATATTGTCTCAGTTGCACTTAGCAAATATGATCTGGGACCATGACAAAGTCATTTTCAGAGCAGATTCCCTACTTCAATAGCTTTTTCAGCAACACATGAGAGAATGAAATGCACAGCTACCCTCTGCCATAATAAAACAAGATACAACAGTAATCTCCCCAACTCATGACTGGAAAACAAAATACTTTTCACAGGCAGTCTGCTCAGCGAACAGCCAGGAGATGCACTTTTAAATATGCTATGTCCTGCATGTGATTGGCTTCAAACTGCAACAACTGCAACCCACACTTCCCATATGTTTCATCTGTCACAGGTTACCTGTACACCAAGGTGAACTGTAATCGTGTCGCATGGGCAAAAAACATTTAAGAGCTGTCCTCTCAATGGCAGCGAACAACAGATGGTCATAACAGTGTGTGGGGGCACTGATAGAACAGCACTGTCCCCACTTGATGTCTGGTTCTGACTCACTGGGAGCAAGGAAATGAAGAGGCTGAGACAGGCAGAAAATGAGAAAAGGGATAACAAGTGAAGAGGGTATAAATGTGGTTCTCACTGGTGAGAAGTGGTAATGCTGAAGTCAGGAATTGGGTTGTTAAACATAACAGCATGCTTATATATGAAGGGGTCAGGGATAGCAGTCTGGGGAAATTCCATGGTGGAGAAGTTCATAGTTAAAACAGTGCCCACTGTCAATCATAAAAGGCCTCAGATAGGCTGCAGACTTTGAATAACATGGGTATTTTCAAGTTTTTATGAGAATTGGAATCCTTGCTAATCTCAATTTCTTGTTCCTGTTAATATTTATTTATTTAATGCAACCTTCATATCAAGTATCAGGATTTCCCACTGCACAGCACAGCAGCAGCCAGACTGTATCAATGAAGTCATGGCCTTGCCGTGAAATGGCTTGATCAATTTGATGATGCCACGACTATCTGGTGAAGAAACTGGTAGGAAGGAGGAGATACAGTGAATATTCCATGGCTACATGCACTTCTCTTTCAACTCTGGAGCCCTGCGTTCTGATTGTCTTTCAGCCACAAGTGAAGTGAGCTTGCTGGTCTCTTTGTGTCATCCATTTTTTGCTTTTGTCCATTCCCTAGTTCCACTGTATCACCTGGTACAAATGTCAATCTCTGATGGGGACGAAACTGCACATGAAATAGCATGGCAGTTGCAAGCAAAGACTGATGAAAACTGGATGAGCTGTGAAGACTCCAGGAGTCAAACTGCATGGTCATGAAGAACAGTCTTATGTTCTTACATCTGAGGTCTCTGGAATTTTGGCTTCCATCTGTATATGGTTGACTCCACAATGAAGCACTAATATTGTAAAATGTAATCTTACCACATATAGTGCTTCACATGTTCAAAGATCAGTGCAAGCATTAATTCCTCTGTTAATTATTGCATTTTTTCCCCTTCCTGCTCTTTCTGTGTCATAGGCTCAGGAACTGTCTGACATCATAATCTGTTGCTGGAAAAAAAGAGATCACAAAAAAGGGTGCCTAAAACAGGAGGTCTGGACAGATGGTCGTAACACGTAGGTGTCTTTGGCAAGGCCTTAAGAGAAAATCTAGAGATGAGAGATCTTTTTGACTCAGGATGAGAGTCCTTCTTTAAACCATTTCTCTTTGCAAAGATCCTTGCGTCAACCCTTATAGAAGATAGTTAAGTCATTAAACTAGGGAGAGAGGCATAGGCGAGAATTTTCTCTCCATTTCACGGCTGCAGTCAGTCAGCAATGTTTACGAGGAGCACGGCTGCCCCCTCTATGCTCCTGGGACAAGCTTTTATTTCCCCCTTTTTCAAATGAGAGCTCTTCTTGTTCCAGTGAGGCCTGGCTGGCGATGCTGAAATTCCTCAGCCTGTTTGTTGCTATTCTGGCTGCCAGTTTCCATGGCGACGCAGATTCCATGCGAGCTGGCAGAGGGCCTAGCACAACCCATACCTCAAGGTCTCCTTGGAAAAGAACGTCCCCCTCCGAAAGAAGGAAGAAGAGCAGGAATGCATTCCTGTCCTCCTCCAACCCCAGCACACCCATCTTCCAGCATCCATATGGCTCCTGTGCTGGGAAAAGGGTAGTTGTTTGGACTGTGGGTGTTGTTTTAGGGTGATAGGAATCCACAGCAAAACAGCCCCCCCTTCCCTCATGTACACTCAGGAATTACCACATCACACTAACATTTCAACATGAGCAAGCACTCCAGATGGTACGCATTAAAATTCCGAGATTGCTGATTCGCCAGTGACAGTTTGCTCCCTAAATTATCTCCAGAAATACAAACCAAATCTAAGCACTGGGCAAAGCCAGAGCAAGGAATGAAGACTGGATGAGTACAGGGGGAAAAGACAGAGGCAAATATTCCTTTCCCCATCTGCCTGTTTGCCATTAGGCTTTCCCCAATTCTTTCATTGCTGCACTGAGTGTAATCTGCTGGATCTCCACAATAGCTGGTGGCTTCCTTGCTGATGATATAGCCTCATATGGGTGGACTGGAGGTGTTTTTGGGAAAATCTGTTCAGCGGAACTTCCCTCTCTGTCTTTGAAATTGGAACAGGGCCTTGGGCTGCAGGCTTTGCTTTTGCACTTGCTTAGGGGAGCCTACCCTAGGCCTTTTTGCTCTCTAGATGCCCCACTGAACAGCATGCTGTGTAACTGGGTACCCGCTGGGGCTGATAAGCACTTCACCCCCTCATGAGGCTCTCCTGCTGGAACTGAAATGGCTAAGAAAAGTGGGATGGCAGCTGTGGGGTGTATTTGAATGAGAATGATGTTTAAGACAGAACTCCAAGCTCCAGTTCCACGACTTCCAAGGGATCGGTGACCTCTCCCTCTGAGTCTACAGCACCTGCTCCTACTAGAACTGTATTGTTAATACCTTATAGTTACTCCAGCCCCTTGTTCTGCTTTGACAATTCACCTTCCTGATTAGCCCATAAGCTGGCACTGATCCATAGAGAAGGTTGTGGTTTATCTTGTCCTCTCACTTGGATGGAAAATGACACAATGATGGACCTAACAGAAGGGAAAACACCTAAGGGATTATTAATGGCAAGATAAGGAAGGGCTCATGAACTCATATTTACCTTCCCCAGCTGAGATGGGAATTAAATCAGTTTGAATGCAGAGAAAATAGAACCTGCATCTTAAAAAAAAGTTCTTCTGTAGAGCTTCTTTACATTTTCCTTGGAGTGACACTCAACTATGAGGTGTGGGCTCCTGTCTGGAATGCTCATTTCAGGGCGAGGGCAGCAGGATTATTACAAGAGAAAGCAGAGCCACCTTGAAGGCTTCTCAAAGGAATGGTATCCCAGCTCTTGTAATGTACTGCCTTGTTTTGTGTTTGCACCTCACAGTGGTAAAGCACAACCACCAAAATTGAGAGATTATGTTGGAGGCATAGGTACATTAATGACAATTTCAAAAGGGATAGCTGTGTTAGTCTAGTCCAGTAAAAAAACAACAAGCAGTTGTGTGGCACTTTAAGACTAACAGATTTATTTTTTGCATGAGCTTTTGTGGGAGAAGATCCCACTTCCTCAGATGCTTCGAAGATGGGTGAACTTACAGAAAGGAATGAAACTAAATGCAAGGGGGTGTAAAACATAGGATCAGACCTGATCTTCTCCCACGAAAGCTCATGCAAAAAACAAATCTGTTAGTCTTAAAGTGCCACACAACTGCTTGTTGTTTTTTTACATTAATGACACACATGCTTGATTCAGCTTGTTTAACTCCTGTTAGCTTCGGTGAGACCTAAGCATGTGCTTAACTGCTCTGCTATGTATGGTTGTGCTTACTCACATTCTTATAATTCAGTTTAAGTGCTATCTATCTTCAGTTGTGACCATTTTGCTGAAGCAAACAAAATTTGGCTTCAGACTCCACTAGGGTTAAAAATAAGATAAGTCTTCTTACGTCTTATCTTCTAATAATGCAATATCCAATTTGATATAGTTTATATGTTACCCAAAGAAGAATGTGAGATGGGAAGACAAGCTAACGAGATGCTAGCCAGCATCTGTGGGCAGATTTAATCAGACATGGTGCGATTACCTGCCACAATGCTGAAGACTCCTTACTATGCAATGTGAATCTATTAGCAAATGTATATTGCTGACACTGCTACTGCTGGCCAAGATAGCAACAGATGGATTATAAGGCTGCAACAGGCTATGTTTGAGTTGGCTAGTCGAGTGCAGCATGGATACTTTGAAAGGCACAAGGACATAGGCCAAGTGACTTCAGCCACACAAAAACATCAATAGTCAGTTAATTCATGCCTTGTCATGGCTCAATAGAGATATATATTTTCTTTTTCATTTACACTGAAATTAATTTGAAGGCATAATTTTGGTGATAAAACACAGAATGTACCTCGATTCTAAAAATATACATATTAATTATAAAGTTCTGGGATCAAGCTAACTAATTCAATCATAAAGACAAGCAAGGAGCTCTGTGGCAGTTAAAGACTAACAAATTTATTTATCACATGAGCTTTCATGGGAGAAAATCTCATTTTGTCAGATGTTTTGAAGATGGGGGATCGTCAAAGAATGGAAGAAAAATAAATGCAAGTGTAAGTCATGGGATCAGGTCACACTGTAACAGCAAATCAAAGCAGTTGTTAAGACTCAAAGACTGGGAAACAGCACACAGAGAAAGGTGAGGTCAAATCGCCTGTTGTAATGGGAAAAGAATCCACAGTCACAATTTAATCCTGCTTTCACACAGTCAAATTTGCGAATCAGTTCCAATTCTGCAGTTTCTCTTTGAAGTCCATTTGCTTGAGTAACAATCATCAATAGAGTGCTTAAGAAGATTGAAGTGCTCCACTACTAGTTTTTGAATGTTGTGATTTCTGATGTCAGTTTTGCGTCCACTTATTCTTTTGCACAGAGACTGTCCTGTTAGACTAACACCGCTACCCCTGTGGAACTAATTCAATCATACATTTTACTCTCTGGTTATAGGTTTCTGTAGCAGTTACAGGTATCAAAAAGGATAATGTTAGAGAAATTACAGCATTACATACTAAGCATGGAATTAAAAAGGATAATAAAAAAAAATCAAGTCATGAAGTTAATCTTCTGTTATATTAATGAGAGGAATGAAAAGCATAACCAATGCAAAATTATACTATAAACGCTATACAACTATAGTCACTGTGTTATAAAATATAGCCCATTTTGAATATATTTTATTATTTTCCTTTAAAAAAGCATGCAGCAAGAATGAAAGGGGACATCAAGATGATTAGAGGCATGGGGAAACTGCCATATGAGGAAGGACTCAAAAAAGAATGAAATGATTAGTTTAGAGTAGAGATGAATAACTAATGAAGTTAAACTAACAAAGAGCATAGAGCACAGAAACTGGGCACCTGTATTTTTTCCCAATTTATGAAACAAGCACATGGAAACATCCTACTGGGTTTTCTGACAAAATATTTTGTCAATCTCCAGTGGTGCAGTATCTCAATGTACGTAAAGGTTATTTCTTGTACCCTAAATAAGAAATCATAGTATTTTATATTATCCCTAGTAAACTTTGTCATGTGTACTGTTATACATCTTTTGCCCACCAGACTATACAGATCACTGATTAACATTTATTTATTTATTTAAAAACACCACCCACCTTTAATTATGGACATAAGACAGATTAAAGAAGGGTTTTGAATAATCAGGTACAGTACAGCCAAGGCTTCAGAACATAGCCCTAGGTACAGATATAATATCTTTCAGTTTAATAGGATGAATTTAATGAGGTTCTAATAAATCTTTATGTGGCTATTGATGGTTTAGTGCTAATGGTATCTGACCAGATGAATCCATACTAATTATAGTACCATATCTTGAACCAGTCTGCTAGCCTGTACAGACCAGTAACTAGTCGTAGCTCATAGTGACTTCTGATCAGTTTCCCACCTGCATTAATCTCATTGTTATTACAACTTATTTATCCATGGTGACCTTTGCCATAGTATAAATGCCACAAACATTTATCTTTACAAAGCCACTGTGGAAGTATTATTATTCCCGTTTTACAAAAAGAAAACTGGGGCACATTTGCTGAACAGCAAACAGGAAGTCTGTGGCAGAACGTAGATCTCCTGAGTTGAAGGACAGTGCCTTAGGCACCAGCCCACCCCTTCTGCCTTCATTACTACCCTTGTGGCCCATGGACTCATCTTTTGTAGACTTGTATTTTTGTAGCCTTTTGAATAACTCAATTAGCAATTTGTGCTCAAAACAAGTCAGTACAGAAACACCAGTGGGGCTGCAGATAGGTTGATTTGGTAAAGGAGAACTGAGGCTTACATCCGTGTTTAGACAGCAATATTAAAGGCTCATTGGCTTTCCTTCATTTCTTTATCGAAAACGAATAACAACAAAGAATTCATTTCAAATGTGCTGTATGGGCAAAAATCACAGGACAGAGTAATTGATCTGGATAAGCTTTTCAGACACCATAAGCCTTATAGACCAGAAAGGCTGAAATCTACCAAGGGTATGTCTACACTGTATAAAAAGCCTCCATGACAGCGAATCTCGGAGCCTGGGTTAGCTGACATGGGCTTGTATAGCTTGTGCTGCAGGGCAAAAATTGAGTGTATGTTCCTGCTCAGGCTGGGGCCCAGGATCTGAGATCCACTCCTTTACATCAGGTTTCAAAGCCCAGGCTCCAATTTGGGCGGGAGCGTCTACACTTCTATCTGAAGCACCACAATGTGAGTCTGAATCAGCTGACAAAGCTTGCTGTCACAGGGTTTCTTCCACAGTGTAGCTGTAAATAATCTCTCTCACAAACCAGATCAGGATCAATATTTTTTTGGTTATGATCAGAAAATGGACTGCAAAATGACGCTTTCTGGCTCTGAATATGGAGGGGGAAAGGGCTGGGGAACCTGCACACCCACATGGCCCACGATAGGTGTCCTGCCTTCCAATCTGCCCCCCAACACTGAATGGGTTTGATACCCCTATAAGCAAAGTACCAGGTTTTGAGGCAACTGAAAACTAGTGCTTCTGTGCCCTCTACTGGCTATACAGTGCACCAGTGGAACATTGCACTAAATGTGGTCCAGACATAACAAGGGAACGTCCTTCTACACTCCTTGCTGGATTTTAAGAAGCTAGTTTGGTTTAAATGTCAAAATTGATAGAATTTGTTAGCGTTTTTTAAATCACATAATTGTTGACGCTGAATAGAAAGCTCTGAAGCACTAAAATGGCTACAACAGTAGTCAGTATTGTTGTAATCAAACTTTTCTAAGATCATTGCGTGTGGTGGTGCTTTGAGGCCTCACACAATGAAGGGGGCCCAGGCCCACTGTGCTACACAAACACACGATAAGACCATCCAGGTACTACCTGTATCCAGTTGCTCTTGGCTTTCTGATTTTTAGAGATTATTCTGCTGTCTCTAAAAATAGATGGTAGTTTTCTTACCTCCTCATGTTTAAATAAGGTTAACGTTTCCAGCCAATAGAAAATATTCCATTTCAGCAGGGGGACATGAATCCGGGTATATTTACTACAGCAGAATATGAGGAAATGACATTGTGGACCAGATTAAGTCCTAGGACCCAGGTCATACAGGCACAAACTATGACCAGAGGTGGAAAATCTGTCTAGAAGGCAGTTGCACTGACACCGGTGACCCACAAACCGTCCTTCTCCACCAGTGGACTGCCAGCATAGGTCCACTGGGGGATAATAGCTGGGTGGGGAGAGTACTGGCAGCATAGTCATTGATGCACTTAATAAAACTGCTGAGCAGTATCAATCATGAGGACTCCTATAAAGCCCCAAAGGCAGTGACAGCTGCCCAGATGATTCCTTCGGGAAAGGTTGATATTAGCTGGCTGCCTTAGAAATATCCAGATCAAGTGGCTTTGCTTACCTTGGACTTGCTGGAGGGCCTCTTTGGTTGTCTCAGGGCAAGTATAATGTGTGTGGATATTTTAAGGTAAGGGATATAGTGTTGAGTTTTCACAAGGACAGCTTTTATTCAAAAGGTTTATTAGTCAATGACATTTAATATGTTAACAAAACAAAGGCTAAGATTTTAAAAAAAGGGCCCCTAAAGTTGGCTCTTAAGTCAACAGTCTGACACCTGAAGGAAACCTAATTTCCAAAATATGTGCAGGCAGGGACTTATCACTTTTAAAAAATCAATCTGCACACAGCCCAGTTTTAATGCCTGACTTTAGCCTCAGGCCAGGATGGCCTAATGGTTGAGTAACAAGGTGGTGCCAGCGTGCTGAACTGTGTGGCCTAAATGTTAGAGTCAATATGGCTACTCTCCCAGAGTCCATATAGCTGCCCCTTCTAGCAGGTTTGCATGGCTTAAGGGCCAGAGTGGGTATTAGGCTGACACCCAAGACTGGGTGATGGCTGGAGTAGGAGAACCCAGGTCTTCTCTGCTTCACCAAGTCTCAGTACAGAGTCCTAGTAGTGCCAAGAGGATTCGCCATCCAAAACACACTGATGAGCCTCCTGGTTCCACAGCCAGACCAATGTATATTTCCCCTGGGCTACTTCCCAGCCTGTCTTCCAGTGTGGTGCTCCATGTGTCTTCTGGGTCTCTGAGGTTGTAACCACTGAAGCTCCCGATGGTTCCGTCTCCTCATGGGACTCTTCTGGAAACTGGATATCCCCTGGGGCATGGCATGTCTTGCATCCATGATCTAGAACTCCAGCAGCTTCTCCAAGAGATACTGAAACATGCATCCTTTCTCTGAGCTGGACCACATTCTTTTATAAGCTGACTTTAGGCTGAGCACACCAGCAGGGGAAGAGGGGCATGGCAGCCTCAGCCCACAATGTGCAGTCAACCCTTTCTGGGCCAGTGCAGGGCCGGTACATCCCATCACAGACCCTTATCAATGGTGTAGGACAAAGGATTGTCAGAAGAGCCTCAAGTGACATCAGAGCCTTCTTGGAATGCTTCATTTCCATAAACCTTGCAGAGTGAATAGACCATCAAGAAAGATTATGGTGAACTGTACAGTGGCTATATGAGAACCAACCTTCACTTCTTTTAGCTTTCTGATTATACTGGTGTGGAACGGTCAGCAAAAGCAATAAAGAACATAAGTGGAGATCAGAGGGGGAGAGAGAGTTTTTCTGTTACTTAAGTAGAGCTGGACTTGGCTAATCCTAGGCAATTTTCTAAGCGTGTGCTTTGGGAAGCAAGTGAGGAGCACAGGAAAGATTTGTCTTGGACACTAGGACATCCATGGCAATGCAGATGTCCATAAGCCTTTCCTCTTTGTAAATATGCTCACAAGCACTTCACATGGAGTTACAAAAAAATGATCTGTGATTTAATTATGTAATCAGGCAGGAAAAATTACCATTTTTTCTTATGTTTGGAAGGATGGGGATTGAGGAGATCCACTGGGAAAGCATCTGCCCAGGGAAATTGGGAGTTGTAGGCTAAAGAAATATATATTTATTGATACCTTTGTTTTAAAACATGATTTTCTTTAGAGATTCTACTCCATCTCAATCACCATTGTTCACAGAACCTATCAAAACCTTTTCTTCTTAGTAAGCTCTGCCAATACCCCACAGGAATCAATCCAATGAGAACAAAATACCAAAGTCTAGCACAGGCATCTACCTACGGCTACAGGTATCTCAGGACTGTAGCAGTAAAGGGATAAAGAGGTGAGGCAGGATATAATTGTCTCCAGCTTTTCACAATAAATAAATATGACACAATTTCTTCAACCCAACCACCTTTAGAATACACAGTCGTCTCATGGTCTATTCCTCTGAAACTACTTTTCCCTCAACCACTTTTTGGTGCTGACAGCCTTTCCAAACAGTGACATTTAGGCATAGCCTCTCCGTGGTACTTAGGACCGTTGTGAGCAATTATTCACTTCAATTATTACATACTCCTCATGTTAAGGACTGGGGCTGGTACAACAGGTCAGGAGGTGTGAAGGGAGATTGGGATGAGAAAGAGAGAAAAGGGACACTAGTGGAAGGGAAGAGACTGAGACAACAACAGATTAGAGAAGTCAGGAGAAAAGAGGTCCCCACTTCCCAAACAGCAAATAGAATCTAGGATTTTTGAGTCTCATAATTCCTTTGCTGTCAGCAAATATCTGTGCAATTCACTGATAAATTATCTTCCTATAGTGGTTAGTTGACCTGGAGGATGACAGCTTAATACTTCCATCAGTTACTGAATTTACTGCACAACCCTAATACATTCCTGGTGCCCTATCACTCCTGTGGTCTGAATGATGCAAGGATCCTACAGAAAAAATATGAAAACATGGAATTAAAAGTTTTTTTTCCCAAAAGGGGGCAAAATTAAGGTTACACAGGCAACATTTGTTCTGCCATTTCCTAACTTCTTTGTGTTTGACTTTAACGTACTTTTTGAATCAATCTGTCTGTTTATCACTAAACATGTGCTTAATGTTTAAATACGTGCCTATTGTTGAATGGTATTCTCATGCAAGCAAGATGATGGCTCTCATAAACCTAAACCTGGAGTAAGCAGTTACAACTCTTATTACATGCTTCAGTTGCTTATCTTACTGAGCACATTTTAAAATAAACATATCTCCATCCCTTCCTGCAGGCTGAGATGACCATTTACTCTGTTTCTCATTTGAGATGGTTAACAGGATCGCCAAGAGTGGTGTGGACACCAGTTCACAGGATCCGGATTGAGGTCAGCAATGCTTTTCACATAACTCATGAACATTCATAAAAGGGCAATTACTTTGCGTCACCACCAGCGAGAGCTTTTAATATAAACTGCATTCTTTGCAGTATGCAAATTATCAAACATACCACAGGATGTCAGTACTAGGAATGTGCTCCTACCAGAACAGGCAAGGCTGCTTTATAAGGAACTTCTTTCACATCTTCACTTGTGTTTACAGACAAAGTTTTGTCTCTTAATTCTGTTCATTAACATTTCTCTCTGCCCCAAACAACCATCCAGCATCACAGGTGAGTTAAAGGCAGTAAAAGTTGGCTCACAGTTGCCCAGGTTTTGTACCGCATTCTCTAAGAGGAGGACCAAAATATAAACTAGCTTTGGGTCTATAAAACATTAAAGCAATCACAAACACTCCACCAAATCACACCTGAGATTAGCAATCATCTTTCAGGTAATGATCACTACCTTGGTGTTTATATGTAAAAGCCAATTAAGATTAAAGGAACCAGCACCTTTATGTATGTATATATGTATAAGAAGTATAATTCTGAATTTATAAAGAAGTTGTCAACATAATAGGAGTCCAAATATTTTTGCATAACTGAAAAAGAATTATTTTACCTTCTTACAGTTTTAGGATGTGTCATAATTATTTCACATTGATTACATGGGGCCTTCTTTCATTGTACTGTATTTTGCTTCTGTGGAGTAGTGCAGCTGTTTGAGACAAGGTTTTTTAACGTTTTGACTTCTTATAGAAGTTGGACAGGAGAAGGGGAAGATCTGTATCTTCTTGTATTGAAACCACTCCGTCAAATAATCCTGATTCACTAGTTTCCTGTTGGGGGAACATTTTCATGCAGATACTGCAGAGCTAAATCTGTCCATTTCATTTCTTGTTCTTTTACTGACTCCGTTGTACCACCATTGTCTTGTTCTGGTTCAGGAAGCTCATTCTGAGAACACAAAATAGCACAATGCATTTTAAATTCACAAAGCACCCTAACAGGTGCAGCTTAGTAACATTTTGTATGGATAAATACACAAATCCACAACTAAGACTGGAGGGACTGTCAGAAGGAAATGTACTGTACATACTACTCCTGTTAAAAGTATCAACAAGCCCAAATAGGGGCATAGCATTTTCCACAGGAATTCTGTGCTTAGTTTTAAAAGCAAGCAGGGTCTCTATCTTAGCTGCCTGATCCAAATTATGCAAACGCAGCAAAGTAAATTATTGTAATGTCTGGTAAATATCAGATAAATATCACTGCAATTATTTCATGTCTTGTTTATAATTTGTTTCTCTGGCAATTAAGTCAAAATATATAGGTATCCTATTTCAGAATTTAAAAAAAAAAGCATTCTATTAAATATCTCTTTACTGTCCTATAGATAGAATGCCACAAATTAGCAAAACAAGCATGCTGTAGAAGCTGAGGTCAGTGACCCAAAGGTGGTATGACTGTGCCAGTGCAATACAGAAAACAGAAAAGCGCTCCTGAAGTTTTACCTTAGTAACAGAACACTGAAAACAGACAGCTTGTCAGGATGAGCACTTGTTTAACTGTTTTATTTTTCTTTGAGACATTATTCTTTTTGAGAGCTGTCATAACAGTGTAACTGCTAGAGACTGTGTTATTCCCTAGGGCCCAGGATATCATCTGGGCAGGGTTCTCACGCCTGGGTCTTGCCCTAGAATGAGACGAACAGAACTCCTCGAACTCTAGGGTTTTGGTCACTAAGGGCCTCACCCAAAGCCTGTTGAAGTCAAAGGGAGTCTTTTGTTTTTAACTGGATCAGAGACTGAAGACAGCAGTAGTGGTCAGGGCTCAAGCCACAGTTGACTCTAAGCACCACCTACTTCCCAGTTAGCTCCTTTTTGGCTTTGTTGAATGAAGGAATCTCACACAGCAGCCACGTGGGTTTTTCAGTCTGCTAACAGCCAATCCTGTATCCCTCCCTCTCTACTGTTAAGTAAGAGTGCCCCAGGCCACATTCAGGACATCTCAGAAGTATGTTGCAAGTAAGTCTTCCTTCTGTGCAGAAATGATCTGTTCATGATTCCCAGTCTTCAAGTGTATGTAGCTCATGGAATATACTCCCACGTCTCCAAAAAAGCAACACCATCTACTGAATCAACCAAAAGATAAAGGAAAATGCCAACAGAAGCTGTTTCTGCATTTACCCAACTTAATGAGGCACATCCCAATAAAATCCAACAAACAGGAGAGTTTGGGCTTCCATGTCTTAAAACCAGAATCACATATTTGCAATCTGCTAGTAGAATCATTTCCTGAAGCCCAAATACAAACAGAGCTAAGTAAAGACACAGAGTGTGAGTACGTGCTTGCTATGCATTCTGTCTTCAAGGTACCACAGACTCTCCTAAGGCAGCCAAAGTGGCTGCCTCACCTAAGACCCAGCTGACCCTGAAACGGGCCCTTAGGCTTCAGATTGCAAAGTAACATAAAATGTAATGAGAGAACCACCCCAGCATGGCCCCTTAACGACAATAATCTCTGGGGCACTGATGTCAAGCAAAACCAGCAAGTCAGGTGGACTGCCAGAGAGACTAATTCCCTCCATGTAACCATCTTAAGAACTTTGCATATTGCAATGAAGAGAGGCCTGGCAGGTTCTGGGTACATGGAAAGGAAGAACTCTAGCATGATGAGGCCTACAATTTGGGGACCCATCATTGCCACAAGAAAAGATCTTGGCAACCCTAAGCACCACTTTAACCAAGAAAATTGGCAAAAGGTGAAGTATTTAAAAGAAGACTAAAACACACTCACTCAGTGAGCTAAAAATCACAGCTGACTGGGGACTATCTCAATATGAAAGGCGATCTTAAACCCATCAAAACAGAGCAGCTCAGGAAAGCCTTAACCAGTTACTTAAGGACTACGTGGATCTCAAGACCTACTGAGTTTAAATGAGGGATTTCCATGAATGACAGGTTGTTTCTGTGCCTAATGACAAAGGGTTGTGAAGATCCTGATAATCCCTCAAGTAGTCCAGCATAGACCAAAAATGGTTGCTAAATGAGCATAGGAGAAATTATCCCTTCTCCCTGGGCTGCCAGTATCAGAAGTGAGTGGGAAAGGAAGTCGTTGAGTTCTTCTTCTTCACTCCAGCCAGCAGCAAAGCTCCCCAAAAAAAAAAAAAAAAAGCTGAGGAACAGGTGAGTTCAGGAGCATCACTTATATAAGTGGCAGCACTGTAAGGCATATTTATTATGTTGTGCCTTTGTTCAGATGTGAAAGAGGGCAGAAATATAATTCAGGCTTATAAGCAGTCTAGAGTATTCACCCACCAGTGGTATTGCCACATCCTCATATGGTAATTTATCTTCTCTCCATGCATCATCAATCAAATCCAGGATTCTTCCATCCCTCTGGACCTCACTGTCCATCTTTGTAAAATTTGCATGCAGACAGAACTGTGATACAAAGCAGAAATAATCAGTGATATCCAGACTCCAAAAATGAAGCTTAGATTCTTTTCTTACTCTGGCTTGATCTCTTTATTATACAGCTTAATGTTTTTTACCATGACTAGGACATGGCTAAGTTGGTCTTCATGGTTATTACCACCATCCATCGTTTGCATTGCCCTATGAGACACTTGAACATAGCATTTCTGTCCATACCAATTCAATTTTTGTTCATGCAACAAATATTGCTTTCTCCCGTATTCAAAAGGGGGTTTAAAATTGCACTATAACCATCTTATCCTTAAGGGTCACTGTTAGACCTTACTTAAATACATTTTGTTTTCTCATACAGTATCCTCCGAAGCTGCATCTCAATGCTTTAATTTTTTTTTTTTTTTAAGCATTTAGGGTAAGTCCGCTCTTGTGTTTACATTTATTCAACTTCAGTTATGTTATAGTGACCATCTCCATAGAATTTAAATACTAAACAGCATCTAAGACAAACTGGAGAAAGTCCAGAAAAGAGCAACAAAAATGATTAAAGATCTGGAACACTTGACTTATGAGGGAAGAGTCAAAGATCTGGAACACTTGACTTATGAGGGAAGAGTCAAAGAGCTCGGTTTGTTTAATCTGGAAAAGAGGAGACTGAGAGGGGACATGATAGCTGTTTTCAAGTACCTAAAAAGTTGTAGGAGGAGAGAAAAATTGTTTTCTTTCACCACTGACAATAGGACAAGCAGCAATCAGCTTTGATTACAGCAAGGGAGGTTTGGGTTGAACATTGGGAAAAATATTCCTAACTGTCAGGGTGATTAACCACTGGAACAAGTTGCAGATTGTGGAATCTGGAAGTTATTAAGAGCAGGTTAGACAAATACCTGTCAGAAATGGTTTCAGAAGGTACTTGGGCCTGTCATGAGTGCAGGAGACTGGACTAGCTGAGCTCTTATGGTCTGTTCCAGTTTCTATGATCCCTGGAATTGGCCTGAGTGCTCAGATTGCTCCTCCCCTACACACTGTATGAACAACTGCTTTCTACTTGTTAATTTCCAAAGGGGTAGCCGTGTTAGTCTAGTCCAGCAAAAAAACCCAAGGAGTCGTGTGGCACTTAAAGACTAACAGATTTATTTTTCACATGAGCTTTGGTGTGAGAAGATCCCACTTCGTCAGATGCTTTGAAGATGGGTGAACTTACAAGTGAACTGGCAACAAGCAGAAAAAAACTTACAAGTTCACCCATCTTCGAAGCATCTGACAAAGTGGGATTTTCTCCCACAAAAGCTCATGTGAAAAATAAATCTGTTAGTCTTTAAGTGCCACACGACTCCTTGGTTTTTTCCTGCTTGTTGCCAGTTCACTTTAGCCCACAGAGTTGTTGCACCTGGGGAAAAGCGTGCACTATCACAACAATGAAACCCACCCTTCAGAAAATACCATCAAGGCACAAATGGAGAAGACTAATAAAACATAGGGAAAAGGAGACTCTTCTTCACTCTCATTGGCAATTGCAGTCACTGGGGCTGTGTGGAACAATTGAATCACTCTCTCCTCCAAAGACATGGCCAGAGACCTCTGCCACCAGGCCTCCAGTCAGCCAGTGCTGACGACTGGGCTGTCATGAGTCAAGCACAGTGGATGTCAGACTTAAAACCAGAGCACAGGTGGAAGATGGAGGGTCATGCGAGGGCAGATCCATGTCACTGCCCGCCCTGCTCTGGGCCAATGTTCCCCCTAATTTTTCACAGTCTGTGTGCGCAAAAAATTTCTTTTGTGCAAATTTTCAGAACCAGCATCCAAATCTGTGCGCACTCCAGTGAGCGTGTTCAAACTTGTGAGCGCAACAAAGCCTATGATGCAAATAACATCTAAATTTTATTTTGCT
Source organism: Podocnemis expansa (assembly GCA_007922195.1). Taxonomy (NCBI): domain Eukaryota; kingdom Metazoa; phylum Chordata; order Testudines; family Podocnemididae; genus Podocnemis; species Podocnemis expansa. The sequence continues at coordinate 1,365,859 of ML682020.1, read as the reverse complement.
GTGGTGACGGAAATGATTTTATAAGTTACAAAACCTTATTTGAAACATGCTACTTGAAACTGCCTTCTTAAAGTAGCACAAAACTATTAGCACTGTTACATTTTTTTGTGCGTGCTTTATTTTGTTGTCTGCACGGGCTTGACAACCTGTGTGCGTGCCCACACGTGCACAGCTTAGAGGGAACATAGCTCTGGGCCCCCTTCCCAGGCCTGACCCACAACGTTTTGGCAGCTGAGGCGGGAGTTCAAATGACACCCCCATGCCCTCTCGCTTGGGCCAACACTTTGAGAGGTCTCCAAATCTCCTCCACGCTGGGTCCTAGCGGGGCCCTCCACAGCCGGCCCCAGTTGGTGCCCAGGTGAGGCCAGCCCGGCCCTCTCCTCACACCCGGGGCCGCGGCCAGCTGACTGGCTTGACCCCAGCTCCTGGCACCGCCCAACGCAGGGAAGGGGCAGCCCCGCCCCCTCGGGCGGCCTCAGCGCGGTCAGTGCGCATGCTCACTCGCGCGCATGCGCACCAACCTCACACCGCCGGCCACAGGGTACGCTAGCGCCCTCCGCTCCTCCGGGGCTGGGCGCGGGCCTCTCCTCGCCATCCCTCTCCCCTCCTCCCGCAGCGCCGGGCGGGCCAGGCGCCGCCTCCTCCCCCAGTCCCGGCCTAGCACCGCACCTGACTCCTGCGCGGCGCGCGCCCTCTCCCGCCGCACCGGAAGAGGAAACCACGTGACCGGCAGCTCTAGGCTGCGAGAACCATAGAGAGGTGGGGGTGGGGCTAACGGTCCGGCCCGGCGCGGCTGAGGGTGTCGGGCTCTGGCTGTCGCCTCCTGCCGGCCTGACGGGGCTGCGGCTGGGTGTCAGTGAGTGGTGGGGGGTCGTCGGTAAGTCTCTGACTGTGACTGTGACTGGCTGTCCCTGTGGAGCTGTAGCGTGTCTGGCTGGACCCGGCTGTGAGTGGTGAGGAGAGTGTAGCTTGGTGTCTGACGGTGACTGTCCCTGTGGAGCTGTAGCGTGTCTGGTTGTCCCTGGTTGTGAGTGGCTGTGTGGTGAGGAGACTGTAGCTAGGTGTCTGTCTGTGACTGCCTCGTACCCAGCTGTGGGTGTTTATAGGTGGTGAGGAGAGTGTAGCTGGG
>ML682020.1:1324077-1364720 GCA_007922195.1 Podocnemis expansa | reverse complement strand
GCTGTGGGTGTTTATAGGTGGTGAGGAGAGTGTAGCTGGGTGTCTGATTGTCACTGTCCTTGCAGCACTGTGCCTGACTGGACCCAGCTGAGACTGTCACCAGGTGGCTGTGTCCTTGTGCATAGATGTGACTGTTCCTGCAGGGCCGGGTGGGTCACACTGGGTCTGGGTTCCACTATATCAATTGTGAGTGTTGCTGTGTGATGAGGTGACTGTAATCTTGTGACTGGTTGTGACTCTCCATGCAGGGTTGTATCCCCTGACCCTACGGGGACCGAGTCTTCACTGTGAATCATCTCTATTCATGCACTGACAGCACCAAAGTGAGGTTGTTCTCTCACTGTGAGAATCTAATGGTGATGTGTGGTGGGACTCTCTCTCCTCTAGGGAGCTTGTCATAGAAGTAACACCCTGAAGCATCTTTCTATCATTTTGACCTGAATTACAAGTTGGCTGCCTTGGTGGGCAAATGTGCCGCTTATACAGTGGAGACAAAAAGAGCACCCTGGTGGCTGTGGCCCCATGTCTGGCTGGGACTCACTGGTGAGTTCCAGGTAGTTTCAGGAGTCGCTGCCTGGCCTTCCCTGCCCTGCCCATCGCAGTTTCCAGATTCTGAGCAGCAGCTGCTGGTGGGAGAGGTTGAGGTAAGGACAGCAGAGGGGGTATTTTCACTCCTGGTGTCAGTGCAGGTGCCCTGTCACAAGCACTGCTTCTTGGTGGAACCATGATATTAGAAAAGACTGATGAGCTGGAGAGACACTGACACATTCACTTATGTCCAGTGTGTCAGCCATAATGCATGACTCTGTTACCAAATTGCAGTTGGGGGTGTAATTGCAGCAAGTGTAGGCACACCCAATTTAGCTTTATCTTGACTAGCATAGTTACCAATGGCACTGTAGCCCCAACTGACATGGAATCAGGTCTAATGATCAAAACTGTGATAGCCAGCTGTAAACAGAAGTCTGGAGTGGGGTTGGAGCAGGACTAAGAACCAGGCTGTAACAGGCTAACACTTGGGGAGTCTGTTGGCATTATCAAGCAGGAAAGCATTCTAAGTCCTGGAATAACATTGAGAAACTGAGTTGCTGTCCCTCCTGTGAGTAGAGCCCTAACTGGGTACGAACATGTGGATCCACATCCAGTCTTCTTCCACAAGAAATGGTCCGTGGATATCTGCATCACATCCATGGATGCAGATATACTATGGATATCTGAGGATTTACAGGGGCTCTACTCATTTGTAGAATCCAGAGTGGATGCAAACATGTGCATCTGCCTCTGCCTCTGCAAGAAATGGTTTTTGGCTATAATATGGATATCTGCTGATTTGCAGGTCTCTGAGAGTCACTAGACTAGTTCCTGGCTTCTGAATTAGCTGGAGCCTAACAGAAGAGTGACTTGTATCCTCACGGCAGCTGCACAGGCTATACCTGCTTTTCCAGCATGCTGGTTGCATACTGGTGTGGCTAGTCCATGCTATTGCAGCGTCACCGCTATTGGTACTGGTGCTACTTAAATCAAATCTAGCTCCGCTATGTCTACGTTTACTGAAATCACACCTCAGATTGCAGTGAAGTTGTACTCACAGTCAGAGCCACAGGCAGCCAGGTGCAATCTCTTACACGTGCACAGGCATGTTGTTTCAAGCCTTCAAATGGCAGCTTCTGAACCGGTAGAAATGTTTGATTTTTATGAGTATCTCAGTGAATAAGGGTGTGAGAGACTTGATCTGTCTGCACAACATCTTCCCCTTACCTCTGTAAAAATCCCACTGTTGTCAGCAGGTTATACTGTAGGAAGGGAAAACTAGTTACTTTTAATAATTCTTGTTCTTTATTTTGTATTGTTGGTTATATTAAACCCCAAGGAAGATGAGAAGTCCCTAAACAGACTGCGAGGGTGTTTCTATCTCCCATATAGTGTGCGTGCTGACAGTGCCTGATACTAGATTCTTTTGGGGGCAGATGTGAAAGCCCATAGTGCAACACTGGTACTTAAACTATTTTCAGCACTGGTTTAAGAAACCTCGGAGCAGACAAGGTTTTCAAACAACAGATCAGTATCCCAGTAGTAGATGGGGCATTTAAAGACTAATTTTTTTGTCCCTGCGTTTTACCTGTAAGTTGAGATTGATTTTGTTAACTTGGGTGTTGGACAGAGCATTCTAAGTGGAAAGTTCCCCACACTGTTGGTTTAGTTATCTGACTTTCAGGGCGTATAACAGGGTCTGTGTAAATAACTACCATTTTATGACTGGATGTCTTACAACCCAGAAGGCCTAGAAAGGAAGATGATTTTTTGCCATTGGAAAGTTGTGAGGAGGAAGGAAACACTTTTCAGTGATGATAATCTTTCATTTCTATTCTTTTCAACTCACAAGATATTACAACCCACAATCACATCATTCTGAATATCACCTTGAATTTTTCCTCCAGTCCCAATTGAGCAAGATGTAGTTGAGCACAGACCTAAGTTTCACTTCAGTGGGACTACTCATGCTTACCTTTGGGTCTGTGCTTAAACATTTTGTTGAATATCAAGGCCTTAAAGTCAAATGCTGTTTTAGCAGCTGCTGTCTTACATTTTTAAAGCGTTAATTTGAAGCTTTATACCATCTGCAAGTTCGGAGTTGCATTTGGTAATGTGTGTAAGAGATTTGATACCAGAACCATATCAAGTGTTAGAACAGAAAGGAAAACAAGCAATATGATACAGTGACATAACTAAAGGTCCAGTATCTTGTTACCTCTTGAGGCTGGAAACACCTGTGACAGGTCAATACAAATGCTTTCAGCATCAGTAAACTTTTCTAAGCTCAAATCCGGAACCACTGCTGAGAGAGAAGAAAAAGAAATTCTTGAAGGTTCTTTTCCATCTACCATTGAAACACTAATTTGTAATTATAGGTGCCTTAGTAATGGAGGCTGAGCAGCTGGCTTTTTCCATTTTGTTTTCAAGAAAAATTTATTTACCATTTATTTTGAAGATAAGGTCAATGGACTTTGCAAGCTAATAAGATTGGAGGGAGTGGAGGGGAGACCAACATTTTTGGAACCAACAGCAATCTTGATGGCTACCTGTTGTTATAAGTCAGGGTCACACGTGCGAGTGCAAAACTCTAAGAATTATTTTGGGGCTGTTGTGCTGGAGATCAGAGTGGATGATCCCAGTGGTCCATTCTGGCCTTGGAATCTAGGCATTTGCTGCTCACCATGGAATTGCTTTCTAGAATCTAAAGTGCCATTTTAAAAGAAAATAAAGCTGATTTGAGTGTCTGTGGTTGGAAGTGTGGTGTTATGATATACAGTGTATCAGTGTGTGTGGGAATTTGTAGCTTGAAGAGTAGGGTAATAAGATGGACATGTAAAGAGGATGTGCGGGAGGCATATCAATGAAAAGTGAGGGTGTGGAGTGAGGCGAGGCTTGGCCAGAAGTTTGTGTGGGTGTGTGGTAGGGATGCTGAAGGACCTGTGACTTGAGGCTGTGATGTGGGGAGAAAGTTGATACACAAGTTGAGGTAGTAGTGAGGTAAGTGGTGCCCAAGAGTGATGCTTATACGCTGTTTTCCTTCTCCATTAATTTGTCTTGGTTGGTCATGACCTCAGCACTTCTCGGCTTGCCACAATAGTTCTGAAAATTAAAAAAAAAATTGCTTGAGCCCCAGCAAGTAATTACTTGAACCCTGGCATTCATTTCATCACAGATTAAACACTGTTCATGAGAATAGGTTGGGATGCTGTCTCAGGCTGCTCTAATGGTGCATGATGCATTGTGGAGGCTTGAGAAGGCAAGCGTCCTTACATTTATAACAAATAGTAACAGGCGGTGCTTTTGAAAAAGCACAGTTCACTCATGCTTGCAATGCATAATATTAGTACACTAAAGAAGTTCTCAGTGCTGCTGATGTTACATCTCCTGTAAGGACTAGAAATACAGGACCCAAATTTCCAATGAACTGCATGAGCACAGCTGTGGTGTTTTGCTGGGGGTACACAAACCAGCAAATAATGCAATCTTGAGCATGTCACCTTCTTTATTCACAACAACTAGCAAAAACCCTCAGCCTCAGACTTGGCAAAAGATTGATTGTAACTGCAGGCAGATGGTAAAGGCAAGCAAACAAATGGTTCTGAAGCTGACAATGACCTTTCAAAGCAATAATGAACATGGTACTGTCTTCATCAGGCTGTGGAAATGAGGAAGTGGGCCCATAGGCAGTCTAGAATTAAGATTTCTTAGGAAGAGTATGTGATTCTCAAAAACTTGCTGACTTTAACTTCTTCCTTGCTGATTGTCAGGACCCTGTGATGAATTCTATTGAAGTACCAGTACTTCAAAGTTGATACACTGTCTGGCACTTGACTTAGTGTAAGTGTAGGGGGTACCTCTGTAAAAATCCAAAGGTTACATTTACATGGTTTTAATTTGTCTTCACAATGGAGCAAAAGCCCATATAGCAAGTGTCTATGCCCTTTGCTTATTCTATATGCGTGTATTCAGATCTGAAGAGCTAGTCTTTAGATTTACCCAGATTTATCACTGCTGTCCTCAGCCTCATTCAGGTTTAGGCTGAAAGTCTTAAGCAACCCCATCCTAGGGCAAATGGGGCCATCTCAAGACTTCTGCCATTGCCAGTGCCTCTCCCAGTATTCAGTAGATGAGCACTTTGCTGCTCCAATCTCTTCTTCTGTAAAATAAGCTGTAAAAAGGGACCTCCCACTCTTCTAGCAGAGCTAACAAGAGTTGTTGCCAGAGCTCTGGCTATGTCAGAGCACACAGGGCTTGCACCATGCTGCTGCTGCTGCTAGCATTTGAGGAAGAATGTGAAGTGGGAGTTAGGAAATAAAAGACTCCAGAGGAATAGATGTGCGTTGAAGCCACTGCTGGCTTTAATAGAATCCTAGAAGATTAAGTTTCGAAGAAACCTCAGGAGATATCTAGTCCAACGTCCTGCCCAAAGCAGGACCAACCCTAACCGAATCATCTCAACCAGGCCTTAAAACCCAACAAGGATGGAGATTAATAGGAATACTTTAATTATTGGGACTCAAAATTGGTGCCTCTGCATTATCACTGGATGCCAAACTGACATTGTAAAAAGTCCTAGAGACTAGCGATAAGAGAATTGCAAGAGGTCTGGCATTTAGGAAGGGTACCAGTGGAGGTCTTGTGACCTTCCTCCCTCACAAGTCCCAGCCAAACTGTTGTTACTGTGTTGGTAGGGGAGAAAGAGGGCAGCTGCCTATTCCTTCCCCACAGACACACTCACTTTCTCCTTTTCTCCAAGGCTGGGGTCCTGTACTGGCACCTGTAGCAGAGGCCGATAGGTGCATGTTGCCTGGCAACTGGAGGTATCTCCTTCCTCTTTTTTGCAGGAGAGCATAGGTTTTCTCCCCCGAGGATACCTTCTTTCTTTCAATGTCTGCCCTTTGATGGCTTTTTTTTTGGTTCCACTTTTTTTCTCTCCCTCGTGAGTTGATTGGATGCCTGCTCCTCAGTGTGATGGGCCAGCCCTCTTCACTGCAGCTTTAATAAGCTTGAGGTTGCCATTGTACTGCCCAGGTGGATGGGAGACTGGTGAATGATTGCTCCTGGCTGCTTTTCCTATCTCACTGGCTGCTTTGCACCTGTAGTCAAGAGCAGGGTGGGCAGTCATCTGTCTGCCTCCTACAAGATCAGCACAGCAGGTAATGATGAGAATCCAATATTAAATAAACAAATCTCAGGCAGCAGCAGGCACAGTCCTGGGGCCTAGCCAAGACTGTATAGCTAGGATTGTTCCATCCAGATTAGGGCTCTTGGCAGATATGTGAAGCTGGCAGATGAAGCATTTACCTTGTGTGATATAATCTAGGGAGCTAAGTGCAAGTACAGCTGGATGTTTCCCAGTTTTCTAGGACAGTAAAAACCTCTTAGCTAATGTTCTGCACACTGCAGTCCCCTTTCAGGCTCTCCTGAGAGGATCTGCTGTGTGTGAACTCAGATTATGCTCCAGGTCTAGCATCTGAATTTAAGTAAGTTATCTGTAATTGCAGTATTGCTTGGGAAGTTGATCCCTGAAGACCAACCCGGGGGCTGGAATGGCACTGAGTCAAATGGAGGGCCCTCCCTTCGGCTCAGTGCAGTGGATGTGCTAGGCATAGAGAAATCCAAGTGAGATATTCAATGTGTTTTAGATAACCTGCATATCCCTTCAACTGCTTCCGAAAAAAGCAGGCAGTGTAGACCTGTCCTTAGTGTTGGGCGATTACTTTCTGATAAAGCAGACAAACTGCTGTTGGCTGTAGTGCATCACTGCCACTTGGAGGACTCCTGGAGTGCATCTGACAGCTCTCTTCATCTCCTAGTCTGCTCCTACCATCAGAGCTGCTATCAGTGAAACAATGTGATCCTTTGCATAGGAATCAGATTTATTCAATACTGATGGAATTAAAAGGAGATAATTTAAAACACTATATCAAGATAGAGATTTCTTTGGGAATCTCAAGAATTTTTTGTGTGTGAGAGGGTGGGTGGGACAGTACAGCCTTTAACTATGTGGGTGGGCTTTTAAAATGCATTTGGAAGTGACTTGGGATTTTTTACTTTAGTAGGAGCAGAGTTAGAGCAGTGCTTCAGGTGGTGGTGGTGTGTCCCCCGCTGCCCCCCCCACCCCAAGAATCTCACCTTTTGTGCTTCAGTTCTCCATCTGTAAATTGGGGATAAGACTTCCCTGCCTTGCAAGAAATGTGAAAATCAGTTTTTAAATACCAGGGAGGTTCATCCCTTCTGTTGTCTGGGTGATCATGTTAAGTACCTAGATAGAATAAAACGATGTTTTAGCTCTCTCTGTATGAAGTAGACACTCCTACAGTACTAGTTTTGTTCCCTTTTTCTATGGAGCATGAATGTTTCACATAAGCCCCAATGCAGTAATTTCCCAGTTTAATGGGTCAGTGGTTTCCACTTGCATTTTTAATTTTCATTCTTCAGATTTGCTTCTACTCCAAACCTTTCTTGCTTCATGAATTGGTAGGCTGGGTCTTTTTGGCGCTACTGGTTGCAGCGATGACGTGGTTGACCAAACTAATGTACTGCAAATGTAAATTATTCTGGTAACTTAGAAGCATCAGAGGAATTGTTTGTCTGAACAACATCAAATTTTCTTTTTATGTAATATAGCACTAGTGAGAAGCAGTGTATTCTGGAAGGGATATTAAATCGCCTTTTAAGCCAGTCTCTCTTGGGGTGTGTCCACACTAGAGCTGCTCCAGTGACACATTTACATGGCTGCTGCTCTTGCACGCTAGTGAAGATACTACATATTTTGATGGAAGGGTTTTTATCTATCAGTTTAGGTAATCCCTCTCTGAGCAGAAGTAACTGGGTCAACAGAAGACTCCTGTAACTCAGCAGAGATTACACAGCCCAGTATTTTGGTGTAATGATGGTGCTCAGGATGCAGAATTTTTTACAGCTCTGAGTGACGCACCTAGGTCAACCTAACTGTTAGGTGTAGAGCAGGCCTCCAACATCAGGGACAGGGTGGGAGGACAGGTTATCCCACATCTGCGTGCTGTGGGGTCTTATACCCTTCTTCTGAAGTAGCTGGTGTTGGTCACTGTCAGAGACAGGATACTAGATCAGATGTTCCATGGTCCTACTCAATCAGGTATTTCTTGTGTCTCATCATTTCTCTGCTTTAGAGAGTTAAAATCTCTAAAACTCCTGTATGTCCTCACCTGTTGAATTAACCAGACCAATAATATTCCCATGCTGTGTGTATGTAGCCTCCACTACTGAAACATTATATTTGCTGGGTCAGACTATTGTATCAGCCAAACCAATGGTGATCAGTGAGCATTAATTTAGTCTTTTTGTAATGAGGTTTATTTTGCTGCTTTATTTGGCTGACATTTGGCCTGTTAGCTCACTGATGTGATAACTGTTCTCCCTGCTATTCTCATGCACACACTGTAAATTGTGTAATTCTTCACCTTCCCTGCCTCCCATACTTCTGTCACATTCTCCAGCCAGCTGTAGAGGGACTTCACTGGCTGATTAATTACCATGTCATGACCTCTGTTTTGTTTGCTTTTCCAGCTGCCAAAGAGGACGTGACTTGGTGATGGAGGCTTTGCTGGAAAGAATGCAGAGACAAGGGCATGGGGGGTATGTATACAAACATTTACCAAGCATTCTCAGACTCGTGTCACTTCACTTTTATAGAGGTTCAAATCATGCAGTCCTTAGAGTCACTCCTTCAGAACTGTTGTTGGAACAGCCAGGAGCCCCAGCTGACAACCAGGAATTGTGCTAGGAGCTGTACATGGTGTTATGTTTGAGTAAGGCTTTTAGGATTTGGCTAGTATGGCCTAATCCTGTACCATTTACTTCAGTTGGAGCAGTATCTGAGCCATAGTGAATTGCTTTTCCACATAGTCCCTGGCTACCAGCCTTTGTAGTTTTAATGCCTGGCATTTCTCTACTATTATCTTTCTGCCAAATCTCCTTGCTACATTTTTCAGCCTTCTTATCAACCCTTCTAATGTGATGTGCAGTTGTGGTCACAGAAACAAATATGTAAAAGTGGGATAGTGTTGCTCTGTGGATCCATTCCAGCATGCTCACCTTACTGATGGAAATAGAATCATAGAAGGGATGTTCAAAGGTCACAGAGTCCAGGCCCTTGCACTCACAACAAGGCTCAGCATTCTCTAGGGATCGTTTCTGACGGAAGTTTGCCTAACCTGATGTTTAAAATATCTAGTGACAGAGATTCCACAACCTCTGGAAGCAACTTATTCCAGTTTGTAACTGTCTTGATAAAAATTTTCTCCTAATGTCCAATCTAAATTTCCCTTCCTGCAGTTAGACTGTTGCTTCCTGTCCTATCCTAAGAGGTTAAGGAGAACAACTTTTCTCCCTCCTCCTGGTAGCAACCTTTTTATGTACATGAAAACTGTTATCCTGTCCCCCCCTCCATCTTCTCCAGAGTAACAGCCAATTTTTTCAATGTTACCTCATTTGTTTTTTAGACGTTTAATCATTTTTGTTGCCTTTTAGTTTCTTAAGCTATGGTGTTTGAAAAATGAACAAAACACTCCAGTTGAGGCTTAATTAGCATGCAGTAGAGTGGAAGAATTGCTTCTCTTGTCAGTTACAACACTCTTGCTAATATATCCCAGAATGATCTTTTTTTAAATAGCAGTATTACAGTGCTGATTCATATTTAGCTTGTGATCCACTAGGACACCTGAATCCTTTCTGTAATACTCTTTCCTAAGGAGTCATTTCCCATTTTGGATGTGTGATCATTCCTAAGTGGAGTACTTTGCATTTGTCCTTATTAAATTTCATCCTATTTATTTCAGACCATTTCTTGTTTGTCATGGTCATTTTGAATTGTAATCCTGTCCTCCAGAGCACTTGCAATCTTTCTCAGCTTGGTATTCTTCACAGACTATAAGCGTACATTATCTAAATCATTGACTGAAGATAGTGAACAGAACTGAACCCAGGATTGATTCCCGTAGGCCCCACTCAATATGTCCTTCCAACGTGACTCTGAACTACTGATGATTACTGTCTGGGAATGCTTTTCCAGCCCATTATGCACCCTTCTTATAGTGCCGCCACCTAAGCTGTATTTCCCTGGTTTGTTTTTGAGAAGTTCTTGCAAGGCAGTATCAAAAGTGAATACAAACATCTCTCCATGCAGCTATGGGAGAGCGAGCTGGATTCTTTCCTGACTCCCACAACATCAGCAGAACTTAACTCAGTTCCAGTTGCAGAATCTGGTTGCAGCCGGGACAAAAACTGCATAACTTTCAGATCCCAGGCTGAGTCTGCAGTGCTGGAAGTTGACAAAGCATCTTTTTTCTTCCCAGGTGGGCAAATGGGCCATGAAAATCATTGTTCCATTTGTGTCAGTGGGATGCCACTTTTACAGTCTTTTTCCCCAGAATTTGACCAAACTCTGAAGGTGGCAAAAACTCTTTTTGCCAAGTAACAGGTTTTAGAACTTGAGCATGAATTTTACGAGTATTGCTGAGCAGGAAACGTTCTTAAGAACTGTAATAACTGCTTAACATTTGGTCAACTCACAGGACAGTGTGAACTTGTGAGGCTGGCTCCTTTTAAGAACTATTATCCTTCCCTATGGAAAAGCTGTCAAGTTTTGAAATGTATAGATGCCCTTAGGGAGAGCAAGAAATTTCAATCCCTTAACCTATTGATTTCCGTTTCTTCCTATTTGACAGGCAAATTAAAGGGGTAAAGATCAGTGTGGCATTCACTTCTCTCTAGGGCTCTGGCTTGCATGCTTTAATATTGTCCCAGGCCTAGCAGCTTGTGAGGTTTCAGAGAAGTTAGTTGGATTGGCTTCACTGATTACTGCACCAAAGTTGAAATTCCAGTGTGTCTAGGGAGCAAACTTTTGCCAGTAGATTGTAGAGATTTTATTTTTCATTATGAGGTTGTTATCCACCCTGCTCCACGAGGGAGTTTGTCAGCATTTATGTGATGAACCTCTATTTTTAGGAGCTGATAAGTTGGCAGCAAGATTTCTCTGGTGACTGAAACTTGGGGGTAAAAAATTTCTGCTTGGGACCAGAGTTGTGGGTTTTTCTTTTCTTTTTTTAATGCAAAATATGAAAATCTGTTTAGCTAACTGTGCATGATTCAACTGTCAAAACACGGGTTAGTATTTATAGATGCCTTTTGTTCTCCTGTGAGTAAAGAAATGCTCCTGTGATTAAATAATGACAGGTTTTATCTATAATTTAACTTGTGGAGGCCATTTTTTTTTTTACTGTGATTTCAGAGTTGCTCAGCACTGGCTTAAGTCTGCATCCATTGAAGTCAGTGGTAAAACTCTCATTGACTTCAATAGATCAAAGTAAGGCTCTACTGAGTGGTTCTGAAAATTCTGCTGCTTGGCTAGCATCATGGACTGAATAACTGGGAGAAATAAATACAAACGGTTGAAGTTATTTTATTAAAAATGCAAAGAATGACATGCATTTATGGTTGGATCCTTAGCAAGTGTAAATCAGAATTTCCACTGGTTTCAGCTAGAGCTTTGTCCAAGTTACAGTGGCTGGGATCTGGTGTCTGATGTTTGAATACTCTTTTCAGTTTAGGATATGGAAAAGCATACATCAACACAGTAGGTTTAGGACATGGAAAAGCATACATCAACACAGTAGGTCTGGCATGGAGATGAGGAATCCTCAGTGGTCCTGAAGTATACCAGATGGCCTATTCAGTTGCCACAGTGTTAAATAATTCTCTGCTTATGACAGGGCTTGACAAAACCAGGGAGCCAGGGCACCAAGGCATTTGGGAATTGTACTGTGGCGCCGAGCTGCACTGTGATATTTCATGGACAGAACACCACTAGGTGCCAGAAAAAAAGCCCCCAAAAAAACAAAAAAATACCCAAACCCTCTTTCTCTGCACTGGGCATTGTGTGGCTTTTTCCCCCCGTGGGGTACTTCTTTGTCTGTGGCTTTTTCTTTTTGTCTTTTGGCCATGGCTTTTCAGAGATGGGGAGGGCTGCTTCCCCACAGTGCCACTGAAATTGGTGGAAGCTTTTTGTGGCAGAGGACACGGGGGTGGGAGGAAAGGGTTCTAAAATGCCATACCCCTAGTTGCCTGAGTTCCTGGGGCAGCATCTAGGTGTCCAGCACATTTGTCGAGGCCTGACTTATGACTTTTCTTGATGAACAGAATGTTACACGTTTTAATGTTGCCCTAATCATTCACTGCCGGACTGCCAGCCCCCTGCTCACACTGATATCAAGGAGTTCAGTTAGCCTGTTTTGATGGAGGTGCCGATCACTAGGAGCTGTGGGGTATATAAGAGTGGAGGGAAGAAGTCCCCTCGTTGGACTAGGTTCAGTAGCTCTGTTGTCTACTTCAGTGGTTCCCAACCTTTTCAATGACACGGCACACTTCAATGAGATAAATAATTCCACAGCACATCCACTTTTTCAGCTGAATTGATTGCTCCTAAACACATCTGCTTACACGTACTGTGGTTATGGTCTTACGAGAGAGGTTTGTATGCAACAAGCTAAGAAAGATCAAATGCATTCATGTTTCAAATCCACTTGAAATAAAATACACGTCCTTTCAATTTTTGGTCACCTGTGTTTAAGATGTTCACATTTTGGAATTGAAAGACCAATACCTCTCTTTTAATTTGATTAATTTTCATGAGTTTTCTGAGTTGTAATTTTGGTTGGATAGAATATTGTTTACAATGAAACAATGTTTGTTTTACATTGATTTTCATTACCTTTGTACAAAAATTTTAGAGCACACCAGTGTGCCATGCCACTGGTGTACTTTGTGGTTTTAGCATGCTGTTTTCTTCCCAACAGAGGGTTCTTGACATCCTGTGAGGCAGAGCTTCAGGAGCTGATGAAGCAGATCGATATCATGGTGGCTCATAAGAAGTCTGAATGGGAGGGGCAGACCCAGGCTTTAGAGACCTGCTTGGAGATTCGAGAGCAGGAGCTTTCTTCTGCCAGGGCTCTGTTGGATGAGAAACACAAGGAGGTACTGCCCAGGTTGCCTCTGTTTAACATTTAGTAGTCTTCCTGTGCATGCTGTCCTTCAATATAGAATAAACAAAGCCAGCATAAATTTTCATAATTTTTTTTTGTCTGCACAAAAGTGTATCTATGTCAGTCATTATTTTGTCAGGAGCCTCTTGGTTTTTGTTGGTGTTTTATTGATTAAATAGCAAAAAATAAGTGGAGGAAACTTCAGTGAAAAAATGTAAATGCTTAAAACGTCAGTTTCCAAAGGAATAGCCGTGTTAATCTAGTTCAGCAAAAAAAAAAAAAAAAGGAGTCGTGTGTCACTTTAAGACCTGTTAACTCCGTGTTGGGGAAGCAGCAACCTGCTTCACAACTGCAGACTTGCCTTTGATTGTCAGAGAAATGGGGTGCCTAACTCCCAATGTAATTCTGTGGCAACTGGATACCTAACTCCCTTAGGCCTATTTGATGAAACTGGTCTAGACTCTCAAAGCCCAAGGTGAGCTCCCAGAAACACCTGCTCAGGTCACGAAGTAAGCAGAGAGAATATTTGCAGTCACAAGAGTAATAAGAAAGCTAGTTGCTAAACTGCACCTAGTGTTTTCAAACTGATTTGTTTTTGAGGATTGTGGCATTGGGTTTATGGGGTTTCAAAAATACACATGACGAATTCCTGCATCAATAGTGATAGATTAAACAGCAAAGGTTCTGTGGTTTGTGTCTTATAATGGTATTAATCCTTTCTGTAGCCTGGACATGGTTCTCCAGCTCTGACCTTACCAGTGCCAAATTGAGGGGAATAATCACTTCCCTTGATCTGTGGCTGTTCTCCTACTAATGCAGCCCAAGTGCTACTAGCCAACAATATTAATCTTTGCTCCATGCTCTACAGGATGGATGTAGACAAATTAGAGAGAGTCCAGTGGAGGGCAATGAAAATGATTAGGGGGCTGGAGCACATGACTTATGAGGAGAGACTGAGGGAACTGGGCTTTTTTAGTCATCAGATGAGAAGAGTGGTGGGGGGATTTGATAGTAGCCTTTAACTACCTGAAAGGGGATGCCAAAGAAGATGGAGCCAAGTTGTCCTCACTGTTCTCTGTGATGGCAGATGACAATAGTCTCAGGTTGCAGTGGGGGAGGTCTAGGCTGGCTATTAAGAAAACTTTTTCACTAGGAGGGTGGTTAAGCACTGGAATGGGTTACTGGAGGTGGTAGAATCTCTACCCTTAGAAGTTTTTAAGGCCCCTTCTGACAAAACCATGGCTGGGATGGTTTAGTTAGGGTTGGTTCTGCTTAGATAGTATGAAGTCAGAATACAGAATTCCTTCAGTTTCCACGTGTACTGGCATGACAGCCAGCCGTGTTGAAGTCTGCTGCACTGGGACTCACAGTTGTGTCTAAATTCTTTCCTCAGGTCGGTAGGTTGCGCCAGCAGTTAGAGCACATGGAGCAAGTCAAACAAAGCATGGCTGTAGAGTATGAACAGCAGCTGAAGAAATTTCAAGAAGAGGTGAGTGTCTGAAAGATGAGATTTGGTTCTGAAATACCACTCTATGTCTCGTGGTCAGACAGATGAAATGTTTCATGTCATCACTGTCCTTTGAATGCCATGGTTTTGTTAATACTTCCTTCCCCCCTGTGTGCAAAACAAGAGGATTGACTAGGGATAAAGCAATATTTTATGTTGTAGCCCTCTTGAGCTCATTCCAAAGGATATTGGTGCTTAACAAAACACTGTGGAAGTGGAAATATTTGCTGTAAACTTCACTCAGTTCACTCTTTAAAGTCACTCAGCTTACATTGCTTGGTGTTGAAAAATCCACACACTGGTGCAATGTAGTTATGCCCATGTGTAACTCGGGGTAAACAGTGATATTTGATGGAAGAATTCATCCAATTCCCTAACTACTGCCTCCTGGAGAGTTGAATTACCTGTGGTGATGGGAGACTCCTTCCCGTCATCGTAGCAAATAGTTACACAGAAGCGTTATAGTGGCACAGGTATAGCATTTCAAGCATAGACTAGCTTTTATTAGGTCTACTCTCAGATGTGTTTTAAAAAAAGCTGCAAAAGTTTACAGCAAAGGTTTCCTGTCTTCTCCCACCCCAGTCACCCCTGTGCTTATGTTGCTGTGGGTAAAAGCAGGTGCTTGCCCCATGGAGAATGAAATTTAAAAAAAGCTCAGCTTCGCAGCTGGCCTCATTGCTATGAAATAAACATGAGATGATGCTGTTTACTGCAGCAGATATCTCTCTCTCTTCAAGGGTACAGCATGGCTTGAAAAGAAGGTGACCACTGTCCATCGCGTGGTATATTAACTCCACCAGTGTATATGGTCAGGGGATTTAAATTGGACCAAAGATACCAACCTCCTACTGTAGATTACCGTGGAGTCCATTATAAGGAATCTTTCTGATCTACAGGGATGTGTGTTTTTAAGGTCTCCTTCAAAATCTCTGCTTATCCTACATTTTATCCCATTGCCCATTATGGTAGCTTATGAGCATCTTCCACGTAAAATGGATTATTCAGTAGTGGCAGAATATCATTATTCTGGTGGTTTTCCAAAGGCTAATGTGAAATCAGGTGTTCTTTGGTCCTTTCTCCAATGGATAGGTTTCCACATTCCAGAGACCAGCATCCCCATTGATATTCTTGTTGATATCACAGGGGAGTTTCTAGCTGTTGGATTGGCAAATATTGGGCCAGGCCTGAAGGAGATTGGAGGAGCAATGGGTCCTGCTGTGTTCTTCTTTGAGAGTGACTTCCTTGTCCAGGCATGTGAATCTGGCACTCTTAATATCACTAAATTTACTTGACTAAGGCTTTTTAAAAGAGTTCCTCTCTCTTCATCTCACAAAAGGACATCCTGCTCACTGTCATGCAGTGAATGCTGGGATTTTCTGTGGGTGGTCTGACTGCATTTCATGTAAGTACCTTAGAAATTATTTCTACTTCCACCGGCTTGTTAGTAGTTTGCAGTTAAAAACCAGGAAAGGATAGCAGTCCATTGACCTCGTTTCTCTGGAGGATTGGGCTCAATTCCTGCTTACTGCAGGTCATGAGTATAATTAATTTGGGGGTCGCAATTTTGGGGGTCGCAATTTAGTGTGCAAAAGACATGTATCCTCATCTGAAACGCCCAGCATGAGGAACAGTTTTTGTTCAGGAAATGTCCTCTCTGAAACAGAAGAGATGCTGCAGTGTATCGGTGTTGTGACTTAGGTCAGGAATCACAACCATGTTGTAGATTAGAACTGAGGTGCATTAATATTTAAATCAAAAAGAGATAATGTGGTGGATGTTAGAACAGGTGACTGAGGAATCCTGAGTCTAATCCCAAAACTGCTTGCTGTGTGTCTGTAGGAAAGCCTTAAAACCTCTCCCTGCCCTGCATCACTCATTATTATAAATATGATCATTAGATACTGTATATTGTATAAGTCACAGGGAAGTTGCTGGGCTAAGTAGTATTTGTAAAGCTCTCTGACTCTCATTCAGCAAAGCACATGAGTGTGTGCTTGAGTCTATCCTGTTCAGTGAAGCATTTACTGCAGGCACATGTTTAAGCACTTTGCTGAATCAGGATATTCTCTTTTGAGAGGAAGCATGGCTTTGTGGGTAAAGCACAGGACTGGAAATCATGATTTAGGTTTAGTTCCTGGTTCTGTTTGCATGTTTCTTTGATAACCACAAACCCGTGCTGCTTCTCTTTATCCATCTGTAAAATGGAGTAATTTCCCTAAAACAAACAAGGAGTCCTGTGGCACTTAAAGACTAACAAATTTATTTATCACATGAGCTTTCATGGGAGAAAATCCTACTTTATCGGACAATTTGAAGAATTTCCCCAAGGGTATTATGAGTTTTTATTTCATCAGTGTTTGAAAATGCTCCAAGTTCAAAATATTTGATCAAAGGTGCTGTTTTAAATGCAAAGAATTTATAATTTATTTCAGGTTTTTTGTTTTGTTTTAATTAGAATTCTAGCAGCAGATATGTAGGTGACTATTTTTTCATCTTTTTCATCTTTCTCCAGTCACTGGGCAATGTATGGCCTAGCTAATTAACCAATATGACAAGATGAATGGCTTTTGTATTCTGTACACTGGGATTTCGTCAATGTCTTTCACACTACTTGATAAGGGAAAAGCCCTTGAGTTCCTCCTCAAGCCTCACAGCACTCTGTTTTTCTTCAGGTGCTGTCACTCCATATTTGTGTAATCCACATCTGTTCAGTTAGATGCTCTGTCCCCCTCCAGTGCTGGCTGGGCCACAGGCAGAAATTTGTGGGCTTGACATTCTTGGTTGACAGCTGGCTATTTGCTACTTTAGTTCAGGCAGTCAAGGCCCCTGCCTTAAGTCTAGAGGTCCCAGGTTCAATCCCTGCTGCTGCTGATCTCAGGACACAGCACTTTGCCACCATGGCACAGTCCAGCATATTTTGATATATTATTGAATATATATTGTGCTTTATTATACAGCTAGAAGTCACCTTGTGCCAGCTGGGCAGCCTTGGTTTGAGGGAGACTCTATAAAATGGCTTTATGTCCCTTTCTTTCAACTGTTTCATTAATTTAATGCACTGTGACCTAGAACGGCATTGTCAAAACTTGCACTGCCTTCCTTGCAGCTAGGCAAGCTGAAGAGAAGCTATGAGAAGCTGCAGAAGAAACAACTGAAAGAAGCTAGGGAAGGTCCCAAGAGCCAAGGGGAGGACCGGTCTGAAGTGAGCAGATTGACTAAGAAGATAGAGGTGTGTGGATGATAGCAGCTGTAGTTCATGCGAAACAAATTGATGGTTTCAGATTCAGTAGCAGCTCTCGGTGTTTAATAAACAGGTGGGCTGCGAGTGTGAATACTCAATCCACTCACCGCAGCATCTGCTGGCTTCATGCTCTTCTGGGGCAAAGGCCGTTTCTGCACTGCTGCTGTCCAGTTTGCCTGGGATCTCACTATGTCCATCAAGATTGTACAAAAGCAGGGGTCAAGCGGTGGTGTGTGGGAAGAGCAGGGCAGAACTGTTTGAAAATGTAAAAAGAAACATCCACTTACTGGTAAATGTGTTTCATACAGCACTTTCTTTTGGGGCCTGTAGGTGCTATTGTAACACAGTTGATAAATAGACTCATGGGCTACATCTACTTTGCACAGCATTTTTGAGAAACTTTTTTGGAAAAAATTATTTCAAAATATATTTGGAATCATTATTTCAAAATAACTTTTTTCAAAAATGCTGTTTTGGGAGAACAGTCCGGGGACTGCTCCTTGTCCTGAAACACCATGGCTTTTTTTTTCCCCAAAAGTGAAAGTCTATACCGGAAATTCTTTTTCGAAAAAAAGAAAGGCAATGGAAGAGAGAGGTAGGCTTTTTTGAAA
Organism: Podocnemis expansa; assembly: GCA_007922195.1. NCBI lineage: Eukaryota > Metazoa > Chordata > Testudines > Podocnemididae > Podocnemis > Podocnemis expansa. Next base: position 1,346,804 of record ML682020.1, on the reverse strand, counting down.
AAAGCCTTTGCTGGGTCCTGTGTTGGCTTTTTTCGAAAAAGCTATCTTGAAAAAGGCTTTTTATTTCAAAATAAATATCAGGTTTAGCTTTTTGAAAAAGCATGCTGGTACCTCGAAATACTGGTGTGCTTTTTTGCAAATGCTAAATCTGGTTTAGTATAGGGAAAAAAAGCCTTTTTCGAGATAGCTTTTTTGAAAAAAGCTGTCACTGGATGTGGCAAAGGCTTTTTTTTGTAAAAGCCTGCCTATCTCTTCCATTGCCTTTCTTTTTTTCGAAAAAGAGAGTCTGGTGTAGGCTTCCACATTCGGGGGGGCGGGGGGGGGCAGCTGCGGTATTTCAGGACAAGGAGCTGGTCCCCGCCTGTTCTCCCAAAAGAGCATTTTTGAAAAAAGTTATTTGAGATAATTATTCCAAATATATTTTGAAATAATTTTTTCGAAAAATGTTGTTTTGAAAATGCTGTCCATTGTAAACATAGCCATAGACTCTAAGGTCAGAAGGGACAATTATGATCATCTAGTCTGACCTCCTACACAATGCAGGCCCCAGAACCTCACCCACCGCCTCTGGCAATAAACCCCTAACCTGACTAAATTATTAAAGTCTTCAGATCATGGTTTAAAGACTTTGAGCAAGGTATTAAGAATCCATCAGCAAGTGAATCATGCCCAGTGCTACAGATGAAGGCAAAGGCTCTGGAGGCTTTTTGCCAATCTCCTCTGTGGGAAAATTCCTTCGTGACCTTAATATGGCAATTGGTTAAACCCTGAGCATGGGCACAAGACATCCATCAGACATCTAAAAAGGAATTCTCTGTGATAACTCAGAACCCACCCCATCAATCATCCCATCAGCATATCTGCCACCAGGATCCAAAGATCAGTCAGTTGTCAAACTAGGCTGTCTTGTTATACTATCCGCTCCATAAATTTATCAAAGCTCAGCTTTGAAAACAGCTTGATTGATTTTTGTTGTTGTTGTTTTTGGTCCCCACTGCTCCCTTTGGAAGGCTATTCCAAAACTTCATTCCTCTGTTGGATAGAAACCTGTGTCTAATTTCAAGTCTAAACTTCCTTATGGCCAGTTTTTATCCATTTATTCTTGTGTCTACATTGGTGCTAAACTTAAATAATTCCTCTACTTTCTGGTATTTATCCCTCTGACATATTTATACAGAGCAATCGTATATCCCCTCAACCTTCTTTTGGTTAGGCTAAATAAGCCAAGCTTTTTGAGTCTCTCACATAAGGCAGGTTTTCCATTCCTTAGATCATCATAGTAGCCCTTCTCTGCACCTGTTCGGTTAGAATTCATCTTTTTTAAACATGGGGGACCAGAATTGCACACAATACTCTAGATGAGGTCTCACCAGCAACATGTATAATGATACCAATACCTCCCTATCTCTTTTGGAAATACCTCACCTGACGCATCCAAGGACCCTTTAACAGGACCCCATTAACTTTTTTCCTGGCCACATCACGTTGGCAGCTTATAGTCATCCTGTGATCAGCTGATCTGTAGGTCCTTCTTCTTTGTCACTTCCAATTAACACATCCCCAGTTTATAGGAAAAGTTCATATCAGTCGCTAAATGCATAACCTTGCACTTTCCACTGTTATATTTCATCCTATTTCTATTGCTCCAGTTTACAAAGTCATTCACATCTTCCTGTATGATATCCCAATTCCTCTGTGTATTGGCAATGCCTTCCAACTTGGTGTCAGCTGCAAACTTTATTAGCACATTCCCACTTTTTGTGCCAAGGTCACTAATAAAAAGGTTAAATAAGATTGGTCCCAGAACTGATCTCAGAAACTCCACCAGTAACCTTCCATCAGCCTGACAGTTTACCTTTCAGTATGATCCTTTGTAGTCTCCCTTTTAACCAGTTCGTTATCCACCTGTTGATTTTCATATTGATCCCCACCTTTTCCAATTTAACTAATAATTTCACATGTCGAACTGATCAAATGCCTTACTGAAATCTAGGTAGATTAGATCCACTGCATTCACCTTGTCTAAAAAATCTGTTACTTTCTCAAAAAAGAAGATCAGGCTGGTGTGACATAATCTACTGTTTGTAAAACATGTTGTTGTATTTTATCCCAGTTACTGTTAACCTCATTGTCTTTAACTACTTTCAGATTTTTTCCCAAAGACTGTGTACACTACTTAGGTTAAACTAACAGGCCTGTAGTTACCTGGATCACTTTTTTTTTGCTCTTTCTTAAAAATGAGGAAATACATTGGCAATTCTCCAGTCATACAATACAGCCCCTGAATTTATGAATTATTTAAAATCCTTACTAATGGGGTGGCAATTTCATGTACTAGTTCCTTAAATATTCTTTGAGGGAGATTATCCCCCCCACTCCCGATTGAGTTCCTTTAAAGCTGTTCAAATTTATAAACAATTTTTTTGCTATCTAAACAACTTGGATTTAATCAATGATGTTTTAAGAGTAGGATGTAAAGGTAGGAAATTCAGGTGTGATGGGGTTGCTTTTAAATGGGCTGGAGGGAACTCTATGCACTAGTTGTTGCACTATTTTTCAAGTCCATCTTGTCTTTAATCTTACTGCCATGGGGAGACCAGCTATGTGCTCTCACCTTTGATGGAACCACTCAGAAGCTTGTAACAAATCTCTCCAAAGCACCTCTGTGAGGCTGTGTCTGATTTCTGGGTTAAGAATTATTGTTAATATTCGGCACTTCAGACTTGAAAACTTAGTGAGCTCAGTAGCAGCTGTCTCTTGTAAGATTACAGGGTAGTGGAACTACTAATGCTTTGACGGCCAATCTGTAAAACTGTACATGAAACAGCATTTATGTGTATAAGTAGGAGAAACTGACATTAAGTTTTCAGCTCTGGAGAGAGCAGCACAGTTGCGCAATGTGAGGGGCTTTGCACTGCAGAATCCATGCACTAACTGACTGGCTAATGGCTTCCCTGCTGTGGGGGAAGGCCCTTGAGTCTATAGTGAGGGGAGAGAGAGTGGGGAGGGGAGGGGTTGTCATGGCAATCAAGCAGGTGGTAAATTTGAAATCATCCCAATTGCCCTTGCAGGAGTTCCGTCAGAAATCTCTAGACTGGGAGAAGCAGCGACTGCTTTACCATCAGCAGGTGGCATCACTGGAGGCCCAGAGGAAGGCTTTGGCAGAGCAGTCTGAGCTCATTCAGGTACAGTTAATGTGTGCTGAGCTAATGAGGTCCCTCAAGTGTGAATCCACCATCAAGATGACTTTAATGGGCCTGATGGAAAGAACTCACCTATACAATCCAAATAGGGAGAGATCTGAAATCTGTTAGAAGAGGCTGACTGAATCTTTTCTGTGACACACACAATCCTGCTCATAAATGTTAGCGGGGGGGGGGGGGGGGGGGGACCGGGAGATGATGGGTTTTGGGGGGGGTTTTATTTTAAAAAAAGTTCTGTGCCCTGTGGTGTTCCAAGCTCTTTGGTCTTCTCATATAAAAGGCACTTGCCACATGGTACCAATGCAATAGCAGTTTCTAGCTCTCTTTCTAAGGCAGGTGTGGAATGGTGCTGCTGTTTCTGAAAAGTTACTGCCTTCACAGAGCTGTTGCTGGTGCAGCAGCCTGATGAACTGACCCAGAGCCCAGCTGTGAAGAAGCTTACATTGACACAGTCACAGCAAATGCTGAGCAGAAGCTCCTGCTGGGAGTTCTTTGCACTTACTGGGCACCTGATTTGCTGCTACGTGGAAGCTCTTGCAAGGAGGAATTTTATAGTTTGCATTGATGGAATTGGAGCTGGCAGTGATGGGGTTTTGGGAGGGACTGATGATAGCAGAAACACAGATGACGAGAGTGGGTCTTGGGGCAGTAGGTTGTGCCACTGCTGTCTTTGTCCTTGATAGTTCAGTCTTCTATGGAAGGAGATATCCTTGGAGCATTGGCCAGTGTCCTAGATCAGTGGTTTTCAAACTATGGGTTGAGACCCAATACTGGGTTGCAGACCCTCAGGTGCTAGGTCCAAGCGCCCCCTGCTGCTGCCACAAAAAGACCGGAATGCATTGCTCAGAGATGTAGTTCTTGGCTTGTGGGCATAAATGATTTTTTTTTTTTTTTTCAACTGGGTCCTGAGGAGATTGAAAACCACTCTCTTAGAACACAGTGTAGCATCAAAAATGAAGTTAAAGTTGAGATTTCCAAAGCAGTCTCTGGAATTTAGGCTTATATCTGCTGTTAAAAGTGATGGAAGCTGTGTGCCTAAATCCTCACGACTGCATTGGAAGTATTAATGTAAGAAAATAAAACCTTTCACAAATAAATTCTCACACATTTTATGTTTTTTGAGGAATCTTTGTTTCCAGAGAGGAATTGGATGAGATTTGCAGATTCTACGCATGCTCTTGCCCTCACCCAGTCCATGAGACATTATGGCCACACTTTTGCTTTATGGATCTTAATTTTATTTTCAGGTTTTCCTTATTGCAGAAGCTGTCCATCATTCAGCCAGTCTGGCATGTTAGTTTCCTGGGCCATCATGGCAACCATAAATTTTAGTCTTTAAAAGTGCCCCAGGACTCCTTGTTTGTTTTGCTGAACCAGAGTACATGGCTGCCCTTTTGGAACTTGTCTACAGAGTTTTGCTTTCCCAGCCATTGCTCCTCTTGATCCTGGTTTGTATACTGACAGCAAGGATGTTGGAAACACTTCATATGCTTGGCACTACACAAAAAAGGTGTTCAGAAAATGAATGATCTTAAAGGCATGTGATATGACTCAGTATGTTTATTTCAGCTATTTCATTCCCTTTCTTTCACTACATTTGAAACAATAAAACCTTCTAGTCTTGAGAAAATAAGTGTTTTAGCAAGCTTCTAAAACCTGATAATCACTGCATGAAACGGAACATGATTGGCGGTTCCCGTCACTTCAGTTCCTAATTTCTACTTGATTCCTTTTCCATCTGTCCACCTAGAGGTTGTTCCTTGGCTCCTTGTGGGATTAACAGATTTGCCTGACTTTCTGGCTGATATATGCTATTTCCAAATCTGCTTCCATTTTGTCTTCTAGCTAGATCTAACCTCTGGTTGATGGACAGGGAAATTGTCACTTTGTTTGTATAGCAAACAAAGAGTAATGAGAGTCCTGTGGCACCTTAAAGACTAAGATTTATTTGAGCATAAGCTTTTGTGGGCTCCAACCCACTTCATCAGATGCATGAAGGAGAAACTGCAGTTGAGAGGTGTGTATACAGATGCCAGGATGGAGGAGGGCAAATGTTAGCAAAGTCAGTTCAGAGGGCAGATGGGGCCTATTCATACCAGTTGATTAAAGGGAAAGAATACGTTAACAGGGACAATTACTTTTTGTAATGTGCTAACCATTCCAGGTCCCTATTCAGGCCCAGTCTGAATCAAGACTCTTGTTGTTTTTGCTGTACACAGACTAACACAGCTATCCCATTGGAAATTTGTTGTCTGCTTTGAAGATGCTCTTTCCTTAGATACTCATGGAATCTCTTTTGGAATTATAAAAATCCCCTTGATTCCTTTATTTTCTCCACTTCAAAGTCCACCTAGATCACAGTCTTGAGGCAGCGCCTCCTATTGTTCCCTGAAGGACGGTGCCACGTCCGGAGAAAATGGCATGTTGCAGAGAGAAGTATCAGTGCAGGGCCTTCATGAAGATTTGAATCCAGGTTTGTTTCGACTCTTCTGTATATCATTTAGCTTTAACATGGAAACAACCTCTGTCAGCAGACTCAGCTTACCAATCGGAAGCAGGTCCTGGAGTCTGTGCAGCTGTCCAGCCAATCAGAAATCCAACATTTAACCAGCAAACTGGAGAGAGCGCATGACACCATTTGTGCCAATGAGTTGGAAGTGGAGAGGCTTAACATGAGAGTGGATGATTTGACTAGAGCCAATCAGAAGATTCTAGAGGATCACCAAAGAGCCCAAGAGGAGCTGGACCACTCTAAGAAGGTATTAGAGGTCAGTAGTGGAGTCTCTAGGAAGCAGAGTAATGGAAGTTTGTGAGAAGTAGCAGAGACGGCTGTCCATGGATGGTGCTGGGGGTAAATTCAGGGCATCCTCTCATAATCTTGAGCTGAGATTCACTCACTTTTGAGGTCGGTCACCCTGAAGATGTTCCCACCCTTCCATCACTCCCTTTGTGTGAGGTGAGGTTGGCTTGGTACTTGTTTGGCATTGCAGTCCCATTAATCATCTAATGTTGAGGGCTCTTGTGAAATCTGAAAATGCAATTCATTTCCAGACTAGCTCTAATAAATGACTCTGGCTGTCCCTGCAACAGTCACTACCAGTTCTTTCTTGCAGGTTTTACAGGAGGAGAAGTTGGAGCTGAGGGTCACCCTGCAGTCCCAGGAGGACTTTATTAAGAGTTCAAAGGTGCAGCAGGAGCAGTTGCAGAAGGAGCTGGCCAGTGTAACTGAAACCCTGCACAGCAAAGAACTCCTCATCAGGTCTGGTCCTTGGCACCTAAACATGGTTGGCCATTACCACACCAAATATAAATCTGTTCCCTCCACCCCTTTCCTTATGCATTGAGTCTGAGTTCATGGTGGGGGCTGTATGTGGTAGGGGGACACTGTAAGGAAAGAGTACTTCTTCTTTGTTTCATTTGACTGTGTTAAATTGTATTTCTTTTAAAAGCAACCAGCACCCTACCATTAAAGTAGTATTGTAAGTAGAGAGGGATTGAGCCTTGCTCTCTGGTGGGTTTCCTGAGTCAATGCACTGTGTTTGTTTTCCTGGGCATGCATTTCAAATAAGTGGCAGCAAGAGAAGTCATCGTTTGGTCACTCAGGGCTGGATTTGGTGTTCGTTGAAGTCAGTGGCAAAGGTCCCATTAACTTTAACAATACAGGATCAGGGCTTCTGCAAGGTGACAATGATTATGACAAAAGCATCAGTAGCTGCACCTTTCTCCCTAGTGGAGAGATGCACTGAAGGATAGAAAGGAGACTGAGCAGGGATTATAGTAGGATTGAAGCTGTCCAGTCATGTTGGTTTTATACTGATTTGGTGGTGACCTGTCATAATCTGACTGAATTCAGTCATGGCTCTGTCATTTGGGTGAGATGTTTGAGGCACCCAGAGTGCCTGCAGATGCCACGTCATAGCATTACGTCTTGGTTTATTTGGAAAACCAGAATAGAATAGTGTCAAGATGGGTGAAGTAATGTCTTTATTGGACCAACTTCTGTTGTCAGAGAACAGAAAATATCACAGTTCTTACATTAACACACCTGGAGGTGAGTGCATGAAGAGACTAAGGCCTCCTGGGATGGCCCTGTGTTTTTGCGCAGGTCACTGGAAGAACACCTGCGTGAGAAATGGCTGCCACAAGAGTTACCTCATCTGGGCCCAGACCTGGAGCACCTACTTCTGCAGCTGGATCTTGCACAGAAGAATGAAAAGAACCTGCAGTCAGAGGTGGCTCGTCTGGAGGGCAGGTAGAGGACAACTTCAAAATCTGAAAGCACACAGATGATATGGCATGTTCAATGGTTTATTCACCAGTGCTGATTATCACACTAGAATCATATAGATCTCTGGTATTTTGAGTTCACAGAAATCTGAGTCTAAAACCTTACCATAGTGGGATGGCAGTGTTACTTTGTTGTTTGCTTGTTTTTTTTTAAATATACAATGTAGTGGCTCTTAAAAATATTTTCTTTACCCTGCTTAGATGTGTCATTTTCCTTTGTAATGGACAGAGAAATGTTTGTTAAACTAAATAGCTGCTGGGAGATCTGTCACAGTTTTTGCCCAGATGTAATTTCTTCAGTGATTGGGTCTGTAGAAATGAGCCTAGGTTTACAAGGGAAATTGTATCTTTCCTTTGATTAGGAAAAGAGAAAAGGCTGTATCTAATCAGAAAAGATGGCAGCACTCTTGGTGTGTCAGTGTGACTTTGGATGACAGAATGGATGTCCCAATGCCAGTTTTCTGAGGTCACCTGCACCATGGCTCATAGAGATGTTTTTAAATTCTGATTTTTGTTTCTGTCCACAGCCTGGGAGCTGTAAATGCCAGGTGCATGCAGCTGAGTGAAGAGCTGACGGAGAAGTGCAAAGAGCTGTGGGTGCTGGAAGAACAACACTGCCAGGCCAAGGCTGAGATGAAAAAGGTAAAGCCTCTGAGGCTTGGAGAAGGGGAAGCGAGCCTTGAAAACTAGCTGGCACAGCATTCACAGCAGCTGTGGGAGCATGCTCTATGTTAGCAAAGCTGAGAAGGGGCTGAAGGAAGAGGGCATTGTGGGAGAAGTGATCACCCAGAAGGACTGGTGGGAGAGAAATGAGGAAGAGAATTGTCTTGGTCTATGCCAGCGATGGCCAGGCTGTGACTGGTGAGTTTTATAGTTAAAAATGCAGCTCATAGAGTCCCTTATACTCCCCCCATACTCCACCTGCCAGACTGGGGAGTTTGGAGCTTCGCTTCTGCCATGGGGGGTGGGGGGGGTGGAGGAGAGGGGAGAGAGTTGGAGGATTTTGCCTAGTGGGGTGGGGGAGGCAGTAAGCATGGTCACCTTGGTTGATGATATTAAAATTGACAATGAATGGTTGAAGAAATAAGCAAGGGAAGGGGTTAATGAAATCGCAGTTTCATTGTCTTAGGAAAATTTGATATAGTTTTGTACAGAAAGTAGTGTGAGGCTGATGGACGTAGACCTTGCCTGTATGCGCAGAGTTGTAGAGTCCTTCTGGAGAGGCTATGCATGTAGAGAGATTCTGGACCTGCTCATGGCAGCAGATTTGCAAGGAATTGAGAGGGTGTCTGGCTGGCCCCATGATATAATGTGCTGTGTAACTGTACTGAGCAACTTTGAGTCAATCTAGATATTTAGGCCCATAGCCATTTGCTAGCACAGAACCAGCAACCATCTTCCCTAGCACTCTGTCCTTTGCACTGGCTCCCTGGGAATACACAGTTAGTCCGAGAGAGCCTGTTTCTCCCTGTAGCTATGGCCTCCCCTAACAGCAACATTCTGCTGGAATGGTGAAACGGTATGCCGGGGCATCAGGCTGGTCAGTGGAACAGACATGAGACCACCTTTCCATCAAGAGACAAGGGATCATCGCCCTGCCAGAACTCAGTGAGAACCTCGTTTCTTCAACACAGCTTTCCATCATGAGGCTTTTCACATACAGAGACACTTCACCTAGACGCACCTGTTTGCTTACATGCACAGTCAGCAACTTTACAGGTTGTGGGAGAAGAAAGAGAAAGTGTTGTTCCTATTATTTCTGTTTTTAAATACTTGGGGGGCCCTGATGTGCACCATGTAGCACTTAGGTACTCTGTGCTTTCTAGAAATAGGTCTGCAGATACAGTGCTCTGTAGGTAGATTGTGATTTGTGGGCTGATTCTCTGAGTGGGTAAGTGTTCACAGCTGCTATCAGTGAGGGAAGTGGATGTGCCTTGTGCCAGTCAAATTTCTGCTCTTCAGTGGCGATTTATTCACAAGCCACTTCAATGGGTAGCTGGGCAAGCAGAAGCCCAGGAAAGAAATGAGATTGTTTTGTCATAAGCTGAGTTTGAAGGACATTAACAGAAAAGCCTGGGTAAGCTTGTAGAGAGCTCTGTACCAGCCAGTGCTAGGATTACACATCACCTATATGCTTTTTCTCACTGGTTGTCCTTTAAAAATGCCTGGGTGGTTCATGCATGTCTCTCTCCAGCTGAAGGACCAGTTGTCTCAGGCTGAGCAAACTCACAACAGTGAGGTGGAGGGGATGAAGGAGGAGATCTCCCAGCTGACACAGGAGTTGCACCAGCGTGACATTGCTATCGCCTCAGCCAGTGGGTCCACCTCTGAAATGGAGCAACGACTTAGAATGGAGATTGAAAGAACAGAGAGGAAAGCTGTGGAGCACAGGGTAAAAGTGACTGAAGACTCTTTCTCTGTCTCCATACCTCTTTGGGCTCTGTGGGTTGCAGCACTGAGGCCTGCTTTTCAGCTATGCGAATGCTTTCCTTCCCTCTGTTTTTAGCCTTTGGATTCAGAGATTGGAATGATTAGAGCAAGGGACTAGAGAGCCTCCAAGAGAGGCCCTCTAGCCTAGTGGTTCCTGACCTGTGGCCCCTTCAGGGACTTTCAAAGTGGCCCACGGCTCCCCTTCTGCTGACAGCAGAAGAGAGCCACTGCCTAAGAACCTAGGCAGAGAGTGTTTCTGCAAGGCTAAAAGACCAGTGCCGGCTTCTTGCTGCAGCCAAAGCGATGAGAGATCAGCACTTCCCTCCACCTGACTATAGCGGGGAGCACAGTGAAGAGCTCTCTGCCTGCCTTCATAGGCACTGGGGTCCTAGCTGAAGCCAGAGGGAGGGGAGTACTAATCTTCTGTCTCCCTGGCTGCAGAAGGGAGTCACTGTTCTCTCTAAGCTGTACGAGTGTGTGCGTGCACACACGTCATGAAACCTGCTCACACAACAAAATAAAGTGCACAAAAAAATTCAATAGTACTAATATTGGTGCTCACAAAGAAATGTTTGTGTGTGCACAAAGAAATTGTTTGTGCACACAGTCTACGAGTAATTAGTGGGAACATTGAAGGGAGTCACTGCCTAGGGACCCAGGTGAAGCACACAGACAGAAAGTGTGCGGTTTTCCTGCTGCCATCAGCAAGATGGGAGATCAGCAAAGAGACAGCCTCCTTGCTGAACTGCTTCTTTCTGATTGAAGTGAAGTGTGGCCTGCTTGTGGAGACTGGTGGCCCTTCAGAATTGTAAAAATGGTATCTGTGGCCCTTGAGCCAAAAAGGTTGGGAACCATTGTTCTAATCCCATTGTGTTCCCTGCAGCTTCTTGGTTTCTTAACCAAACCTGTAGCCGTTACTTGCCTTTCCTGCTGAAAGCGGGGTGGAAAAGAATTTCTGAGCATGGTTTGGGGTGAGGAGGGTCCCTATGGAGCTCTGGCATTACCCTGGACCTAGGCTATCAGCTGTGTAGAGGAAAAAGGGTGGAGAAGCTTTCCATTTACACAGAAGAGGAACTCTTGATAACCTCTTCTTGATCATGATGAATCGATGTGTTCCATGTAGTACCCAAGTAACAGCAGTTTTCAGCTCAGTTTAGAGACCCTTCAAACAAAACAAGAATTGTGCTGCTGTCTCTAGAAAATCTGTTTGTTCATTAGAGGTAGATTTGGAGATACTGAGCAAATGAGGATTGCTGTAGAGGAAGGCTTCATGATCCTATCCAAACTGGAGCCCCTTTTGGTTACCCCTCCAGATCCATGTCTTAAATAAATTAAATGTATTCAAGTTGCAGGGGCTGATGAAATTCAGCCTAGGGTGCTTAAGGAATTAGCTGAAGCAATCTTGGAACTTTTAGCAGTTATTCTGAGGACAGCTGGAGAATGGGTGAGGTCCCAGAGCACTGAAGGAAGGCATATATAACACCTATCTTCAAAAGGGGGGAACAAAGAGGACAAGAGGAGTTATAAACAAGTCAGAGGAACTGAGTGAGTTAACAATGTGTTGCAGTTGTGAGAAAGACTATTCTCATTCTTGGGTGTATTAACAAAAATGTCACATGTAAGACCTAGCAAATAATCGGCCCACTCTACTTGCACTGGTGAGGCCTCAGATGGAGAACTGTGTTTAATTCTGAGCCCAATTCTAGGAAGGATGTGGATACGCTAGAGAGAGAGAGAGAGATTGAGAGTCCAGAGGAGTGCAACAAATGTGATATAGCATTTAGAAAATCTAGGCTATGCGGAAAAATCAACACAACTTTGCATGTTTATTCTTGAGAAAAGACAACTTTGGGGGTGGGCAGGGGGGAGACGGACCTGATAACAGTTGTAATACGTTAAGGGCTTTTATAAAGATGGTGATTGTTCTCCAGGTCCACTGAAGGCAAAACAAGAAGTAATGGGCTTGATCTGTAGCAAGGGAGATGGAGGTTAGATATGATGACAGCCTTTCCGTAATAAACTTTCAGGGGCAGTTGTAGCATCCTCATCATTTTAGATTTTTAAGAACAGGTTGAACGGACACCTCTTAGAGATGGTCAGGGTTTACTTGGTCGTGCCTCAGTGCAAGGGGATGGGCTCCTCATTTCTCAAGGTCCTTTCCTTTGTTTTTGTTGTTCTGTGACTTCAGTTTGAATTGTACAACATTAATTACACCTAGACAATAAAATAGTGCAAACCACTGTGAAAATAGGCTGGCTTGGACTGCATATAATAAAAAACTGGTGCTATTGCAAACTTAACTGGGGACTGTAACTCAGAACTTGCTTCTTAAGTGTTTGAACTAAAAGTGGGCAAAGGTAGCATGTAGAAGGTCTTTGGTTAGTTATTTGTTTTCATCCTGCCTTCTCAGGTGATTCTGGTTCAGTTGGAAAGGCTGAAGCTGGAGAACCGTCATCTTTCTGAGATGCTGCAGAAGGTGGAGTCTAGTCCGTCTGAGGTATGGAATTAGAAGACCTTGCATGACAGTGGTGGGCTATGTGTGGTACCAACAGTAAACATTTTTTTATATAGCACTTTTATCACCTAAACTCACAAGTATTTGATAAAAACATTATTCTGTCCTGTTGTACAGTTTAGGAAAGTGGGTCCAGGGATGAAGATGATCACTTACTCTTATTCAGCCTTTTCCATTAGTACATTTCAAAGGGCTTTTGAGAGGAGGTTGGTTATAGAGCCCAGCATGGATACAAATATGTGGATCTGCATTCGCAGTGCATCCTCAAGAAATGGTCTGCAAATATCCACATGGCACCTGCAGATATCTATGGATTTGCAGGGCTCTAGGTGGTTATCCTTCTTTCCATTCCAGAGGTAGAGAAGCTGAGGCACAGAAAGGGAAGATGACTTTCTCAAGGGCACTCACCAGGCCATTAGAAGAGCTGGGGAAGGAACCGAGGGCTCCCAATTGCTGGTTCAGGGTCTAGCCATCGGCTTTTGCTTTCACACTGTAGTACATGCCATGTTTGTTGTCGTCTTGTGTTGAAGCTCTCAGCAGATTCAGGAATCTGACTGAAAATTCCTGTTGCCCCTTCTACAAGTTCGAAAGCTATAAGTACTGAAAACACATTTTACTTCCTGATAAGAGGGAATTTGATAGACTTTGGTCTCCCCCCCTCCACCCCCACCTGTAGTCAGTAGGCACTGAGGATGATGTATTGAAAAACATCATGAAAATCGGCAGAAAAAGCTATTTGACTTGCTACTACCACTAGATGTCACTGTGGGGTGGTAGTTCTGAATAATAACTTCCGAGAGAGATGGTGTGCACCATAAAGGGTGGAATATACTGGTCACTAAGGTAGAGATTTTCGCAAGCATAGCTTCCATCCTTTCAGAGTGGATTACTCACCACCTGTGCAATGTGCAGGAAAGTAAAATCAGTGACACTAAAATGAAGTATCAGCAACTTTCCAAAAAAACCTGACAAGGAGTCCTGTGACACTTCAGAGACAGACAGACAAACAAAAAATTGAGGGGTTAAGGGGATAAGCTTGGACTGGAACCCATTTTGTCAGATTTCATGCATCTGATGAAGTAGGCTGCAGCCCATGAAAACTTATGATCTCCCTCCCCTCAATTTTTTTTTTTTTTTTTTTTGGATAGTCTCTAAGGTGCTAAAGGACTTCTCATTGTTTTTGCTGAAGACAGACTGACATGGCTACCCTTGGAAACGTCTTCCCAAGCAAACAGATATCTGGGTGTTTTAGTTTAGTTTGGGGTTGGCAACCCCCAGCACGTGTGCCAAGGATGGCATGCGGGCTGAGCCTGAGCGGTGCGCGGTGCCAGTCAGGCTGCCCCACTCCCCCAGTGCTGTGTGGCTTGGGGCCACAGGAGCTGAGTGCCACAGTTCAGTGCCCTGCTGGCTGTGCTTCCCTGCTGGGGAGCACAGCCAGTGGGGGCAAAGAAGCTACAGTGCGTGGGGCTCCTGGTACCTGCTGGCCCTGCCTCCTGCTGGGCAGGGCTGCTGGAGGGGAGTGGGGCAGGTCAGCTCGCCCAGACCCACTGCTGCTGGTGGAAGCTAGTCCCAACCCTGCGAACTGGAGGCCATCCGCCAGCAGGGGCAGGAGCCAGTCCTGGCCCTGGCTGGGAACCGGAGGCCTGACCCTGCCCCCTTTTGGCTCCACCCCTGATGCCTGCTGAGGGTGCGGTGGGCAAGACTGGCATGGGGGCTGGGAAAGGTTGCTGAACCCAGCTTTAGTGGGTGAAGGTGAAATTAACTCTGTCTGGTTTGTAGGTGGTGGTTTACATCGGTGGCTTTCAAACTTTTTTCCTTGGGAACCAGTTGAAAAATATCAGTTATGCCTGGGACCCAATAATTACATCTTTGAGCAATGCATCCCAGTCTTTTGGCAGTGGGAGCAGGGGGTGCCGCAACCTAGTACCTGAGGGTCTGCAACCTGGTACAGGGTCCCAACTCATGGTTTGAAAACCACTGCTCTGCACAACCAAAATACATGTTGTAGGGGGAGATATGACTGGATTCTGTCAGCTTAAAACCTGTTAGAGCTGGTTGGGAATATTATATCGGTAGGAAAAATGGGGGAAAGAGTAAAAATGTTCAATTTTTTAATCATGTTTTTTGGTCAGTTCTAAAAGTTACTGACTTGTCAGAAGCTCACAGTTTGCACAGGAGAAACAGCTTTGGAATTGTCTATGAATGGACAAAAAGAAAGAGGAGCAAGGTTTATAGAGGAAACATAGTTGAGGAAATGGAAATTTCCTTTCCCCAGTTAGGAAAAGGGCAAGGAAAAAACTAGATACAAAAAACTGAATAATTGTAGTTGTGTGCAGACAACCTGTTCCCGCCTTTGAAAGCTTCTTATTTGAGGTACACTAACTAAGCTGTTTAACAATTTAAGTAAGTAATATGTGAAACTACAAGAAAAGACTAGAAGTGGCATGTCAAAACTAGATACATTTCCGCTCATGCTAGCAGACTTAACATTGGCTGGGGGGGGGGGTCTTCTGTCTATAGTGGGTTCTTGGATGCAGAACTCTAGCTTTGTCATCCCAGGTCATTATTTTACCACTTTGCTGCAGCGGGAAAGCAATTATTTCCTATGCAAAACCCATTAAAATAAATAGAAGGGCCTGCTACATTTACAACACCAATGCAAACACACTTGTTTGGGGATTCATTTAGCAGTGAAACAGTTAAGTTATATGATCCCTAAATCTGGCTTTGAAGGTTTACAAGCAACTGAGATGAATGAGGGAAGTTCTTATCTCTGTAGGTTTGATTAGTTCATTCTGTCTGGATGCAGACTCAGTAAGACAGCTGTGATTGATTTAGCCTCTGAAAGTATCATTGGTCTTAAAAAGCCTGGAAATTTTGCTCCTTAAGATGGGAATCCTAGCATACATTCTAGGGAGAACTTGGCTTGTCTGTGCTCTGAATTTAGATGACCTCTGTTAAAATCCTGAAAAATACAAATTTGGATTGACTCTCTCTCTGTTAGGCAAAAGATGTGTCTCTATCAGACATCCAAGAAAGCTACACCGCAGTGCTAAATAAATTAGAGACTGAGAACCAGCGACTGCAGAAGGACCTGGCAGAGACTAGAGCTAAATTAGAGCTTTCCACTCAGGTCTGCCGGGACAAGTATGAGAGCATCATGCAGCAGATGCAAAGCAAAGTGACTGAGATCCAAGATACAGAGTGCAGGTGAGAGCGTGGCAGGGGAATGGAGTTTTTTTTAAAATTACAATGGAAAATAGAAGTCCAGAGAGTCCGTTTCTGATGCCACATTTTGTGGGGAATATTTACACCAAAACTCTTTACACAAAAGCCATTTTGGAATTTGCAGCTTTGCTTTAAATGGAGCAATAGCTTTTCAGTCCCTGTTAGCTTTGTTCTGTAGTGCTGGCTGTCATCTTAGGGGATGTCTACGCAATGGTTTGGATTTGACAGTGAGCTTCCTAGCCTGCATCTACAGACCTGTATTGGTGAGGCTTGTGCTAATGGTCTAAAAGTAGCAGTGTAGACATACTCTGAAACCTAGAGGGGTGGGGGGTGGGGGTTGGACTTGAGTCCAAGCTGCAGCCCAAGTTGCATCTTCCAGGTGCTGTCTACACAGCCTCTTAGATCAGTAGCACAAGCTCCACTAAGTCTGGGCGACTTACTGCCACAGGCTGTATAAACGTGCCTGTACTCATGCTCTTCTTCATTGTCCCTATGGCTAAAACAGCTCTCAGTTCTTAGGTGCTTTTCTGTAGCCATTGGCAAAATTAACAGACGTTGAAGATTGCAGATGTTCACCTCAGTTAATTTGTAGCTTTTTTGAGGGGGGTGGGAGAGCGGGAAGGAATTCTGCTGAGATGGTAATAGGATGTACTATAGACTGTAACACTTAAAATAACTACAACAAGAGAATCAATGGGGTTGTGACTTTGCTGGAGGCTGGATGTATTTCTGGGAGTCTTGTGAAACATGTGATAGCAGCCAGTTTGAATGGCCAAGCCTATCAGTAAAGTGAAGAATACTTGGTAGTCTCAAACCTTTTCCAAGAAAAGGGCTTTGCATAAGATCTGCTGAAACAGCCAACCTGTTGTGACTTCAGATTTGATTTTGCTCTCCAGGAGAACCCAGGAGCTGCAGCACAAACATGAGGAAGAAAGAAGGAAACTGCAGGCCAGGCTTGAAAAGACCATTCAGCACTATGAAGGCGCAATCCAGACTCTGAAAGCCCAGCATCTGTCATCTGCAATGGATGCTGTGTCCAGTGCTGCAGGAGGACATGCCCCCCACATCAGCAGGAGCAACTCAAAGGAGTCCCTGTCCTCTGACTCACTGTTGGGAGCAGACTCTTTACCCCCCATGCCGTATGGAAAAAAAGATTTAACTGATGATGCATCTAGGGAATCGGTCTCCAATCAACAGAGGGAACATGAGCCCTTGGTAAGTCATAATATGGGAGCTGTTGGTCACTGTTCAGAGAGAAGGGCTATAGTCAGGGTTTTCCATTCTCCTTTGTGACAAATGTAAACAGATGTGAGAGACCACCATACTGAGTGTGAACCTATGTAATTCCAAAGCCTGGAAAGCAAATAATATAGGGATGGTGAATAACAGATAGAATGATGGTTTGGAATAAGATTATTTCCCAGAACTCTTTGGGGCAGGACTTTCAGCTGAAATACAAATTCTGAGCTGAGAGTTGATTTCAGCATGTAGTGAGTGGACTGCTTCTCGATATTGGAATTGTGCACTAGCTAACATAAATGACCTGTTCCAGTTAGTAGAGATTCTATATCAGTATCCATTTCCTGAAACTTGAGTCAGCATTTAGTATTTTGTGGGTCAGGGAACATTTGATATGCTGAAAATATGGGTGAAGAATGATGAAATCAGGTATCTGAGGTAGGAAATTTGTTCTCATATTTTTCTTAGTATCGACTGGAGGGTTGGCAGGCAGGTGTGCTTTGTTTTGTTCCCCCACCCCCAATTTTCAGTCACTATTTTATGGCTCATAACTGGCTACCACTATTACTTTGCTCTCCAGCATGCTGCATTAGTAGAGAAAGGTAGATTATCAGAGGGCAACAGTTGTCCTAGAAAGAGTGGTGATTGGAGAAGTGGTCATGAAGTGGATGGGACTAGCCTCTGCATATCAATGAGTTCAGGGCCAGGATTTTCATGTCTGATGAAATCCAAGAGGCTGTCTGGGTGTGCACACCACCAGTTGTCATCTTTTGCCAAGAAACTGAAAGCAGGCTTCCCCTAGCAGATACCATTCCTCCCTCTATACCTCACTATGCTGTTTCTGCTCCAAAATGCCTGCCCTCCTTGCGGCCCCAGAATCCAGAGGCCCTGGAGTGTTGCTCCCAGCTGAGGAGTTGTCCAGTAATGAGGAGAGACAGGCAACAGCAGGTGAGTGAGTAATATGCATGGGGAAAAGTGGCTGAACGTAAGTAATAAAACCATTGTTATAGTTTCAATCGAGTATTAGAGGGCATTTTCATACAGCCTCTTTCATAGTCTTGAGTTACCCTAAAGCTGTAGAAAGTGGGAAATTAAACACTAAGGATGAAATGCTGGCCCCACTGAAGTCAGCGGGTGTTTTGTCACTGACTTCACAGGTAGCAGGATTCCCCTGAGCAGGGCCATCTCTGCCTTGAAAAAAGGCCCCCCTCTCCCGCACCCCTGCTGCTCGTCCCTGTCTGGGGCCTGATCTGGGAACAGGATTGGGCTTCTCCTGCTGGCAGCCCAGCCTGGATCCAGCTCCTGCTGCTGCTTGCAGGCAGCCCCGGCCCAGATCTGGCTCTTGCTGCTGCTGGGGCAGGCTGGAGACATGGGAGTGCTGCAGCCCCTTAGGCCCAGCGGCAGCAATGTCTTTGTCCCTGAGCAGTGCACTGATCTCGTAAGTAACTGTGGAAGTCATTTTACACACAGTTGTCACTCATGTCCAGCCCTTGATGTGCAAAGTCCTTCTTAAGGAGAAGAGTTTCATGCGTGAGATGGTGTTATGGGATTTTTCACTGCTGGTGGAGGCTGGCTGAAGCTACATGGAGAGTCCATGTCTCGCCTTGTGTGCCCAGTAATTTGAACTGCATTGTAGTATCAGTGACTGGTCTGAACAAGAGACCCAGGTGCTTACTGTGACCCAGAGGAGGGAACATCAGCAAAACTCATGCAGTGCTGTGTCTTTTGAAAGCATGGCTTGAATCCTGTTTTGCTGATACTCTCTTGTAGGGTGACAGTCAGGCTGCAGGCATGTCTCATCTTTGCATTATTGATTTAATATTATCAAAGGCTTTTGGGGGGAGGTTCTGAGGACTTTGCTCCTTTTTCATTCACAACCTGGACCCTTGCAAGTGACTTAGGAGCAGAGGTCTTAACTGGGGGGCTTGTTTCTGAGTCATCTGTTAATTTAGCTACCAAGGGCCTCACTTTTAGACAGTCATGGGTTCCAGCTGACTTCTTAGGGTTCCTGTTCTATGCAATTCCATGGTGATGCTACCACTCAAGCTCCTTGAACATGTTGAAACTGCTTATGGTTCAGAACTGTTTCTCTTGAACTAAACACATTTTCTCCTTCACAGTCAGCTACCAGAAAAGCTCTATTGCCCACTAATGTGTCTGTTTTCCTTTAGTGCCCCCTGCCTACAGCTCCAATTGGCTCAATAGCAGCAAGGTTTTTGGAGGAGGAAGACGTGAGATCACAGCATATCCTAGAACGCTTAGATGCTCACATTGAGGAGCTGAGAAGGGAGAGTGAAAGGACAGTGAAAGAGTTCACACACCAGAAGTAACAACTCTTCAAGGTCTGTGGATTTGATGGCTGGCTTAATTAAACCACATCAAACTGTGATGGGGGAGGTACCTAAGAACCTAACAGAACTCAGAATATGAGAGAGAGATGTCTCTTACTTCCCTGAAGTGAATCAGCAGTGTGGAAACCAAGGGAATCAAGTGCATCTGTGGATCAGAAAACTGCCTGGTGGG
Organism: Podocnemis expansa; assembly: GCA_007922195.1. NCBI lineage: Eukaryota > Metazoa > Chordata > Testudines > Podocnemididae > Podocnemis > Podocnemis expansa. The sequence goes on along the minus strand of ML682020.1, from coordinate 1,327,379 downwards.
AGTGTGTGTGCTGGTGAAAGTACATCTCCATCTGCAATGCTGTATCCAGCACACTATGTCTCAGAAAGCCAGAGGTTTCTGTTTCAGGAGAGATGGGGCGGGGGGTATTGTTTGTCATAGAGGCGGTAATATCTTTCCAGAGCAAATTCCAGTGTAAATTATTTAAAATTAATTTTTATATCTGTAAAAAAAAAAAATTAAAAAATAAAGCAAAAGATGAAAAATCTCTCAGTCCTCCACTTCCCCAGAGGCACAAAGTAAACCTTTTCCAGCCAATGAGTTTTCATTTGTATCCCATCTCCAGGGAATTAATCGGGCCATCTGCTTCCAAGAGTAGTTAATGTTCTTTTAAAAAAACAAGGTATACCCCTGGTCTAAGAGGAGAAAAAGATACTTTCCAAATGAAGCTCTCTTCTTCTAGTGCGGTGTTGGTAAATATTTCCTGGAGCTTCGTGCAACTCCTATGCCTGGCTGGCGCTGTGCAGTTCTTTTCTATCCTGTTCTATCTTGTTTCTGTATTGCCTTCACAGATACTGAGGCAGCAAAATATCCAAGCTGAAAACAAAAAGAATTCTCTGTGTGGTTATGATGGAGATAAAAGAGGAACAGTTGGAACAGAAGGTGAAGTTGAGTGTAAGGGATAAACACATGAATGAGAGCCACTTTATTTGTACACAGCTGTATTATGGAGCACTGAGCAGCTGGTGGGAACTGTCAGAGTGGCTTTAGGACTCGGGTCAATGTGCCCAGTAGCTTCTGAGAAGTTGTTTTGTTCTGACAGGAGGGGTACATCTTAAGGCACTTATCTTTGGCTGTTTGCTGTGTGTGTTCTGTCACATCTAGGGGAACAGATTGGTGACCAAGCCTGATGCTTTTTTGTTGTTAAAGAACAAATTCCCAATCCACCCTCACTAGCTCTTTTGTTTTATGTACTAGCCTTATTTATAAAATGGACTGGGTTGGCTAAGCCAGTCACATGACAAGGTGGTGAGCTAATGTTGCCGCAAGGCTCTGGTAAGACTCCTCATAATGAGTAGTCCAGTGGGCCACAGGTGTAATAACTTGTCATCTGAAAAATCAGAAGGATTTTACACCCACATTACATGTTAAGTGAGAGATTGAAAGATCCCTCAAGGAGTTAGGTTCCTAGTTGTCACTGAAAGTCAATGGGGGTTGGGTACCTAGCTCCATAAATCCCAGTCACTGTCTTTCCTCTTCTCCTTTGTTGTGCTTCCTTCTCCTGTCAGTCAGCCTGCACACTCCCATTCTGGCCCCCCATGACTCATGATTGTTCTGTCCCACCTTGGCACGGCTGTGGGTGCCTTAAACGTGCCTCAGGTGGGCAGTGATCACTACTGAGCCAGCTTCTGCATTAGCTTGACTCATAAAAAGCAGCCTCTACACCCTGAGGTATTGGCATCTCCATCCCCACCTTTGCTACTCTGTCTGTCTGTCATTATTAGTTGGCATAACTTTCTGTTAGTTTCACACCATGGTGGAGCAGCACGACACAAGGAGACCAGAAGTCACAGACTGCATGATGGTGCTGCAAAGCAATAATCGGCTCCATTTGATCCATGCCATCCATTGAAGGTGGTAAGTAATGCCTGTCAAAACAAAGGCAGTCTATTGTGTTTTTTTGGAAGCTTTTGCCTCATTCATGTCCATCCCAACAGCTCTGATCACATGTAGTCAGTGAAGGTTTGAGAGTTTTCCTCTATTGTCTGGGGAGCTTAAAAATGTGGAGGATTTATGGATCCCACCCATTTTCTTGAGTCCTTTATGAGTGAGAGTGACTCTTCTAGAGCCATTTCAGAGTCTGTTGGGTCACACAATGGGATCTAGTGCCCTTTTCCAATGGACACTGTTTGTTATGGTGACAAGTTCCAGAGGAGTAGTTGTGTTAGTCTGTGTATGGCAAAAACAACAAGAGTCCTATGACACTGTAAAGACTAACAAATTTCTTTGGGCATAAGCTTTCATAGGCTGCAACACACTTCATCACATCCATGAACTGGAATCTACAGTTAGGAGGTAAATATACACTTGCAAGAGTGAGAAACATTACAATGGGGAGGGCAAGTGATGATAAAGTCCATTCAGTTAGGGTAGATGAGGTCTATTCACACCAATGATTAGAAGGTGAGACTGTGTGAACAGGGGCAACTACTTATTATAATGTGCTAACCGTTGCAGGTCCCTATTCAGACCCAGTCTGATTATGTCAAGTTTGCAAATGGTTCCAGCTCTGAGTTTCTTGCTGAGGTCTGTTTCTGAAGTCTTTTTTTGTTGAAGTATGGCACCCTTCAAGCCTTCAACTGAGTGTCCAGGAAGACTGAAGTGTTCTCCTACTGGTTTATGGCTGTTACTATTTTTGATGTCTTATTTGTGTCCATTTATTTTTTTGTGTAAGGACAGGTTGGTTTGGCCAATGTATGTGGCAGATGGGCATTGCTGGCACGTGATGGCATATATCACATTTGTAGATGTACAGGTGAGTGACCTCCTGATGGTGTGGCTGATGTGATTGGGACCTGTGATGGTGGTACTAGAGTCAATGTGCGGACAGAGTTGGCAGTGGGATTTGTTCCTGGGTTAATGTTCTTGTTGTATGTTTGTTCAGTGGCTGGTGAATATTTGCTTCAGGTTGGGGGGCTGTCTTTAAGCAAGGATTGGCCTTCTTCCCAAGGCTGGACAGAGTGTGGGATCATCTTTCAGAACAAGTTGTAGATTTTTGATTGTGTTGGAGGGATTTTAACTGGGGGCTATAGGTGATGGCCAGTGGTGTTCTGTTATTTTCCTCATTGGGACCCAGCTACCCATCTGGCTCTGTTGATCTGTTTTTTCATTTGCCAGGTGGGTGCTGTAGTTTTAGGAATATTGGTTTGAGTGGGCCTCATCTATGCTAACTGAACTGACTTTGCTAGCCCTTGCCCTCCCCATTGTACTGCTTCTCCTTCATCCTGGCATGCATATATACATCCCTTAACTGTAGTTTCCACTTCATGCATCTGACGAAGAGGGTTGGAGCCAATGTTCCCTCTAAGCTGTGCTGGCGCGCTGTGGTGCAGCCCGCCACAGCCGCCAGCGCAGCGAAAGCTGCCGGCAGCCTCCACAGAACTCCTCTGGGGCTGGGAGTTTTGAAAACTCCCGCCCAGAGAAGCTCCAACGGAGCATGCCCAGAAAATCTGGGCATGCTCTGTAGAGCTCCTCTGGCCCGAGAGTTATGGCTGGGCCCCCTGGCTCCAGTCCAGCTCCAAGGTAAGGGGGGGGGCGAGCGGGGGGCTGTTGGGGGGGGCGAG
>ML682020.1:1211341-1323977 GCA_007922195.1 Podocnemis expansa | reverse complement strand
TTTTTTTTTTTAAGGTGCCACAGGACTCTCATTGTTTTTATTCACTATGGATAATCCTTTTCCTGTATAATGTATGGTGGCTGAAGTCGCATTGTGGTAACAGGATTTTCCAAAATACTTCATGAAGTCCTGGTTCTCCTCTGGCTATGACTTCAGGTGGAGCAGAGAGAGGCCCATGGAAACAACTCAGCAAAGCTCCATATAATGTCTAAAGTAGCACTTGGGCCAAAGAGGTAACAATAGCAAAGGATCTTGAGGCTTCCTTGCGCTGGAGTGTATATGCAGTAGGGTGGAATCTGGGCCATTATGTAGTCAGTGGCAAACCTCTAGTAGGGGCCGGGAGTTTCCTGTGATTGGCAAAACCTGGTAAATCCTGACATAGATGATGGCTGTAGATGGTTGACATTAAAGGTTCTCATTGTCCCCATTCATGGAGCCTGTGGGTGGATAACTAGAGAGGAAGGAAAGTTCAACAGATATTATGTGCCATGAAAGGAGCAATTGGTCTGGTTGCTTCAGGTTGGGTTATACTGTACAGCCATGCCCTGGGATATGGAGCCAATGTAAACCAAAGCAAGGTGACGGTTGGTTATCTCCACTCCTTTGGCAAGTTCCAAAGGGGTAACCTGATGAAGTGGGATGTTCTTCCACAAAAGTTCATGCAGTAAATGAATTCGTTAGACTTAAAGTGCCACAGACCATTCATTGGGAGATCTCAAAGGCAATATGCCATTTGCTTGTGCTGTAATGAGTGGCATGAAAACACTATTCCACAAGCATCCCATGTACCTAAATATGCTATCACATTCAGGCCATTACTGAAGCAATTAGCTATGATAGCTGATAGATGGAGGAGCTGAGAGGCAGTTACTAAAGTTCACTTCTGTGCGTGTAGAATAATTTGCCACTATCAAAAAGGATGAGACCTCTGATGTTAGCCAGTCACACCAGACAGTGTGAATTCCTAGCTTATAGTACTTACTGCTTTCTGTGGCAGAGGGCTACAGAAGCTCTTTCTGTCTCCATTCAGACTGAAGGATAATAGTTCATTTGAACTGGTGGGGTGAGCTGATTTATCAGTAATGCACACTATAAAACTGTAACTTGCTTATGTTTTGTGAGGAGGAGGAACAGGGTTGTTTATTCTCGAGGAAGGTGGAAGTCCAGGCTTCTTAAGCACTTTTATCTGGAGCTGCAGGGTTTCCATGCATTCATTTTATGCCTTATGAATGTTGAATATCCCCTTGGAATAATTACTTGGTCCTAGCAGTTTTATAATTAATGAAGCTGGAGGGTTTTTTTTCCTTGTCTTTGAACTCATCCTTTTAATAACACCAAAGAATTTCCTACACCGTTGCAAGGCTGAACCTGACACTTGCCGTCTGTTTCATTAAAAAAAGAAAAAAACAAAACATGGAAATGAATTTGTAGTGAGCTTGTGCCTCGATTTCTAGTCTGCACTGTGTGAAAGGGAGAGGTTTCCATCTTGACAGGACTTGTAAGGCTCATCTTATCAGATGTACAGTACCTTGTTCTTTCTCCACGTGTGATATTGCATTTGGGTCTTGTGTCTGCTTAATCTGAGGGATGGGGAGAGGTTGGAGTGCACGCACATGCACACCAGGGCTGGTCTGTCCATAGAGGCGACCTAGGCGGTTGCCTAGGATGCAAACAGCTGGGCTGGGGCTGGGGCCAGCAAGCCTCGTGCCCTGTTCTGCCAGCATCGGGCCGCAGGCGGGGATCTGGTCCAGCTGGGGGAGTAGCTCTGCCGCTGCAATTTGGCTCTCAGCCTGCATGGCACCGCCTGCCACTTGGCCAGGCTTGGGGGGGCTAAAATCACAGACGCCTAGAGTGCAAAAATCCTTGGGCTGCCCCCCCCCCCATCCCTCAGAAATTAAAACAGATGGACTGCTTGTTTGGAGGGTGATAACTGTATTTGATATTACAGGGGAGAAAATGAGTCTCTGAGACTGTATTGTCATGATAAAGAAGGGAAATCTATACAGAGAAACTATTTTTACCTTGGGGCAATTTATTTTCACTGTTGTTATTCTTTGAGCCCATCTGTGATATGAATAGTTTGGACCTCATACCCCAATTCCAACTCCTTTCCCCTGCCACCTTGCCTACTGGGTGGAGGTTTAGGGACTTCCTTTTCACAAGCAGACTTTAGAAAAGAGGAGCCAGAACTTTGTCTCCCTCTAGCTATTTGCAAGGGCTTTACTACAGTCGTATCCTGAGGGCAGCCTGTATCTATGTGTTGGTCTGGTCTGTAGACACGTGGGGCTGGCTGCTGGACCCTGAGCAGGAAAACTTGCTGGGAATTGGGGTAGGATGTAGTCCTGCCCCTTGGAATTACACTCAAGGTAGGTTACTGTGCTCCTATCACTCCCAGTTATAGCTGCTCTGGCCACGCTGGATTTTGGTGCCACAGCGATTGGGTAGAATAAGAGCTAGTGAACATTCCAAACTCATTGTTTTAGATGGTGAAATTCCCCGTGGCTGAAGGTGCACTGGAGAAGAACAGTTCTCCCAGTAGGCTGCACAGGCCTGGGATAAAGCTTCAGCTTGTATGAAATCAGACAGCTAGATTTAAACTTGCGGTGAAAGCTGTGGTCAAGGAAAAGGTGCTTGTCTGTCAGAGGCTAACATAAAGTAGAGCTTGCTTCAGCCAAGGTCACTTCAGCCACGGCCACACTGAAGCTGTCATAGGAGTCTTGGCTCAGCCTTCACAGAGCTCATCACAACAAACGGAACTGCCCTGGGATTCCCTTTTTCTTCTGTCTGCATCCCTGCTGTGTTATATGTTCTGCTTTCTGGGGAATCAGCTTCCTGCTGGCTAGGATTAGGATCATTCACTTGCCCATGGCGAGCAGCTGCCAATCCCACCTAGCCCTGTAATAGGCCAGGGACTACTGGAGGACAGCTTTACCTTGCTTGTTAATGATGCATGGAGTCCTTCCCCCACATCACAGGGCAGACGGTCCAAACCATTGCATTTACTGGCGTGCAGGGAAATGAACTGCCAGGCAGAAGTTTTGTTAGGAGGAGGAACTCAGATTGTTCCATGAGTGCAAGAAATGGAATGAGAAACTAGAATGTTTTGCTGTTCTGCAGGGGGGGGAAAACAAAGCTGAAAGAAAATCCTGCTTCTTGGAACATACTGAAGTTTATGTACATTGACATTTTCTTTAAAGTGAAGTGTGTTTTGAGGGTGGAGGTTAGTGTTACATTTTCATTAACTATCAAAAGTGAGATCTTTCATTTTGCCTTCTGAATTGAGGTTTCTCTCTTTTAGCCTTAGCCTACACTAGAGGGTTTTTTGGCGGCAGTCAACTGCTAGTTACGCAAGGAAGGTAAAATTCCTTGGATAACTGGCAGAGACTTTGTAAGCTGCCAGTACAAATCAGGGAAAAGCCGCCCACAAATCCCTTGTGGTCAGCTTTCCCCTGTGCTCTCTTATCCCCAGGACTTCCGGGGCCGACTTCTGGGAGCAGCGCAGCTTGTTCAGACTTGCTGCAAACCTCTCCCAGAACACTGAGCTGACAGCAGTGAATTTGCTGCTGTCAGTATAGACATACATTCTGACTTAGACAACACTGAGGTCCCAGGTCGACCTATCAGCAGTTACCTCGCCCTTCTGCTGTGTGCTTATACAATCACATGAGTGAAAATGCACTTGAAGTGGGGATGGAAGTCAGTATCCTAACTCCGCCCCTGCAGGAGGTGCAGAGTTCAGTTCAGCCTTAAGAATGCAGCTTTACATGAATGTGTACTGAATGAGGCTTTAATTGGCTCTGGGATCTCCCAGAATCCCCTGTTCTTTCAATTTTCTCTTCCCTGATATGCTGGTCCTTTGCCATGTCACCAGAAAGCTTCTTCCCTGCTTGCAGCCCTGGGAAGGTTTGATCTTCATTTTCTGGCTGGTCACCTCAGCAGCAGTGCAGGTGAGTGAGCTGTGCACTGATGGCAGCGGTGGCGGGGATCATGGTTGGGACAAAGCCAAGCGAAGGGAGACCATGCTGGGGATTGGGACAAGGGGTTAAAAGGAAGGTGGAGACTGGGCTCTGGGGGAGTGAGGGAAGCCATCCAACCACTGGGGGTGTGTGCAGAGGATGTCCTCCTGGTTGCATGGTGGATGTAGAGACTGGGTTGTGCAGGGATCTGGGGGTTGGGTCCGGGTTGCACGTGCTGTTTGAGAGCTGAGCTGGCTGGGATTCCCCCACCACTTTCAAAGCTACTATAGCTGCATACTTTTGTAGGGTGGAGTGTGTACTCCTGGGAGCCAGAGTTGTAAGGGGGCTGGAGAGGGATGGGGGTGTGGAGGACTGGGCTAGAGGGGGAACAGGTATGAGGGGCTGGTGGAGGTGAAGGGGTGAAGATAGGATGGCAGGGGACAGCAGGTGGCTGGAGGATGGATGAAGAGATGCAGGGGTCTCAGGGTAGGGAGAATATCGGCTGTCAGAAGAAGGGGGGATGTGGGTAGGGTAGGGCAAGCTGCCTCCACACCAGGGAAAGTGCAGGACATGCACCCACAGACTTCCCAACTCTGTGGGGTGCTGCTGCTGGTGACAGAGTGGAAGGGGAGAGTGGAACATAGACCCATGGACCCCCATCATAGGTTGCTGCCAGTGTTGGGGGACACCAATACAAATATAGCTCCCCACATACCGGAGACCCTAGTCTCCTGCCCCCAACCCTAATCTTCTGCCCCCAGACTGGCTGGTGGCTGGCCAAGGGCCCCACAACATCTTATAGTCCTGGGACCACAAGAGTGTTAATGTGGTCCTGTCCCCAGCACTTTCAGCAGCAGCATTTAGTTGAAAGTTCTTGGTGGTGATAGGGGAACTGCCTTTGGAGGCAGTTTCTTTCAGTGGCAGGGGCCAATTGAACCCACTGCCAAAAGTGGTGGGGGGAGCCTTGGCAGCAGGGGAGCTTCATTGTATCATGCAGAGCTTGGAACCCTCACAGCCATTTCACAATCCTCCAAAGGTTGAGAACTCCTGGCCTAGAGCAGGGGTCAGCAACCCAAAAGACAAGAGACATTTTAAAAATAACTTCAATAACCAAGTAGTGCTCTTTGAGCGCTGTTCACATCATTCAGTTGCAGGTGTCTACATGCCGCAGCGCATGATAGCTCAGAAAGTCTTTAGCCTTAGCTCATCAGGTCAGGGCACATGACCAATGCCCCATCTGTGCTGCAACCACAGCTATATGGGTGACCGTGACCCTGACTCTCCCAGTTCCTTTCTTTCTGCCCTTGGCGACGGTTTTGGAACAGCCAAAACTTGCAGAAGCAAGTGCCTGTCATTCCTTCGTTCGTAATTAAAGATGCCAGGGTTTTAAATGTATCCATTGTGCTGCAAAGCCTTTTCACTTGACGATCCCCACAAGAAATGGCTCACATGCCTTGGTGAGTCACATCTTGCAGAGAGCTGCTCTATCTGCAAGTCCTTCAAGCGAAGGACTCACAAGGACAGAGAGCGGAGGTTGCAAACCCTTGCCGAGGACTGCACATCTCATCCAGTGTCCAGTGCATCTTGTGTGCCAAGCACTCTGCCAGCACCACGAGCAACCTCTGCACTGGAATCTGCCTGGAGCCGCTCTGTGGCTCAGAATTCAAAGCTGCGATTGGCATCAAATTCAGCACCGATACAGTGCTGTTCACCTCCGTCCCCACACACCCCCTCATGGGAGTTGGGACTAGGGCATCTCTCAGTACCATCGACACCGGAGGCCCTAGCAGCAGCCTGGGCCCTGTTCCAGGAGCCAGCTCTGGTACTGGCAAAGAAAGCCTGGTCACAAAGGGAACTGGTGCTTTCTGCTAAGGAGTCAACAACGTGGGGCTTGGTACCACCCCCTACCTCAGCACCGTCGAGTCCTCCGGCACCACGAAACGGTGCCGATGACCAATCCGGTGATCATTCCTCATGGTATTTGTCTCACGAGCCCTCGGTACCATGCTCCTAGGGTCTGACAAGGAAGAGGTCTAGTTTGTTCTCATCATCATCTGCTGGCTCCGTTCGGTCCCCTGGATCTCCAAAAGCCATCTCCGGTACTGGGGAATGAGCAGGAAAGCGCTGCCAGAAGAGTTCCCTGATGCCCAAGCCAAGAAAGGGGAACAACCCTGGCAACCCCAGTGTGGGCATCTTGGGCCAGCTTTACCGGTGCCTGTAAGGGTTCCCAGAAGGACAGGGGCCGCTCCCCCTCACGCTGTACCATGGCTATGGATTCTTTCAATGACTCATTGCACAAATGGCTCAACTCAACGGTCGATGACAGTTCAGCCTCCCAGCACTAGTCAGTTCTGTCTCCGTCCTGGACCCCAGACTCCTCGGATGTATACAATGATGAGCCCGACTCGGACTCCACCCAGCGTAGCAGATCACAGGCTCCCTTGTCCTCTTCTCCAGATGAGTATACCTTCCAAAGACCCCTTGTGTACAGAGATGACCCCACACAACAGGATTTGATTTGCCGCATGGCAGCAAACCTCAGCTTGGAGCTGGGAGTGGTCCAAGAGGAGAAAGACCCTCTTTTCAATGTAGGGGATGTCACTCCACCAGCAAAAGTATCTATTCCCCACCATGAAGGGGTGTACAGGATCACTAGGGCGTGATGCCAAACCCCATCATCAATTCCTCCAGTATCCAAGGCAGCAGATCGGAGGTAAATGTCCCCTCCGACAAGTTCGCGTTCCTTTTTCAGCATCATATGCCCGGGGTCCCTGGTGGTGGACGCAGTCAACCAAAAGGAAAGGCAGGGCCAGCCAGGCTCTAGCCCAAAGAATAAGGAAGCAAGAAAGCTTGACTCATTCAGTAGGAAGGTTTACTCTACTTCAACTTTACAGCTACACATTACTAACCGCCAAGCCCTCATGGGGAAGGTACATGCTCAACCTTTGGAGAGCCATGGAGGCTTCCGTGATGCTGCCTCTAAGGACTGCCTCGGGGATTTTGAGACGATGGCAGAGGAAGGGGTCTTGGCTTCTAGAGATGCCCCGATGTCCACCTGGGATGCATCTGACACAGCTTAGTGCAGCATGGCCTCCACTGTGGCTGAGACACTCAGCCTGGCTGCAAGACTCAGGCCTGTCCCCGCAGATGCAACTCATCATTCAGGACCAGAGGTGGCCTTAGGCAATTGGGGTCCCTAGGTGAAGGCCCATTTTGGGGCCTCCTAAAGGGCCCAGTATAGGCCCCCACTGCTGCTCTCCCTGTGGCCTCAGTCCCCCTTGCACCCCTAAATGCCCCATACAACCCCCCAGGACTCCTTGTTTGCTTTGCTGAACCAAACTAACATGACTCTCTCGCTGGAACTTGTAAATTATTCTTGGGTATGATATTTTTGAAGATCTTCCCATCATGAAGCTTGTAAGTTGATCATTTTTCACTTAATATAAATGAGCTAATGCTGAACTACAAAGTTAAAATGAACATTTAATTTTTTTTAAAAAAATATGTGCATTAATTAATAACTAAAAAGTGGTAAACAATGATGGCTCAAAAATAACTAAAATACCACTTTTGGAATTTCATCACTCAAATCTTACAAATTTTTCATGTAGGCTTGGGTTTATGTGCCCTAGACATTTAATACAAATAATTATACTAAATAAAAATAAGTGAAACAAAGGTTTCTAGTGTGTAGCGATAAATGAAAAACACCAAATTTTAATGAAATGCTCTGAAGTACTCAAGTTTTCTGGCCCCCTCAAAAATATTAAACCATAAATACAGAAGAAGCTAAAAAATTACTTGCAAAAGGAAGACATACAGCACAGACATCACACACAGCTGTAATGATAGCCTGAGGGCAGCACTGTATTTATATGCGGCAGCCTACATGGACCTACAAGGTAACCTGAGCTAACCAAAGCCAAAGGAAAAATTGTCGCAAAGGCAAAAGAACAGGTAAAAAAGAAAACGCAATATTTCACAAAATTAAAAATGGCAGAATGAATGGCCACACTGAGGAACTAAAAGATGAGACCATTGAAAAGTTCCTGCTATTGTGCTGTCTGTTGCCTGCTCCTGCTTTTTTAGCATGTCAGTGTGAAGGTGATGGGCAGATAATGGTGAAATCTGCAGTTCAGAGGAAGCACAGATCCTAATGATAGCTTGCCTTGATGAACCAAGACTGAAAAATGCTTAGGCTTCAAGCCCTACTAGCCCTGCTGGATGGGAACAATTTCTATATTTTTCTATATTTTCATTTCTGTCCACCAAATTGAGGACGGGGTCCCTTACTGCTTGGGGCCCTAGGTGGCTGCCTGTTTTGCCTACCCCAGAAGCCACCACTGTTCAAGGCCTACCATTCAAAGGCCTCTTCACTGTGTCCACGGACGCAAAGCTGCATGGCATGAAGGATTCCAGGGCCACCCTCAGATCCCTGGGCATGTACATGCTACAACCCACTCGGTGCTCCTCCAAGCCCCAGCAGCTGCTGCAACAGCAACTACAGCAGCTAAAGTAGCAAGTCCAGATGCAGGGATCTTTCTCCTCATCCTTCCAGTACCCCCAATGCTAATGCAGGAGTCTGGATAGGGATAAGAACTGCCCAAGTAGAGGCCAAAAATCCCAGGCCTCCCAGACTAGTCAGCACGGACAAGGTACCGACTGTTTAGCAGGAAGGAAGCAGCGCTTTTGATGGTCAGCCTGAGGGCAGCAGAACCACAGCCTTGACCTGAACCTTTGCCAACCGCCTGCATTGATACGTGCATCACTGGGCCGACATCACAACTGATTGGTGGGTTCTGGAAATGGTCTCGAAAAGGTATCTTATACAATTCTGTCAACACCTTGGGACAGAGAACTGCCCCCTCGCTTAAATCTCAGGAGCCGGGAACTAGATCATATGCTCAAGAAAGAATGCGAGAAACTCCTCTCTCTCTCAGGGCTATATAGAGGGTCTCAAAGCTGGAACGGGGAGAAGGGTTCTACTCCTGGTACTTTCTGGTTCCAAAATCAAATGGGGACCTGAGACCCATTCTGGACCTCAGAGCTTTAAACAAATACATAAGGAAAATAAAGTTCCATATGGTCTCCCTGTCACAGATTGTCCCATCTCTGAATCCCGGGGATTGGTTTGCAGCCCTTGATCTAAAAGATGCTTACTTTCACATAGCAATACGCCCCCGCCACAGAGTTTCTAAAGTTCATGGTGGGGAGAAAACGCTTTCAGTTTGCATCACTCCCCTTCAGGCTCTCTTTGGCACCCTGGGTGTTCACAAAGTGCATGGTGGCAGTCACTGCCTTCCTACGCTGGCAGGGCATAAAGCTCTACCCTCTACCTAGATGACTGGTTGATTAAATGGGGGACCAAGAGCTCAGGTAAAGCACAGCATCAAGGTAGTGCGCTGACTGTGCAGATGCTTGGGGCTCTGCATCAATCAAGAAGAGTCAAAACTCTGCCCGTCCCAAACCATAGAGATCATAGCAGCCCTTCTGGACTCCCAGAAAAGGAAGGCTTCCCTGCCTCCCTCAAGATTTCAGTCCATCTGCACCATCATTGCAGAGCTGCAGGACTCCCAGGTAACCACTGCCTGACACTGCCTGCAGCTTCTTGGGCACATGGTGGCCTCCACCTCTGTGATACGGATGGCCTGCCTGAGAATGAGACCCTTTTAGATGTGGTTGTCTATGGTGTTCCACCCACAGAGAGACCCTCTGTCCAAGGTACTGTTGGTTCCCCAAGACATCCTGGGGACACTAGAAATCTGGAGTGATCCCCTATTTGCCATGGGGGGGGGAATTCCCTTCCAATCCTCAGTCCCTACAGTGCCACTGATCACCGACGCCTCAGATTCATGGTGGGGGGCCCACATATCGGGGGACTTTCCATCCAAGGACTTTGGTCTCCTTTAGACAGCCTCCTTCACATAAACATGAAAGAACTACGGGTTGTCCACTCCCCAGCTCTCTGCAGGGAGGCATGCAGACTCTGGGAATTAGCCCTGAGGTACAATTTCACTCCAGTGGCAGCTCACCTACCGGGAGCGGACAACAAACTGGCAGATTCACTCAGCAGAAACCCCCTAGCCTACCGCGAGTCCCTTCACAACTCGGTGTTTTCTCACCTAATAGACAAGTGGAGAGCACCCCAAGTGGACCTATTTGCAACATGACAAAACTGCAAATCTCAGTGCTTCTGCTCTCAGGGGTTGGGAAGAGGGGTCACTCACGGATGCCTTCCTCCTCAGCTGGTCAGGCCCTCTACTGTATGCTTTCCCACCAGTCCTGTTGATACACAGGATCCTTCTGAAGGTCAGAACAGACGGAGCGAACGTGAGGCTGATAGTTCTGGATTGGCCCAGATAACACTGGTACTCGCTCCTACAGGACCTGTCCATAGACGTTCCACTCTGCCTTCCCCTGTGGGCAGACCTTCTGACACAAGCCTCGGGGCGCCTCCAGCACCTGAACCCCAGTCTCCTGCATCTGACGGCCTTGAGATTTCGTGGCTGAGCAAGCAGGAAAAACTTCACTTGGAAAGGGTCAGGAGGGTACTGGTTGGTAGTAGAAGGCCGCCCACCAGGGCCACTTATATAGACAAATGGAAACAGTTTTTCCCACTGGGCTCGAGGTAAAGGGGTCAAGCCTGCACTGGCCCCCTTGCACCTAATCCTTGATTATCTGCTGGACCTTAGAAACAAGGGCCTCTCCCTTTCCTCCCTGGGAGTACATCTAGCAGCAATTTTGGCTCTTCATGAGGTGGACTGTGTCCCTGTTTTCTCCCATCGCATTTCCACTAGATTTTTGAAGGGGTTCGAAAGAGTCTTCCCACATCCCTGTAAATCTATCCCTCAATGGGATCTTAATGTGTTGCTCCATGGACTAATGGAGACTCCTTATGAACCCTTGGACTCATGTACCTTACTGGTCCTTGCCTGGAAGGTAGCCTTTTTGGTGGCAATTACTTCGGCTAGAAGGGTCTCCAAACTGAAGGCCCTTTCCTCAGAACCCCCGTATACGAGGTTCTTTCCTGATGATAAAGTGGTGCCCCGTCCTCACCCATCCTTTCTCCCTAAGGTGGTTTCACCTGTTCACCTTAATCAGGATATTTGTTTGCCAGTATTCTTTCCAGACCCTCAGGTTACAGAGAACCAGAGGAGGTGGCACACCCTGGATGTAAAGAGGGTGCTCTTGATGTACGTTTGAGTGCACATGTCCGTTCTGCAGGACTTCCCAACTTTTTGTGGTGGTTGCAGAATGTAAAAGAGGCGTCCCGGTATTGTCACAGTGCATTTCCAGATGGATAGTAAACTGTATCAAAGACTGCTACAGAAGGTCAAATACATCCCTCCTGGGGAATGTCAGGGCTCATTCTACCAGGGCCCAGGCTTCATCAACGGCCTTCCTTGCCAAGGTTCTGATTCAGGAGATCTGCAGGGCAGCTATGTGGTTGTCAGTGCATACCTTCACAACGCACTATGCTATTGTCCAATGGGCCAGAGAGGATCCCATGTTGGGTAGAGCCGTACTCAATGTGGGCAAGCTGTAACTCCTCCCACCATCCTTGGGTATGGCTAGCAGTCACCTATAACTGAATGATGTGAGCAGCGCTCGAAGAAGAACGGTGGGTTACTTACCAGTAACTGTACTCCTTTGAGTTGGACTGCTCACATATGTTCAGATCCCTCCCGCCGTCCCTGCTAATTGGAGTTGGTGAAGAAATAAGGGACTGGGAGGGTCAGGGTCACAGTCACCTATATAGCCATGGTTGCAGCACAGAGGGGTGTTGGCCATATACGCTGACCTGACAGGCTAAGGCTAAAGACTTTCTGAGCTACTGTGCGCTGTGGCATGTAGCCAACTGTAACTGAATGTATGTGAGCAGCCCATCTCGAAGGAGGACAGTTACTGGTAAGTAACCCACCGTTCTGAGCGCCACAATGGTGATGACCTCCAGGAAACCGGGGGAGTACAGGCAAGGATCAGCATGTGATGCTTTGCTTTGCATTGCTTTAGTTCACCAAAGAATGTGAAAATTCTTTTGCTTGTTACAGGGTATTCGTTGACCTAGGGACACAATGCTCCTGCTGACCGCTTTTGCTTGAAAAGAAGTTTAAATTGTGGGATGACATATTCTCTGAACTCATACACTCCTCTGTGCTGATGGAGCTGACCTCAGAGTATGGCAGCTCTCCCTGTCCAAGAAATTGCAGTTTGGCATGGAAGACAGAAGAGTTGCATAGTCCCAGGATTGTGAAAATGCGGGCTTTGCCTGACATGCTGCGGTGCCTGGTTGAGCTCCAGGAAGAACAGCATTCAGAGAGGGTTCTCCCCACAAGTCCTGGAGACCCCAGGGCCTGCCCACTGCTGATTGAGGAGGAGGGGTTCAGGGTGCAATATGTGGTTGCTGCCATACCATTGTGTACAGGGAGAGTTTTGAAAAGAACCCTTTAAAAGACACAATGTCTGGGTCCCAGCCCACCCTGCCACCTGCAACTGCCAGGCCAGGAATGTGAACACAAGAAAGCAATACCTGTTTCAAATATGCACGTTTATTTTTGGTGCCATGACAAATGCCTTGTGGGTGACAGAAGGGGGGGGTATTGTCAAGGAGTGTGACTGGGATGGGGAAAGTGAGTATACACGGGCAGAAGGTCTGGAAGTTTGACACCCCTGCACAGAGAGAGTCTAGATGTGTTTGAAACACTGTCAGTAACACTGCGGGGAGCTGAGAAGGCTCCATCCCTGCAGCAGAGATGCATGGAAGAAAAAGCGTTGCCTGTTTCTCTGTGAGAAGGGGAGGGGAGGGAGGCATTGCATCATGGGAGGACAGCTGACTTCCCACAAGCCTCAGCGCTTTGTTGCAGTGCGGGACACCTAACTACAAAGCAGTGCTTCCAAAGTGGGAGGAACAGCCAGCAGTGGGGATGCAAGATGCTGGAGCATGGGGTGAGGTGTGCCCATTCCCCTCCACTTTTATTATTTAGACTTCTCATTGTCAACATCAGATTGCACCCGACTGTAGACATACCCTAAGAATAGGGCAGCGGTTAATTATGTTTTAGTGTAGGAAGGATATTAATAATGTGTGTTTCTGTACTGCCCCAAAGTTGCACTGATTACTCGTGTCAGGGCAATGCCCAGAATGTCCCATCACATTCAGAAGTTCTGTCTTGGACAGAGAGGCTGGGTTCTTTTTAAATGTTGGCTTTGAGAACTAACATTATTCCCAGTTTAATTTTGATTTTACGTACAGTCCTGTTTGCAGTTGAGATAAAAGGATTATAGCATTCTAAATAGCATTGAGTTGGCACCTCATAGCAAAAGTGTTATGACTCAAATAGCCAACTAATAAGGTAAAAATTAATGTTTTATTGAACAGAATATCTAATGTAAAAACAGTCATTTTGCAGTATCATTTAAATTCATAAGACAATGAAGTACACAAGAAGGCCATCACCTAGTGTACATTCTTTCAGTAGCACCTCTCTTCTCTGGGATTTAATTTGCTACTATGCTAGAGATACACAGAAACCCTGGATTATAGATTCTTAAACTACTGCAGAGTCATTACAAAAGTATAGAAGATGCTTTCTTTCCTCTAACCATGACTAGCCAGATTCTTCTGGAGTAGTCCAGATAAACCTTTTTGATTGTGCACAGTAAGTCAGAAACCAGCAGTTACTGCTGATACATTCATGAACTGTTGACATAAAAAGTCAATCACTTCCCTCAAACCATCTCTCTGGAAGGTATTGCCTAACAGAGTCTGTAATTAATTTGGATTCCCTACACAACTGCTCACTTTGTAACAATTACTGATTTTTACTAGTTTTGATCTCATTGTATTGCATTGGCTCTTCCAAAGAATGTTGTTCCATATTTGGTGGATTGATAGGTCTGGTGGGGAGAGCTACAGGGCACATAAAATGATGTGGGTTTTGGACATGTTGCAGTGTTGGTTTGTGAGAGATGATGAAAAGAATGGGGGAAGGGTTTACTGGGTCTCTACCTCGTACTTCAGGATGTGTGAGTAGAATGTGTGATTGGCATTCGTTTGAACCATGACAAACACCTCTGTGCAGCCAGAAGTGTTACAGGTTCCCTCCCAGTAACCATCCTTGCTCAATGTCAGAGAAGATGTGTTTTCACCCTTAACTAATGCCTTTACTATACTATGCAGCTTGAGCTTAAACTGAACATTTCGATTGGCTGGCAGCAGCCCAGCAAGTGGTTCCAGTAGTTCATAGTCTTCAGCCCATTTGCTATAATACTGTGGAAAAACTGGCCACTTCACTTTGGAATTTGGGCAGGAGATGAGGTAGTTGAAGATGTAAGTGTAATTCCCTGGATCTGACTTCTTTTTCGTGTAGATTTTAAGAACAAACTTCCCTGCATGGGGGAGATGGATCTTAAACTCAATTTGGTTTCCTCGACGGATCTGCATGATATGTCGTCGTCTCATCTCCTCAGTCAAGCTAGTGTCGTCCAAATGCAGTGTGGTTAGGACACTTATATCTTTACCCAGCGTGAAAGTGATACAACAGCGCCCATCGTTAGTGTGAATGATGGGGTCAGGGTGTGATGGCCTCAGGAATCCTTGCCGCTCCGTGAACCAGCTGGGTCCAACTGGCTGACTTAGGTCCTTTGGAAAACTCATGTTCTTGTCCACAGAGCTGCACTCTAGGATGTAGTTTAATACAGAACTGTAGGTGTCCTCTGAGCTTTTGGAGGGCTTGGCAAAGATCTGTAGCTTATGAGTCCCTGTCTTCTGGGGATAGATCTCCAACTTCATCCCATTCTTTTTTAATGTCATTAAACCATGTTTGTCACTTTCCTCCAGGTTAAACATAAATAATAGCGGAGCACGGCTCTCAAGAGAAATAGTTGCTTTTCCATTTACTGTGAAATAGAAAGGAAAAAAACTATTCAGGAGTTTCCTATAGTTTGTTTGTATAAAGCCCCTGCATGGTATGACCTGGATAACTGAGTGTCCCAGTGGAAATGAAATGAAAGGGTCGCAGTTGCCTGGTTCTAATTTGTCAACCACCAGCAAATCAATGCCCCTCACAAGGAACAGGATGGGATACTTGTTTATCCTATATTATGCTAAATGAAATGGAGCCAGTCAGTGCTCTTGGATCCTGCAGAAGTTAAAGGCTAGTGTGAGCTTTTACATTGTATCTCAAGTTGCCCACACTCCTAGTGATGCAGGAATTGCCAGGATGGATCAAACTCAGAATCTAGTTTAGTTTATAACAGTAGCTAAAGGGAGCTGCTAGTACCTAGCTCTGAAAATCAGGGTGCTTCTTTTAGACACCTATGATAAATAAGGATTTAGAAGTGAAACTGTAGACACACATGGTTTTTTAAACTGTTGCCCTTATTTTCTAGCTGGGGTTTTGGTGTTTACAGCTGTGTGATGGGATATATGGGACACAGGTAACAAAAGAGCCAGAGTAATTAATGTAGCTGATGGCACCTGGAGGGTGAGCCAGGGCCAAGTGAAGATGAAGCCCAGTTGAGGGAGGACTGAGCAATGAGCACAAAGGGAGGAAGCCCAGCTGAGAGAGAATGTGCAGGGAGAGAGGGAAGGAACTCTGTCGTCCCTTTCTGGTGGCTACAGAGTAGAGGAACAGCCTAGAAAAAGGCAGTTGGACCGTGAACAAGGTGAGGGAAAGGGACTGAAGGAAAGTCAGAGTGGGAAGAAGTCCAGCAAGGAATCTGAGGGAGCAGTCCTGTTAGTTTGAACCCTGGCCTCCAGAAAGAAAGCCCTGGAAAGATACTGTGCAGAGCTTGCGTAGGGATGAAAAGTTTAGTTGAATTCATTGGACTCTTTGTCTGCTCTGAAAGCAGTGGGACTATATGTGACCTGACTGGAGGGTGGAGTCACAAGAAGAGGCAGATCATTGCAAAGCCAAGGAGGCTATGGAGAAGCTGGAGGACAGCCTGTTACACCCCACCAAGCCATGAGGGATGTGCCAGTGGTGAGTTTACACTATGAAAAGCTGTTAATACAGGGGCTAGTTTAAGTAGCCCAATCTATAACACTTCTAATTTCACACCATTTGGAATGAAACTGCAAACAGATGATACTCACTGGGGGTTTCTCTGGGCCCCTGGGCCTCATGTAACAATAGTTCACTCCCAACAGCCAAAAATTGAGCTGATGGGGGGAAGAGAGCCCTTCATGCTATCTATCTATCAGTAATGAGTGGCAAGTGTAACTTATCCAGATCTGTCCAAGATGTGAGCACTCTGCAATGTCTCCTTTTGGGTGACTTTACCTGTTTGGATGATGGGCGTGTCTGGGTGTGCGCTCAGCATGCCCAGGACGTAAAATGGAGACTTGTATAGCATGTTGCTCTCAAACTCTTTTAGTGTCAGAGCTGGCTTCAGGAGCTGCCAGTTGCTGTTGTCTGGGAAATGACTGTTAATAAATAGGGCTGGGTGTGTAAGAAAATAAAACTCATTGTATCTGGAACAAGAGAGAAGAGGTTAGCATAAAAATGGGAAGTATTTAATTACTTGTATCATCTTTCAACCATGCATCCCAACAATTAATTTAATGCTACTCTAGAAATCATAGTGGCTTGTGGACTATTGATACATGCCACTGCTATTGTCTCTTTTAATGGGGCTCATGACAGAGTCAAGCCTGATGGCTCCAGGAGCGTGCTGGAGGGCCGGTGTATTAGCCCCAGGTTTAGCAAAGCCCCCTTCCCTGTGTAGCCAGGGTGGGGCTGGTCTAGGTTAATTAAGTCACTGGAGCCTAATTAGGGTGATTAACAACAGTAGATAAAAAGTCCCTGTTTCAGTTAGGCAGGGAGAGTTTTAGGTGTGGCATTTGGAGGTGGAGCTAGGAGTGGAGCGTGCGTTTGGCAGAGCAAAGGAGAGCTGAGATGAAGGAAGCTAGCCACTAGCTGTTGCTACCAGCACCTGGGAGATGTAGGTATCCAGGACAAACTTGCCCATAGGGCCCCAGAGCCCAGCCCCAGGGCAGGAGGGACAGGGGAAACTGTAATTTTAGGAGTTTGGAGATGGGGAAAGCCAGGCTTTAGCTGGCTCCTAAGATTTGAAGTGCAGGACTCACAGTGACTGAATGCACCCTGTTTGTCACAGGCTGTTATGTGATGGTGGGGGAGTGGACAAAGGCGCACTCCTGCATTGCTTGTCCAACCCAAAACTCTCAACCAATGTCTCTTTATTCAGCCCCCTCAAGCCCCAAAATTAAGGCTCCCTCTTTCAGGCACCTATGTGTATGCTTATATTTAAGCATATATAAATAACCCCATTGACTTCAGGGGGAAAACTTCCATGCTTAAAAGTTGAGCAAGTGTGTGAGCATATGCAGGATTGGAGTCTTAACTGGCAGATGTTCTCATATGCAAGTTCATAACACACTACCAAGCCACTCTTCCACATGTGAAAGTGCAGCCTTGTACGGTCACCTGAGATATCAGGCTATGGGATTCTGAAGGAGACTCGGGCTATTCAATGAAATTGCAAACATTGAGAGTGATGCCCCTTCTAATTGTGTTTGGGATAACCGTAAACCCATTTAAAAAGTGATAGCAAAGTGCTCTTAGAAATATGTAGGCTGATTCCTCATCATTCCCCACTTTCATTGTTTAGTGCCTCCAAAAATCAGAATGATAGTTGCTTAGAATAGAAATAGTGCCCATTTTAAAAAAAAATAGCCCCCAATTTTTCATTGTCTCTTCTTTCTGTCTGTGGACAACTATATTGAAATTGCCTGTTTAATTCAGAAATAGAGAATTTAGGAATTTTAGCCAATTGAGTGCTTTTAATATAGAGGGCACATGGGAAGGCTTTGTTGTTAGGTCTATAATACAGAAAGGCATCCTAGTTTTACAGTCTCTTCTCTGCACGTTCATTTCTGTATATGAAACAATTTAGAAACCAACCACATTCACATACTGCAATTTTGATACTGAATAAAAGACTTCAGAACATTTTTGAAAACCCAAATACTTTAATGTAAGTGTTCAGGGAATCTACTATCTGAGGTTGGGATTGGCTGATCGCTTTACCCCATTGTTTCTTAAAAGGGAGTCAAAGTCTGATTCAGGTAGTGACAGAAAAGAGCTAGGATTCTCTTCAATTCTAAGTATAATCCTTCTGCAAATAGTTGAATTCTGAAGTTTTATATGTTCAAAGGGCCAATTGTAGGTTGAAAAACTGAAAAAATGTATCCCTGCAGCCTCAGTCCTATTGTCTAAAGTGGCTTAGGCCCACATCCTCGAGCACCTAAATACCTTTGACTTCCATTGGTTTCAGCTCCTTTTAGGATCTGGCTCTTAGAAGTTTAGGTCCCATTGACTGTCTCTGAAACTTAGGCTTCTAATTGGCTAAGACTTTTGAAAATGACATTGAGGCTCCTAAATTACTTGGGTGCGTTTGAAAACTTTTCCCTAGGGGTCTTTGTCATAAATTAAAAAAACAGATAATAAAAGGGCTGAACCATCAGCAGCTGCTTCTCATCCCCAAACCAGCAAATATAAACTAAAGTGGAAAACCAGACACTTCCCCCTGGCCACCCACATTGACCCTCTTCGTGCCCTATGCTGACCTAGATCTGGGTGTTAAAATAAAAAATTGTACCATACTTAAAGGTGTACTTGCTGCATAAATCAACGGTGCCAGCTCCCCAGGTGCTGTCCAGCAGATGCCACCTTCCATCAAGGTAAACTGCATTCCAGGCATGGTTACAGTCCTCTGAGAAGGGCTGCCCAAGTCTGTAAGTGTACCCTTTAGAGTATCCTGATAGGTTCATGCACTGGACACCTGCAAGGCTAAGGGAAGGAGGTTATTACAAAGCAGTGTCTTATTAGTAAGGGGCCTTTCATTTTTATAGAATGGAAAATCATGAAGCTGCACAGGGGCAACTGCAAAAACTAGCATTTCCATCAGCATTAGAACCCAGAATCCTGTAGTCACCTAACTCCTCTGATCGCTAGACCCTGTGATCCCATTGCTCACATATGAATGCTGCTCTTCTCTGAAGAGCATGGTAGTTATTCACCTTCCTGGTAGCGTTGAAATACTGATTTCAGGTGCAATGTCTATTTTCTTGGTCCTGCCTTAATTGCAATTATAATCCCACGTGTCCAGGTCAGACAGTATTGCCTCAGTAGTCTCCATGTAAGAGCTGCATTCTGTCTCTTCCACCCACGAAACATGCATTCTGGTCAAGCTGTGTGCAGCTATTGACCTTGAGCAGAGACTGTCTTAGTGGGTTGTGGCAGTTAATGGTCATGGTACCAGCATTGATCCAACTATGCTAAACTCTGACGACACCTTCTTGATAGAGAATGACATCGATCTCTGACCACACCTTTGCTTGAGGGCTTGGGCTGCGCATTTCATTTTAGAAGACCATATCTTTTTTCCATTCCTTATTCAATTCCTCGTTGTAGTTTAGGAGTCATTCTCTATGTCTACAGGGCACACAATTTCCTCCCTCTGATTACTCATTGGAGTCCGGTCCATGGTGACCAAAATTCTCAAGATCGAGGCTATCAGTCTCTGAAATAAGCAATCCCAGATTTTTAATGTTGCAGTAAAATGTCCTAGATTTTCCTAAACTGAGGGAAATTGGTTTTAAAATAAAACAGTTTGAAGGGTGTTTTTTTTCCTCCTTGAGAGTGCATTAAAGGAGTGTGGGGGGAAGATCATTCCATATTATTTTTGTAGAGAGGACCCATGCACTGAACAAGACATAAGCATACAAATAAAATTAAAATAGATTTTGTGTGAATCACTGTCTGAAGGCTGTGGGAGAACAAAGGGGATCTAAACACACAGGAATCCAGTGGACTGGTTGTCCAGTTTTGCTTCATTTAAGCAGAAGATTGTTCTCTGAATAGGTTGGAACTGAATTTTTTCTGGTTCATTGAAAAATCTTGTATTAAATTGAGCAGATATTTAAAGCAATAAATGGTGTGTACTTTAGGAACAAGGTTATCTGTGGAACATGAATTAACTCAGTGAGATGCAAAGGGATTCGTATGGCAGAAATAAGAGCTACAAGATGAAGGATGGCTATTTGGGTAGTAGCAGGTGAAGTAGAGAAATTTAAAGTGAGTAACTGATACATTGGCTGTGAGCTCACAGTGTGATGCTGCTTCATAATAAAATGGAGACATTCTTTGATCTATAAAGAGATCTGTAAAATTAAGCTAGTAATAAGACAGTTTTACACATAGGTCTGTGTGGCTATCCTATATATACTGGGAAGGGGTTAACAGGGCTGGGGAGAAGCAGCCAATGAGAAGGAACTGCAGGATAACCAGCCATGGCCCAGGAACTCAGTATAAAAGAGAGTTGTGAGCAGAGGCAGTCAGTCCCAGGAGCGCAGGGAGGGAAAACTGGCTGCCCCGCAGGCTAAAGGAAAGGGCAAAGCAGTGCTTGACTGATGGAGGGTTTGGTGTGAGCTGGAGGCCCAGATACAAGACTGAAAGAGGCACTGAAGCTGCGGGGAAGTGTTCAAGGGAAGTCTGCTAAGGAGTTGGTGGAAGAGGTGGTGCAAAACTGTTGCACAAGGGTTCTTGGACTGGGGCCTAGAGAATTAGGTGGGCCTGGATTTCTCTTTGCCTCCCCCCGACTGCCAGTCGACTTGTGGTAGAGTGCCAGTGGCCACTGAAGTAAGTGTGGAGCCCTGACTGTCAAATCCTGAATGGGAAAAGCGACACAGGATGGGGCTCGAATGGAGAGCCAAGTGTGGAAGAAGACACAGATGGGTCCTGATGGTGGCGAGGAGGACTACTGAGAAGTCCTGAGGAAGAGTGGCAGAGCACAGGATATAGACAAGACAGCTACTTAAACTAATTCCCAGATCACCAGCAGGAGGAGCCTGTCAGGCAGAGTGGCAGCCAGTCCATCGCAGTCTGTTAAAGCCATAATCTGGATTAAGATGTATTATCTGTGGTTGTGCATAGGAGCCCCACAGAGGGACCCTCAGACTCTATTGACTTTAACAGGCTTTGCATCAGGCCCTATGAGGAAGATGATGTTTTAGGGAAGAATCAGGATTAAAGAGTGATGAATTGAGGCTGATTGAAGGAGCTCAAATTAGGTAGTGTGAAGAGAACACAAAGATGAGGTCAGACATGCTGTCGGCATAAGAATACATCACATCTTTGTATTATCTGGGAAGTAAGGCAATCGGGATTAAAGGTCTTAAAAGAAATTAAGCAAAAATTTAAGGAACACATGAGTAAGCATTTCTTAAACGTGCTTAGATCTGGCATGGGATAGAACATAATATACAGATGACGGATGACCTGTCACTGGAGGTATTAAACAGGCTGGTCAGAGAGAGAATTGCCTCAGGAAACCTTACTGATGGCTTAGAAAGCCACACAATGTCTCTACCAGTCCTTAATCACTTGTGAGCCAAATTTTGCCCTGCTCCACACAAGTAAATCTGAAATAACTCCATTGATGTGAAGGGAAATATACTGGTGTAACTGAGATCAGGAGCTGGCCCTATGACTTAAAGGAAGATTGAGGGTAGGAATTGCAAAGAACTCCAGGGGAGTTTGGTATCTAATTCTTGTAGGCCCTTTGAAAAATCCCAGCATTAAATATGTCTAAACAAAATGCCAAGTGATACCTTGCCCATACAGTAGATGAGTACTTAAGTGCAACGTAATGTGGGTTGGAAGACATGATTAGGCTGAGTGCATGTGGTGATGTCATCATTGTAGAAAGTTCAGTGGAGACATCTGCTCAATGCACAGAGATAATGAAAAGCAATAAGATGCTGGCCTGTGTTAAAAAGACAATAGAGACCACAGAGACTATTATAGAAAATGTTACACTGCCTTTAAATAGCTTAATGGCACATCCTTCCCTTCAATTCTGGTCACAGTTTTGGTGAGTTCATCTGAGTGGACGAGTGGGTGGGAGGAGAAAGAAATGTTGCGGAGAAGGACAGCAGAAATAGTATGTTGCACAAGGTAGGATGGGATTCCATATTGGCAAGTAGAAGGACAGGGCTATTGAATATGGAAAAGGTGGAAAGCAAAAGGATATGGCCATTTGGTGCCTGTATTTACTCTACTCTTTCCCATAATGCCTGGATAAGGGCATTCTGTGGTCAGGTCAGCACTGGAAACTATAGTCAGTTCTACTGAAGATTTATTGTATTGATACTGCTGACAGGGAAATATTTATGTGCATTCATACTAGCCACATTGAGTCAGGCCTTGTGCTCATACTAATACCATCCTAAACTGAGCTATCTTCCTGTCGGAAACAATGGGATCCCAGCAAAGATTTGTAAAGGCTGCCCTCATTTTTTTTAAAATTTTGGCCCTGGATATATCTGAAATCAGGAATTCTGCTCTTTCACTACTGCCTTCATAGTTAGACAGTCAAAGCCCTGACGTGTGTACAAGGAGGGTAAGAAGAGGCAACGAGGTCCTCTAGCTAGATTGAAATGACTTTTTCTGGCAATAGAAACAGAGGATATGTGTTTTGGCTGGGTTGAGTAAATTCTTGTTGTTGGGGGTGGGTCCGTGGCCTTTGCCTCACATTCAGGATAAAGGTAAAGAAACCATTATAATCAGTAGTGCTCAAAATCTGAACAGAAGGTAAATTGTGTGGTCCAAAGGGTTTCAAGCATGGGGGTTAGGGCTTTGATTGATGAAACTGTTTTTTTTGAGTGGGAGGTGAGGGGGCAAGAGAAGGCACAAGCTGAAATGGTGAGAGAAAGCCAAGTAACAGAAGGCTTGTAATGTAGCTCAGACTCAGACAAAAAGCTGTTAGGCTCAGAACAGCCAGCAAAGAAATTGGGTTCAGTTTTATTTTTTGTTTTGTTTTGTTTTTCCCCCTGCTGTTTTCAAGGAGATAGGTCTTGTACATTTATTGTAAATAAACAAAATTGCATCAAAAGAAATACCTAACTACTACTAATTTCTCCTTCTAAATGGAACAGTCTGTAAGGTGCCAAAATTTTGAAGAGGTTCTTGAGTGTAAAAGGGTGAGAATGGTCTGTCTGGAGGAGAGTTAGCAGGGCCACTATCCAGTTGGTATTTGCTAAGGACAAAACAGACTAGATGCCTTGGGATTCTGTTAAATCACAGAACGAGGAATCAGCGTGGAAATGAGGAAGGATGACGCATTGGGTAGATGAGTAGAGCTTGTGAGTAATATAAAATTCCCATGGGAGTGTTAATTTTTTAATAAACAAAATTGATGTTGTTTTCCAGTATTTTTTCTACTTACATTTGGAATAGCTAGCAATAACTGTTACATAAATGCCAGGAGAAATAGTTTATTATTTCAGAATTTTAATATTTTCTTTTAAAAATAAGAGAGCAGAATAGGTATCTTGGAATCCTAAGTTGTTGCCTATAAGCATTCTAGTTTTTGGCTAGAGGCATTCTCCACCTTAGCATTACAACATTTTAAAAATATTGGTTTCCCTCACTGTGAACTTGAGTCATTCATGAGGACTATGCTTTCAGTGGTGCTTGGGTGGGGAGAGAAGTCAGTCATTACTGCTGTGTTCCAATTCAAATCTGATTTTTCCAGGTCAACTTAAAATGAGAGTCAAGAAGCTGATGGAATGGGCTCCAGTTGGGAAGAGACCCTGTGGAAGTCCATGTTTCAGCTAAGTGCATGATTAATTTATCACCATCACTAGTTCATAAAATCAAACTATTAGATACATTTGGGGCCTCAGTAGACATCCTAGGGTTTGCCATATCCTTTCTCTAATGGAGATGGAGAAATTTGCACTACATTCATATTAATAGAATGTATAGTTTCTACAGAGAAACATGCCTTCTTTTATGAGTTGGATGTATAGTTGGTTGTCAAGCCCTACTGTAAATCCTTTAAGAGCCAAACGCTGCTCACTCATTGAAAGGAACAGGGCTAGTGGGATGTGAAACATCACCACCCTGATGTTTGCTGAGAGAGCAATACAGTAGAGCACACACAATCCAGAAAACATTTGGCAAGTGTTGCGGACAACTTCCTGGTGCAAATGCTGGAGGAGCCAATGAGGGGCTGTGCTCCTCATGACCTGGGGCTCATGAACAGGAGGAATTAGTAGGATAAGCCAAAGTGAGTTGCCACCTGGGGCAACAGTGGCCATGGGATAGTAAAGTTCAGGATCCAGACAAAAGGAAGAAAGGAAAGCAGCAGAATACAGATCTTTAACTTCAGGAAAGCAGAAGAAACTGATAACCAGGATCTCCTAGGAGCTTAATATGAGGGTGAAAGGAGTCCAGAAGGGCTGGCTGTATTTTAAAGAAATCTTTTGAGGATGCAGGAACAAACCATTCCAGTGTTCAGAAAGAAGAGCAAAGATGGCAGGTGACCAGTTTGGCTTAACAGGGCTGCTTTTGTTCAACATCTTCATTAATGATCTGGAGGATGTGGACTGCACCCTCAGCAAATTCATGGACGCTATACTTTTTAGCGGGGGGATGGAGTGGGAGATATGCCGGAGGGTAGGGATAGGGTACAGAGTGACCTAGACAAGTTGGAGTATTAGGTCAAAAGAAATCTGATGAGAAGGATAAGTACAGAGTCCTGCACTTAAGACAGACATGCACTCCTACAGACTGGGGACTGATGCGTTAAACGGCAATTCAGCAGAAAAGGACCTGGAGATTATAGTGGACAAAAAGCTGGATATGAGTCAACCATGTGCCCTTGTTGCCAAGAAGGCTAATGGCATATTGGGTTGCATTAGTAGGAGCATTGCCAGCAGATCAAGGGAAGTGATTATTTCCCTCCATTTGATGCTGGTGAGGCTACATTTGGAGTATTTGTTCCAATTTTGGACCTCCCACTACAGGAAGAATGTGGACAAATTAAAGTTCAGCAGAGAGCAAGAAAAATAAGGGGGCTGGAGCACATGACTTAGGAGGAGAGGTGAGGGAACTGTGTTTATTTAGTCTGCAGGAGAGAAGAATGAGGGAGGTTTTGATAGCAGCTTCCACAGAGGATGGAGCTAAGATGTTCTCAGTGGTGGCAGATGACAGAACAAAGAGCAATCATCTGACATTGCAGTGGGGAAGGTCTAGGTTGGATATTAGGAAAATATTTTTTCCTAGGAAGGTGGTGAAGCACTGGAATGGGTTACTAGAGAGGTGGTGGAATCTCCATCCTTAGAGATTTTTAAGGTGCAGTTAGACAAAACCTTGGCTGTGATAATGGGGGTTCATTCTGCTTTAAGCAGGGAGCTGGACTACATGATCTCCTGAGGTCCCTTCTAACCCTAATCTATGATTCTGTGATGTGGTCATAAAATTTAACATACCTTTAGAATGGGGATATGCATACTGACTTCCTTTGTAAAACACTTGGAGATCTACTGATGAAAAGCTTTATGCAAGTCCTGTGTATTGTTATTCAGCGTAAGGAGTGGGGTGCTTTCAGAGAATATTGGAAAAGCTCATGGCTGGGCTTCAACGACTATTTTTTGCATGTGAGTTGGTTGCAGATAATGTTCTTCAGCATTTCA
Organism: Podocnemis expansa; assembly: GCA_007922195.1. Lineage (NCBI taxonomy): Eukaryota > Metazoa > Chordata > Testudines > Podocnemididae > Podocnemis > Podocnemis expansa. The sequence goes on along the minus strand of ML682020.1, from coordinate 1,298,516 downwards.
GCCTTACCATTCTTTTAACCTTCAGATACACAGCTACTCAAAGAAAAAAACCACAGCCTCTTTTAACTCAATTATCTCCATGTATTCATCTGCCATTATGCTAATACAACGCGAAGCTCAGCAGATGGCACAAAATAAATTATGCGGGGGGTAGTGGGGAAGCAAAATTGACCTTTTGAGGACTTGCTATTATTTCCCAACAGAGTTTGAAAGAGAAAGTTTCAAGTCCTGTTTAAAGTAGTATTAGGGAGATGAACTAGACAAAAAGATGACAATTGATATTAAGCTTCCCAGGGGTTGAATATTTGTGATCTTATTTACCTGCACATTTCTTGAAAGAGCGCAGCATATCCCGCACAAACGCTCTTTCCTCTCCGAAGGACGTCCTTTGGTTCACAGAACCTCAGATCTTTGTTATGAAGGCCCACAACATCGTATTCTGGAGAAATTAAGACAAATTAAAGTTTCTCCCAGACTGGGCAAGCAATGGAAACTGTTGAGATTATTGTCATAAGTGCAAACACAGAGGATCTGTAGTAAGAGCTGTACAAAGATGTTTCCTCTTTAAATGTTTACTGCGGGTTCTATATGCATGGGTCTCCTAAGAAGCTAAGTCGCAAACATAGACTCTGATTCTGCAGTTGGATCCAAATGGGCAGATCCTTATTTCTGTACCATGTCAATTCATCTTCTCAAGAATCTATCTCCATACAGCTCCAATTGCAGGATCATAGCTGTAAAAGGTAGAGTCCTTGGTAGCTAAGAAAAATCCTTACAAATATCTAATTTATGAAAACTTGGCTAGATTGTTGTGAGTATGTCACCTATCAGTGTGGGCACACCTTTGGAATTGTCAACCTTTTCAGGGCACCAAAACTATTCATGACTTGGGGTCGAATTTGTCAAATTTTTGTCCCCTCTATAGAATTTTTTTTTAAATCAGTTGTTCATTTCAATCGTTTTGAAACAAATGTATTGAAAGATGTTCTGATTAGAAATTTATACACGGATAATATGAAAAACACTCAAATGAAATGAAATTCTGAAATAAATTAATTCTTGATAAAAAAAAAAAATCTGAAAATGAAGGTCCTCCCCCCAACTGTATTATAATTATTATTTTGTTTCATTTAGGGTGTTTTTTTCCCTTTTTGTTTTGTTGTTTCAGCATGAAAAAATATTAGTTTTGGTTCAAAATGAACTTTCTCTTTACCTTTTTGGTTCATCCACCTCACTCTAATCAGTGATCCCCTCGGAGCTAAATTGGGATGGGGAATTCATCATTTGAAATGCAGGAAATATTATTTTCAATATAAATACAACCCCCCCCCGAAATAAAGCTGTATTTATTTGAGGCAGAACTAAAGAAAGGGGCCCTTGGCAGTTATTTTTAATACTTAGTAACCTTGACTGTGTCCATCAGTCTGTAAAATATTAAGATATTTTTCTGGCCTAGGGTTGCCATTGGCACTCATGTAACACTTATCCTTCCCTTAATGCTGTTCAGGAGAAGAGAACCCATGTATGCCGCATGCACTGATGAAATACTGCAATTACTTGACTTTCAGTTGAAAGTCTCTATATAAGTACTTTAGGGGCTTCTCCTGAGGGCATGAGAGAAGGGAAGCTCGAGATTAGTGATTTCCAAAGGCTTCTTGATGAGCTGAGGAGCATGGTTGCTGGGACAATGAGGTAGCTGGGCCCATTGTGCTGATTCATTGTTTCCAGCTGCTGAAGCACATGAGAAGGTGCAGCTAAAAATGTATGCAGCACTTTTCCTTATAAGTATGATGTACAATCATGGGCATGAAGGGAGATGGTCTATGTATGAATGTTTGGGAGGGGAGATGGCCTATGCAGTCATGGATGGCAGCAAAGATGTCTAGGAGATGCTTTCTCTTTTCAAACATGGTCGAAATTGTGACAGAGTTTGTAACTGCCACTCTAAGGATCTCTTTTACAGAAATGAAATTTGCCAATCCTACAGTCATCTGCTAGTCAGAACTTCCAAAGGGGTAGCCATGTTAGTGTAGTTCAGCAAAACAAACAAGTCCTGTGGTACTTTTTAAGACTAATAAATTTATCACATGAGCTTTCATGGGAGAAAAATCCCACTTTTTCAGATGCTTCTGATGAAGTAGGATTTTCTCCTATGTCTCTTTGTTTTGTTTTAGTCAGAACTTGACAATGTTCTAGATTCCTGGCTCCAAATCCTAAACCATTGTGTGTGACAAGGACGTTAGAATGCCTGCCCTCCTTTATGGCCACCACTAGAGAGAATGGAAAGGGAACTGTGAGGAGGAAGAGCTGTGAAACAGGGCGGTGGGACTACCATGTAAGAAATGCATTTGAAATATGAATGGGGATAAATGGATTCCTGTGTACCATAAATCAAACAAGTTGTTCTGGTGGGATTTTGGGTTACAAAGTCAAAGCTCACGCATGCTCCACAATGAACTTCAGAACAGAGAGACTGATTCAAGACTTTATAATCCACCTCTTCCCGGGCTCATCCTTCTTACACATAAGAATCCTCATTGTTTGCTAATTTATAGTATTTGTTCATTGGGAACAATATTCTACACTTCTAGGAGGATAGGCTATATGATCAAATACAGCAGTGGTTCCCAACCTGTGCTCTGGGGGCCAAAAGTGGCCCATGCGGTCTTTGAGTGGTCCATGGCTCCCCTCCTGCTGGCTGCAGAAGGGAGCATTGCCAGTGACCCAGGTAGAGCATGTTGCTGTGAGGCTAGATGATGATGCAGGCTCCTTGGTGCAGCTAATAGTATGGGAGATCAGCACTCCTCTCCCCTCGGCCCAAGCAGGGAGCATGACAAAGCACTCCATCTGGGTCCATAGGCACTGGGGTCCCTGCTGGAGCCAGCGGGAGGTGAGCACTAATTGGCCATATCCCTGGCTGCAGAAGGCAACCACTGCCTAGGGATTCAAGTGGAGCACACAGGCCCAGAGCAGTGGGTGGCTTCCCTGGTACGTCCAAGGGGACAGGAGATCAGTAAGTAGAGGCAGATTAGGGGCCTTGGGGCTCCTGGGCCTCCCCCAGTGGTGCCCTCCCCACCTGGCTTGCCTCTTCCAGCTCCCCCTCCAGCCTAGGTCCCTGACCCTCCAGGCAGGCTGGTGATGGGTGGGCCCTGCACACCAGCCAGCCCCACCCCTTCGGGCAGACCAGCCATCCCTGATTTCTACCCTCCCTCCTGCACTGGCAGGGCAGAGGGCCCCCACATTATGGTAAACCCTCCCTGTCAGTAAGGAGGCAGACTGCTTTTTGGGGGTGGGGCCTTCTGGTAGAGGCTGGTGGCCCTTAAAGCCCACTAAAAAATATCTATGGCCCTCAAGCCAGAAAGGTTGGGAAAAACTGAAGTACAGCTAGTTTATCTCCCTACTGTATGATTTTAATTGGCACTGTTATGTACAAACATAAACCTGCCTATTAAATAGGTGCCTGAATTATTAGAGGCCCACTAGAATGCATTGCAGTAGGATGACTCAGTTTCTGTTTCATGAAAGACTGTAAAATAAGCAGTGTGTAAAATAGCAGGCATCATGGTGTGTTTGAACCTCACCCTGATTAACCAGAGGCCACCAGGTGTCTGACTGAGCTCAGTTAGGTGGTGATGGCAGCTGGAGGGGTGGTAAGCATAAACGGTGATTGAATGCAGCTGGGAAGGAGCACAGACTAGTGGGGAAAAGACCAGGGGGAGAGGTAACTGTGAATGTTCTTCTCTAAAAGCAGTGAGAAGTCTGGGAGGCCTGGAGACAGAAGCAGAGGGTTTTGAACCAGGAAGAAGCCTGGGAGGCTGAGGCTATTGAAACCTGGGGCCAGAGAGAGGTTCTCCAGTGCCAAGAGGAAGCCAGAGTGGTGAAGCCCAAGAGGTATCAGTGGTAAAACTTAAGGCAATTTGGATTGAAGCTTGAGAGGCACCAGAAAGATGAGAAGGAACTCTGTAATTCCTCTTCAGGCAGTAGAGGACTGAGGAGTTTCAGGTCCTGAGGAGAGAGGGCAGCAGTGGTGAAGGAGATCCCTGAAATGGGTTGGAGGGAAGGCCAACCAAAGATGGACAGCCCTTATGGTAGCTGGGCAATGTGGATCTGGACTAGGTTAAGGCTCTGGGAAGGTAACCTCTGAGAGTCAACATTCAGCAGGAACCTAGAAAGCTGAGGGAAGACTTGGGAGGAGGGGAGAACCTTTTTTGTGGTGCATCTTCATTTCACTTTTGAGTTTGGCTGGGAGACTCCAGGGAGAAGTCCTGGGGCTGCTAGTCAGACAGAAGAAGGGAAGGAAAGAGGAGCCCTGGAGGTGTGTGTGTGGAAGATATCAAGTGGATGACTTGTCATTTGGGATGTTGAAACCTTGGAAGGAGGATATTAAAATGTGACCTGGCCGTATTAGGAGAACATGTGAAGCATCACAGGCTTGGAGGACTAGAGAGTGAAGAGCTGCTAAGCCATGTCTGCCGTGAGGGAGCAAAGCTGCTTAGTTAACTCTCTGACAATCACGCTTCCAGAAGCGCTCAGGATTCACTTAACTGCTCCGAGTGAAGTCTGTGGTAAGAGTCCTGTTGATGTCAGGGGAACAGAATGAGGCCAGCGCTTTTGAGAGCCATACTGTTAACCAATGAGCTGTGCCTTTGATTGCTTATTCGTCACAATGCTCTGCATTGAGCTGTTCCCAGGTAAGCAGGCTTAGTAGGGTCAGCACTCCCATTTTCATCAAGTGGTGAGAGACCAGGGTGTAGGTGAGGTGGGATCTCTTGTGAGAACACACACCAAGGCACTGACCCTTATTCAAAATGGCCAACAGTCATCATCTGGGTACCTTTTCCTTCCTGTCTGTCTGGGGCAGTGAAGCTCTTGTGTCCACACTAGTCTCGAAGGAGACTGAAGGTGTGCTTCCAGACAAAATGGGTGTCACTGCATGGTGGCGCTGTGTAGGACTAGATGGAAGAACTCTCTCAATCTGGGGCTGATGGTGGTGGGGAAGGTGAAGGTCTCTCTGAGGAGCTGGGGGAAGGATGCCATTTTATATGTGTATTTAAACCTGGATTTTGACCCCCTAAAAGTTCACAAACAAGAAGGCAACCCTTCCTCCCACCATCCCGCTTTCTATTTTAAGTGTCATTTGTAAGCCTATTTCACCTCTTTCTGGGCTTTGACTCATGATTTTGGAACATGTGGGGTTGGCAGCTCTATCACTTATCATGGTGCCAGTTGGCTGCCTAAGTCCACACTATGTACTTTAAAATGCAATTCAGGTGGAGTAGAGGGAAATGTCATCCTTGGTTTTAAGACTTGCTTGGTTTGCCCCTCTGGTGAATCTCCTTTGCATCACTGAGGAGTGGGAAATTTCTGCTGTGGTGGTGGTTGCTTCTTGGTGGGGGGTAAGTGCCATGTTTGTTGCCAGAAATGGATTTTTATTGAAAACTCTGTCCCAATATGCACTGGAGTTGTGCTAGGTTTGGTTACATGCTCCTGGTCAAAGAATGCGTTTTGATATATAAAGCTGGACGGGAGGAAGGGAGTTAACCATGCCATTTTAATGGGCTCTGTTTGTCCATTTCTAAAGGGATAGCCGTGTTAGTCTAGTCCAGCAGAAAAAACCCCAAGGAGTCGTGTGGCACTTTAAGACTAACAGATTTATTTTTTGCATGAGCTTTCGTGGGAGAAAATCCCTCTTCGTCAGATGCTTCGAAGCATCTGACAAAGTGGGACTTTCTCCCATGAAAGCTCATGCGAAAAATAAATCTGTTAGTCTTAAAGTGCCACACGACTCCTTATTTTTTCTATTTGTCCAATCTTGCAGATGGTGCCACTGACTTCGATGAGATGAGTTGTGCAAGTAAATATTGCTCACATGAGCAGTAGGCTCAGAGGGGGTTTGCAGACACAGGACTTAGCTTCTTGGCAAATTAAACCTTAAAGAACCAAAAGCATATTACAGAAAATAGCTGAAAAAGGAGTATTTAATGAATATTCTGTGTTCTCTCTTGGCATGTGTTTATCCCACTGTGGTGTGTTTGTGTGTATGACAAATCAGAGGAGCCTGCTGTTTAAGAATGACTGTTGTCATCTGCCTTGTTTGTTCTGGGCCATACTGTGCCCAGCCATACCCAGTGATACAGCATGTGAAGAGCTTCCACACCCACGCAGACCCACTTGTGTGGTCCACATAAAGGTCTGGCAGAACTGCAGCCCCTGTTGGGATTGGGAGGGACGGGTGCAATGTGAGCTTGTGACTTTTCTCTCTCTTGTCCCTCCTCACCCCCCACCCCACCCCCTCAAATGTGTGCCAGCAAGTGGAGTTGGCTGGCTATAGGGGAGAGCCTGTGTGTCACAATCATGGTCTTCCTGATGTTATAACCCAGCCTTTTTGACACTGCAGTCACTGTGCAGTGGCTTGTGCTGGGTCATTCCTGCACAAATCTGATAGGGAAACTCAGGCTTGTTGTATAGGAAAAAATATTTGGTATTCCTTCCCAATGGAAACTGGCAGGGATAGGGGAGGAAGTACAAACAGATAGCGAGAGACAGCTCTCAGTATCATTCTGGATATTATTGACAGCAGATTTCTTTCAACCAGAATGTATTGTGGGCTTTTCTCCTCCCCCCCCCAGGTGCCCTCCTTGAACCTATCCAAATATGCAATCACAATATATGGAGAGTGACAGCCAGCGCTATGGGAGTCCAGGATCTCAGCCTACCTATATGGTGGCATATCCACATCCAAATGGCTCTGACCTTCTCCAGATCCGTCCGGGCTTTTTGGAGCAGGGCTCTAACCAGTTCCTCTATGCTGTTCTTGACACTCACCTGTTTTTGTAAGGAGTCAGAGGATTAGGAGGCTCTTGTGGAAAAAGTCCCTTTCCTAATTTTCTGTTGATGTCAGAGGCCCCTCTCAGATCTCGCTTTTGTGTTTGCATATCTGTCAGTGTCTCTGGACGTTTCTGCACAGTTCCCAGCACCTCATATGTAACAACTACCCTTTGCGTTTGCTCAATCCCCTGGCTTATTGGAAGCTCTGTTTGTGTGAGACTCTGATGCTCATGAGTCATTCCTTTTACAGGCATCACAGATATGAAGGTAGTTGTGGCCCAGATGTGTTTAACTTCCATGCCAAAAATGAACTTTTCATCACTGAATAGCCACTCGTACCAATCAGCTGAAGGACAGTATTGATGTATTTACATTTTCCTCCTACTTCATCAAGCATATTTTGCTTTTAGATCTACACAAACACACACAAGCAATCTTCATCAGTCACTGTGTATTGTAAGGGCCAATAGTCATGTATTCCCCTTCATCCCCTATGTCTATTGTCTTTTAACAAAACAGCTATGCTGTGTGTTTTTTTTTGTATACTGGAGCTTCAGATGAGCGATCAGTGGAAAGTTAAATCTGTAAGTCCACACTCAAGTGATGAATATTTTCCCCTAAGTAGGCTAGTCCCCTGCTGACACAGCCATGGTAACAATGTAGTTTTGGGGCAGAAGTTCTGAAAGCCTCAGTCCGAGAGGACATCATCACTTTGTTCCCAGTGAAGCACTTTGGTCTCAAGGGGAGTGAGGTCCCAAATGACTGAAGCATGATGTGGTCTTGCAGGAAGATTAAGTGAAATGGGACATACCTTTGATGCATAGGCATCCAGTTTCTCAAATTGCTGCAGGTCTAATGTCATGGATTTCAGATTGCTTTTGTCCCATGGGTATGCTGGAAACAAACATGGAACCATCATTACAGAATGGAGGGGGCATTTCAAGCTGGGCAAACACCAGAACAAGAGCAACCAAGCAGAGTTTACCACCCACAGACTGAACTTGAATGGGAGCCTCCTATTCTGTAGGTATCTGTTCTCTCAGTTCCTCCCATTTAAGCCAGTCAGATCTGCACTGTGCTTTTCTGATCTGGAGTTCCTCTCTGCATATTTTGCACTATGTAAACCACACTGAAAAATCTGATAGTAAACATACAATGTGATGTTCAGCGTGTTAGAATATCAGGCCTAGAGCTGACCGAATAGCATTCTTCAAGAGTTAGCTTCCGATAGCCTTAACCCTCAAGTAGTCTCAGTAAAACATATAGCACTATTTGCCTGACAGAAGTTCTAATCTGGCAAACTGCAGAGTAACTTTACTCATGGAAGTAGTGCCAGTGAAAACAATGAGATGACTCTTGTGAGTAAAGTTACACATAAGCCTTTGTAGGATTGGGATTTAAGATGCTGCTCTGCAGGAGAAAGAGTAAGAAATTAACCTTAGTTATTTGATTAATACTGTCATTTCAAATGAATTATTCCAATATTTCCTCCTTACTTCACCAAGTCTATACATCTGATTGAACATTCCACACATAATCCATTCACTGGAGATCACCCCAAAATTCATTTCAATGATGACAATCTATTTTTCTTCAGCCATTCACAAAGCTGGCCATTCCAGCAAGTGAAAGCTACAAGAATCCTGCCCTCTGCTATGCTGTATTGACGCCATTCAGGGATTGAGATTCTTCCAGATATTGCTTATGGCTAGGTTTGGATTAATGGAGGAGTTTTGGGGACTGCAGCCCAGGGCCTCGGGCTAAGGGGCCCCAGCAAGACCTATGGGTGGAGAGGACAGTCGGGTGCTGGTTGCTGCTGGTTGCACTTGCAATGCACAGGGCAATGAGCCTGTTATGGAACCTTTCTTGAGGGGGTACCAGGCTCGCACTTCACAACATGCAGGGGACAGGAGGTGTGGGTCCGTTCAGTGCTCCCTGCCTATTCCCCAGGTGGGGAGGTGAGGCTACCCCATTCAAGTTTGTGTTGGGCTGTGGGGCAGGAGCATGAGAGGTGGTCAAGTGGGGGCGGGGGAGACAATGGTGGAGCCAAGTCTGCATTTGTGGCCTTATGCTCCTTCCGACAAGTACAGACCTCCCCACTCCTGGGGCAGAGCTGCAACACTGGGGGGCCCTACAAAATTTAATAGCCCTAGGCGTACAGGAGAGTTAATTTGGTCCTGCTTATGGCTTTTAAATTGCAGGAAGGAAGGAGGGAAGGGGAACAAAAATATCATTAGACTTTAAATGTTTGAGTGTGGGTGGTGACCTCACACCTGTGTATGTGGAGGTGGGGTGATTTGTCAAGAGAAAGGACTGAGCCTGTGGCTTCTGGATTGCAAAAGCATGCACCTCGATTCTGCACCCTGAGCATTGGGCCAGCTGCCATCTCAGACAAGGGCTTGTTTGCAGCAGCCTTTGATTCCTGCACATGGGACCCACAAGACAACCCAGCAGGATGGATGGCCCCTGTGGAACTCTCCAAGACCCTTTAATGCCCTTTGGATAACCTGGAGTCTGCTCTTTGGCTGTAGCTTATGGCTAAGGAGTAAACCAGTCTCTTCACCCTTAGTGGAAAGCATGTTGGCTCAAGGTGGTTAATGAAAGTTGCTCTGTTCTGAGAAGTCTCCACTCTCACTGGCCAATTATGGGAGCAGAAGTGTCTGAGCCTGGATTCCTCATTATTCCCCAGGCTTAGTTTGACAGACTTCATTAGCATGGGAGAGCCAGCTAGCCAATCTAATCACAAGCAACAGGCACCTGCTGTTACCTGCTGGGCCAAATTTGCCTAAAGCAGTGTGGGAGTGCACAGCATCTGGTTCCATAACAGGCTTGTTTGTTTATCTAGCTTTGTAGTGAAAAGGGCTATTACAGTGACCTAAAGAGAGATAAAGCAGATTTACACATTTGAAAGGCTCTTGTTCTATTCAGCTCTGAAAATTACTTCTTGCCTTTGGGGAGCTGGATGGGTTTTTAAAATTGGTTATCAGTTTTCGTCTTTGTCAGGTTATAGCTGCGAAGGCTCCCCACAGACACTGTATCCACAATAACTCATGCAGCCTGACACTGTTACCTTGGCGGTTAGAAATGTGTATCAGGCCTATTTGTAAGCAGACTTCCCAGTTATGTTGCGCATGCAGTCCATCTAAAACATGCATGACATTCACCAAACTGTCCTGACTTCGAATCTCAGGCAATACAGCACGAAGGCAAATATATTTACAGTGATAGAAATGAGATAATTCATTTGGAGTCAGTGTACTTCAATATAGTTGTTTTTATCCAGTGCCATATCATATCTGTGATCAGCACATATCCCGTTTCTAACAATGCTGTGTGCCCCGTTGGGGATGCTGACTGCAGCAAAGAGGTTATGCTGTGCTAAGAACAGAAGGCGACAATGCAGTAAATAGTTACCATGCAGGTCTTTTTCACCAGGCAGGGGCACTCTGTTCTTCCCATTCTCTTTGAAACCTAGAAAGTTACCAAAATTGGTGTGAGATGCACAGCAGAAGGATCGAGAAAAATAGTTGTAAATGTGTGGAGGCTGAGAGACTGACTTTCGTTTCCTTGTCCTGAGTCCTATGGTACATCATGTTGCACGCAGCCCATGATAGATGGAAACAGCACAACACGACAGAGACGAGTAGAGAGAGCTTCCCCTCCCACCAGTCCTAGGACCATGACGGTAACACAGAGCACCTTCACAAACAATTAGCTGTCTATTCCTGTAGGCTGAAGCCTGGGAAAATTGCACTCTAACTCACCAGCCAAATGACTCACTGTATGGAAGAAATTAAAGGGTAGGTTTCAGAGATATCTTAGCTTGTGTTAACTCCTGCAGCCCAGTTATTAAATAACATCACAGAGTGAGCTACAGATCTGCTAGGGCAGGCTGCAGGGTGATGCAGCTACCCAAAGTTCACCAAATGTGTTCTGGGGAAGGCCCCAGCCCCACAAAGAAAAGGATTTTGTTCTTGTTACCAGCTGCTCCTCATGATGCAAGAGCCAGAAGCTGGCACAGCAGGGACACCGGGCACATTTCCACCTATAAGTAGCACAGTCGTCACCTGACCTCAGCAGCTGACTGCTTCCCTGGTGCCCAAAGAGGCAGGCCCTGTAATGGGAGATGTTGGGCCAAACTTATGGCTGAAGCAACTCCACTGAAGTTGAGCTAGTGTTTTCACTGTCACATGATATGCTGGGACCAAACAGTCTCACCTTTGTTATCCTGGCCAGTCAGACTGGGCAGCTTGCGGCTTCCTGTAATAACCCCCAGACAGAATTAGTCAAGAATTTCCCAGTGGAAGAAAATGTCACCTGTCATCAAGGCACCATCTCCCTCTGCGTAAAGACCTCTGTGAGCACCACAGACTCCATCCCATTCCTATTTAATGTCTAAGTTTGCCCTCAGTGGTTGTGGTGGTTCAAGCCCTGGAGGTACAGAGCATTTTCTCTTGTCTGCATGTCAATTTCTCTTTGTCAAGGCTACTTCGTTCCTTTCTTTAACCAAGTCTAGGTCAGTCTGGATCTGCTTTGTGAGCTGGGAAAATATGAAACAGATGGACTTGGATTGCCATTTTCTCTTATATTGGGTACCACAATACTCATGGTGCCTTATGTTTCAATAGTTTTTCTTTCAGAATTCCAAGGTGATTTCTCCAGTGTATTCAAAACTGACATGCACCCTTCCATAATTAGTGACTTGCCAGCTTCAAAGGGTGTGAATAAGGGCAAAATTTGATAGTGCCTGACTTCAGAAATCAGTTTCCCTACTACTAAAATGCAGCCACCTCTGGGGCCAAAATACATGTGCTATTCTGCATCACTAGTACTACACAACAATCCTGGCAAAGGTTGTGCACAGGTATCATATTGGAACGCTTGAGATTTATTATAGTGAGGGTGGCTGGTCTAGTTACATGTATATAGACCTTTCCACTTCAGTTCCATCTTTTGCATTGTGCATATCTTTCTGAAACATTTCCATTTGGTCTTGGAAGCTGACACTGTTTTGTTTTAAAAGTAAGTAGAAATGGATTAGGTTAATCCATTTTTTTTTTTAAGCCTGAGGAGTTTGAAAAGGGAACCACACACTCATTTTAAAAAAAAAAAGTATATTTTTTTAAAATTTGTTTTTAACAGCTGTATAGAACAGCTGGCGGTTGGAAGCGTAAATGAGGCATGGAAGTAGCGGTTACTGAGGGGAACTGTCGCTGCATGTTCCTGTGACAGTTAGTCTGGCTTTGACTGAGTTATGAACTACAGAAAATCACACATTGTGCTGTGCCACCTTTCTGTTACATTCATCATTGACATGCACAAGCAGTAAGCTAACAGACTGAATGCTGTTTTAATCAAAAGAGTGCCTCTTCTCTCTGCTCCCTAGTGCAGCTGATACACCATACTTTAGCTGGCACAAATGTTCTAAAACAGTGATGTACCTTTCCCTTGGGAAAATTTCTTGAACAGCTGGGGGGTGGTATTCCTAGGATGTACCTCAACAGTCACATGAGTTCCTGCAACAAACAAAGAGTCAGAAGCGGGTAAGGAATGAAAAAGCAACTAGAAAGTGAAAACATTTAAGACTGAAAATATCAACAGGGGCACCACTCTTCTGAGTGCACACAACATTCATTAATATTGCAGTAATACTAAACTGGCTCATAGGGCTTCTTCCACTTTTTGCTTTCTAGCTTAACATCCTTTGTCTAGCTTTCGATCTCTTGCCTGCTTCTCCTCCACTGGAAAACCAGAAGGTCCTCAATGGGCTGCTACCTCAGTGCAAATGATTTGTCAACACAGATGCTTTGAAGATATATTTGCAGTGGTATTTTTAAATGAAGCATACAAGTTTGCAGCACTATGGATGGAAGAAGAAGAGGTAAAACAGTGAAATAAGCAATTCAGAAATTATCCTATGCAGTTCGGATTCTTGGTGTAGCAGATACTGAAATATTCCTCAGTCTCTCTCCCCTTAATAAAGAATTGGAAATGGAACCAGAATTCTAGGAACATAGAGCTTGGTTTGAAGATGGTATTGGGTGTTTGACTTGATGCTGCACAACATTTTGATTAAAAAACAAAACAAAACTAGAATTATGTAAAATTAATATTTGCATGGTGGTAACTGGTGGTCCCAGGAAGTTAGAAAAACAAGGTGGTTAAGGTAGTCTCTTTTATCGAGCCATCTTCTGCTGGTGAGAGAGAGTGAAGCTTTTGAGCTATGCTGAGCTCTTTTTCAGAATTAAATGGGCAAACTGGTCAGTCTCAAAACATAGTTGTAAAAGTGGAGTCACCATTCAGTGGGTATGTGTACAAGAGGATCCCAAAGGGGTCTGTTCTTGACCATATTTAACCTTTTTATCAATGAGCTGGAAGAAAACATAACATCATCACTGATAAAATTTGCAAAAGATACAAAAGTTGGGAGAGTGGGTAAATAATGAACAGGGCATGTACCTGACTCAGAGTGATCTGCAGCACTTGGTAAACTGGGCACAAGCAAACACTATATGTTTCTGTACAGCTAAATGGAAATGTATACATCCAGGAAAAAGAATGTGGACCCTACTTATTGGATGAGGGACTCCACCTGGGAAGCAGTGAATGTGAATAGGATTTGAGGGTTGTGGAGGATAATCAGCTAAATGTGAGCCCCCGGAATGATGCTGTGGCCAAAAGAGCTAATGCAATCTTGGGATGCATAAACAGGAGCCCTTGAATAGGAACAGGGAGGTTATTTTATCTCTGTGTTTGGCACTAATGCAACTGTTGAAACAGTGTGTCCAGTTCTGGTGCCCACAATTCAAGAAGCATGTTGATAAATAGGAGAGGGTTCAGAGAAGAGACATGAGAAAGCCATGGGCTTAAGCTACAGCATGGGAGGTTTAGGTTGGACATTAGGAAAAAACACCTGTCAGGGTGATTAACCACTGGAATAAGTTCCTAGGTAGGTTGTGGAATCTCTATCATTGGAAGGTTTTAAGAGCAGGTTAGTGTCAGGGCTAGTTTAAGAGGGTTCTTGGTGCTGCCATGAGTGCAGGGGACTGGACTCAATGAACTCTCATGGTTCTTTCCAGTTTCTATGAAAGATTAAAGAAGTGAAAAACCTGTATTATAGTGATAGACTTAGTAAAGCTTAATAAAGAGAAGGTTAAGGGGTGACGATTAGTCTATAAACACTATATGGGGAACAAACATTTAATAATGGAATTTTCTATCTAGCAGAGAAACCTCTAAAATAATCCAAAGGCTTGCAGTTGAGCTAGACAAATTTAGACCAGAAGTAAGGTATAGATTTTTAATGGTCAGAATAACTAGCCATTGAAATGATTTTCCAAGGGTCATGGTGGATGCTCCAAACATCACTGACAACTTTTAGATCAAGATTGGATGTTTGTCTAAAAAAAATGCTCTGGAAATTATTTTGGGAAGTTCTCTGGCCTGTGTTATACAGGAGGTCAGATAAGATGACTATAGGAACAAATGGATGTAAACTGTCTATCAGGAAGATTAGACTGGAGCTTAGATGCAGGTTTCTAACCATCAGAGGAATAAAGTTCTGGAATAGCCTTCCAAAAAGAGCTGTTGCGGCAAAAAACGTAGCTGGCTTCATAACTGAACTTGATAAATTTATGGAGGGGATGTTGTGATTGGACAGCCTAGTTTGGCAATTGACTGATCTTTGATTACAGCTGGTAGATAAGCTAATAGCCTGAGATGGGACTTTTGATGGGGTGGGTTCTGAGTTATTACAGAGGTTTCTTTTTTGAGTGTCTGGCTAGTGAGTCTTGCCATATTTGGGGTCGGGAAGGAATTTTCCCCCAGGGCAGATTGGCAATGGCTCTGTGCGTTTTTCAATTTCCATTGTAGCAGGGGTTCCCAACCTTTTTAAGGCTGGGGACACCTGTGGAAGATTAAAAAAAAAAAAAGTTTGGGGGACCCCCTGCGCACTGCTGTAGAGTGGCAGTGCACCAGGGGCAGAATCTGGCCTGCACCACTCTCCTGCTGGGGAGCAGGGTCCCCCCAGGGCAGGGGGCGATGGCCATGGCACCCCTGCTGTCTGGCAGGGGAATGGGGCTGCAACGGCTTCCAGGCAATGTCAGTGAGCCAAATTTCTTAGTTTGAACTAAGGAAAGACTACTGTGACCATGGGCTAAATTAGTCCGGATTAAGCCTCCTTAATCTGGACTAATTTGCTAGTGTAGACATAGCCTCATATATTTTTAAGAACCAAATAGGAGCATGCTCAGGAATAAAAATATGACCTCTTTTGGAGGGGGCACATTCTAAGCTGTTGCCACAACCTACACACTGGAGGAGCTTACTGGCCCCTGGTGGCCCAAATGGGGTCCTATCCTTCCCCCCTGCTTTGCATGCCCACAGTGGGGTATTTTGCACTCCCACCACCAGGGACTCTTTGATCCCCTCTTGGCTGACTGCTTCCTTTGCTCTGCTCATTGCCCTGCTGCTATTAGTTAGGAGGTATCACTCCAGATTGCCTCAACTTCTGATTGGTGAAGGCAGAGAAAAGGGGGGAGTGGGCATGCTCCGGTGAGAATTCCAGTTTCTGGAGCAGGGGCTCTAGTTGCATAGGGCTGCAGATAATAGTGTTGTCATTTCCTGAACTGGTACTGGAGTTCTGTAATTCTGCTGATTGCTGGGGGGAGCCCTCCTTGCCTTTGCTTGCCCCCCCCCCTTGTGATTGGTAGATGAAATGATTTAGACCCCTATTCTCTCAGAGGCCTCTCTCCTTTTTTGTACTGCCATGCGCTGCATTTAGCTGGAATAATACTAGAGCTGCTTGTCTCTAGGCCGAAATTTAAGGGTGCTGAGGACAGGTTGCTTTCACCAGGAACACATCAGATGCATAACTGGACATGTTTGCAGTGAGATGCAGAGTGCATCTTTCAGTTCAGGCTGTTATTAAGTGCAAGCTCCAGAATCTCTTCCATGCAGCCAAATGTTCAGAAGTGGTTGTGAAGGCCTCTGTAAAACCCACCCACTAAACACATGCCCACTTTGAAGAATATGAGCAGGCCCACTGACGGCAATAAGACTACTTGTCTGCTTAAACTTCAGGACATAACAGATGCTTCACTGAGGCTGGGCTTAAGGTTCTAACCCTTCAGTGAGCCTCGTGCAGGCGCATTGGCCTGTGCCCACAGCTCATTGTAGCATTGGGGCCTACTTTTGCATGCCTCTTTTTTAGGATTTCCATTCAGAGTGGCCATAGCCAGCTGGCTAGCTTTCATAGAATCATAGAAATGTACGGCTGGAAGGCACATTGAGACGTTATCAAGTCCAGCTCTGTGCATTGATGCAGGATCGAGTAAACCAAGACTATCCTTTGCAAGTATTTGCCCAACCTGTTCTTAAAAATCTCCAGTGATGGGATTCCACAGGCTCCCTTGGAAGCCTATTCCAGAGCTTAACCATACATAGGCTTAGAAATTTTTTCCCTAATATCAAACCTAAATCTCCCTTTTTACAGATTAAGCCCCTTAGTTCATGCCCTGCCTTCAGTGGGCATGGAAAACAATTGATTCCTGTCCTCTTTATAAACAACCCTCATCATATTTGAAGACATTTTTCAAGGCCCCCACAGATGTCTTTTCTCAAGACTAAACATGCTAAGTTTTGGTGAACTTTTCTCAGAGGTCAGGTTTTCTAACCCTGTTGTAGTTGTTGCTCTCCTCTGGACTCTTCTCCAATTCAAAAGAAAGGCACTGATGGGACTGAGATGTGATTTGTCGTGTAAAAATGTGAGGCATGTACGTTCTGTGGTGATGGACACTTCGTCTATGCTTGTAGTTGCCCTAATAATAATGATCCACTTGGGTTAACTGAACATAACACAATAAAGCAGGGATGGAAACTTAAGAAATTAAACATTTGAAAATGCTCATTACATTACATTAACAGAGATATTACAAAAAGCACAAATATTTGATTGATTGGCTGATTTTCCTTTCTCACAAGTAAAATATAAAAAGAACACAAATTGTAAAAACAGAACCATTTATGAAATTAACTTAAGCAGAAGAATATATTGCTTTGTATGTGGCAGCATTCCTGTCATCTGATATACACCGTGTCATGAACAATTTCTTGTCATGGACAACCACTCTGCTGCTGACATTCATTCTGAGAATAAGTGATCTTGCAGGAAAGTATTTAACTGCAACTTGGATATTATGCTGTAGCGATCTCTCAGTGCTTAGGGCTCAACATTCAAGATTTCAGTCAGATCTATGGTATAAACATTGCTGGCCTCGCTCAGTAGTTTTCATACTTTTGCAGGTTGCAACACACTTGGTGGCATATTGCGACCCTACAGGACACACCAGCCCACCCCCTCCTGGGCCAAATCCAGCCATCTCCCCAGCAACACATTTACCCCCTGTGTGATGATCCAGTGATGTCTCCTGACACAGGGATTGAGAACCACTGGCCTAGCTTATTTTATCAGTCCAGGGTGTGATGGGATGTGGCAGCAAAAGTCCCTAGCGTAGACAACTGTATTTGTGCTGGTATAGCTTATTTTGCTCTGAGGGTGATGTACTAGAATAAACTCTATCAGCAAGATTGCACTTGTTAGGTCCGAGCAGTGTCCTCACTAGGGCTATGTCTGCACTACAGGGCTCAGTTAAATCAATTTAATAAGGTCTACCTAAAGCTGACTTTAAGTAGACCCTATTGAGTCCGCTTAGCGAGGCCACGTTGCATTGTTGACTTTATAAAGTTGACTTAAGCCAGGGGATCCACTTAAAGTTGACTTAATAAAGTGGCCAAGGCTTTGCTTAAGTCAACTTAAGCCCATAGTGTAGACATACCCTAGGAGTGCTACGCTGCCATAGCCACTCTGGCAATGCTTATTTGGGAAAATAACTAGTTTTGGAAAAAGTTGCCCCAAAAATTCCACAGAGAGATTTAAAAAGCAAAAAAAGTAGTTTTGATAACCAGTGGAATTAAACAATCTCTGAAGTTTTTGTGATTTATCAGCAGCAGCAGCAGCACTAGCCCTACTCAAGACCCACTTTTTTAAGGGCCAAGAAGGCTTTAAATATCAATTTTAGTATAGAAGAGGGGTGGCCAAACTTATGGAACTCAAGAGCCACACAAGCTGATTATTAAACCTTTGAGAGCCGCGCTAAGGCCTACAGCCATATACTTTTACCTACTCCAAAATTAAGTCTAAAATTCATTGCATGCTTTCATTTTATCATAAAAGGAGAGCAAATATCAATCCTACTAATGTCAGATTCTAATAATTACTTAAGGTTACCATGAAAATTTAGGCCTGTGCAGTAAAAACTTAGCTGCTGCTCGATGTAGAAGACTGCAAACTAGTGGCGGGTTTTTGAAAATCCTGACCATGCCGCACTTCTCACCACTGTCCTGACCCCCTCCCGAACTCCTAGGCTGGGGCTGCTTCCTTAAATTGATTTGCTGACATTCTTCTGGGAGCCACCATTTTTCATTGAAGAGTCACATGTGGCTCCCGAGCCGCAGTTTGGCCATGCCTGGTATAGAACAACTATAGAGGATGAATCAAATGTAAGATAGCCCCTTTATTAAACGCAAGGAAATAATTTGATCTAACCTACAAACTTGTTACTTTCCTTCTTCTCTTAAGGTCTGCTCTGCACTAGGAGGGTTTTGCTGATATAGTTATGCCAATTTAGCTGTGCCAAGGACCCCCTTCATGTGGATGCAGTTAGAGGGGTGTGACAGGACTTTTAGGGTATGTCCACATGTATCTTTTAAATCAAAATAACACTGGTTATTTTGATTTAAGAAAGATTAGGTCCACAAGAGACATTATTTTGAACTACTTTATACCTACTTTAATTCAAATCGTCTGTTATGTCAAAATGGTTATTTTGAAATAACACCATTTGGACGTGTTGTTTCAAAATAACCATTATTTTGGTATAACACTTCTGCCTTCTTCCTTCCCAGGGTGCCTTCCTAAGTTAAATTGAAATAAGCATGTATGTGTGGACATAGCCTTACTGTATATCTTATGCTGGTTTGGGGTAGTGATGTAAGTGTAGTTATGTCAATATAAATCCACCCACACTAGAGCTTCAACCAGCTTAACTATATCAGGTTAACCAGTAGCAATACTGATAAAACTGTTAATTTTAGACCAGGCCCAAGACTCTTAAAAGAACTGCCTAATGACTCTTCAAATTCTTCATCCTTTACAGTCAGATTACACAAAAATTTCAGATTTGTCTCTGCTGTAATGATGTTCTGGGCAAGTTTGCTCTTGTACATAAGTAGAAGATGAATTTTGCATTGCTACAGAAAAGCAGTGTTTATTAGGTTACCACATACCTTCGTTGGTGTAGGAAGTAATGACTGGGACCTGCTCACAAGGCTGCAGTGGAACTGGCTGGCCTGTTTATATAAAGAAAACATGTCTGTGACTAGAATAAAATGGAATTTTCTCATCCTATAGCAACAGGACACCCATTGCAGGAACAGATTAATCCATAAATGCTGTGTATCAATGAGCTAAATGGCGCTGAGACTCCATTATAGAGCTCTTATAGCTTTTAAGGCAAATTGACACAGCAGAGCTCAATATGTGCTGTGTGAACCAGTTCCTGGGCTTCAAACAAATGCAGAGTGAACAAGGCTGTACTAGTTGGGAACAGTTTACGCAAGTCAGGCATCGGTGCCAGGACCCTGCCTAGGGAAGCAGGCAATGGAAGGAGACCTCTGGAGAGATGTGACTGGCATCAATTGAATTCCATTTTATTGAAATGTATCATACCTGCATATTCTATGTGATGAGGCATTGGTCCCATGCTGGCCTCTATGGGTTAACAGAGCCCTAGGAAGGGCGCACAAGAGGCAGCCTATTAGAAAGAAGCTGAGAGTGGCGGCCAGTTAGGGCCTGGTAAACCCACATAAGAAGTGCTGCAGGGCAGAGCAGGGTCTGTTACTCCCTGGAACTTAGGGGCAGAGGATAGGGTGCCTGGGACGCAGGAGGAAGCAGCTAGCACCCTGGACAGAGTAGCTGCTATCAGGGACTGACTGGCTGCTGGGATTGACAGACTGGGGCCGGGGTGAAGAAGGTGCTGGGCCTGCAGGGAAGGAGTCCTGAGAAAGGTACTGCAAAATTGGAGGAGGCACAGCCTGTGGCTGCGATCTACAGGATCCCTGGGCTGGGCCCTGGAGTAGTGGTTGATCCAGGTCCCTGTCCACCCCCCTGCCCCAATTTGCCCCTGAGCAAGTGATGAAACAGTTGAACTGCAGCCCTTGTCCGCCCAAAAGGGGGAGCACATAGAATCATAGGGTTGGAAGGGACCCCTCGAGGTCATCTAGTCCAACCCCCTGCCAAAAAAAAGCAGGACCACTCCCATTAGATCATCCCAGTCAGTGTTTTGTCCAGCTGGGCCTTGAACACCTCCAGAGATGGAGATTCCACCACCTCCCTAGGCAACTTATTCCAATGCTTCACCACTCGCCTAGTAAGGAAGTTTCTCCTAATATCCAGCCTGGACCGCCCCAGCTGTAACTTGAAACCATTGCTTCTCGTTCTGCCCTCTGTTACTACCGAGAACAGTCGAGCTCCCTCCTCCTTGGAGCAACCCTTCAAGTAGTTGAAGGTTGCTATCAAATCCCCCCTCAATCTTCTCTTCTGCAGGCTAAATAAGCCTAATTCCTTCAGTCTTTCTTCATAGGGCTTGTGACATCAGTGACAGTAAGCTAGCACAGTCAGCAAATGCCATTGAACACTAACCAATATTTCATGTATGGTTGTGGACATTTGAACCCGTTTTATCGAGAATGAAGGTTGGCCACCACACTGGTGTTATCCCAGACTGGTTTGCAGAAAGTGTCCTGGGAACCGTGTTCTGACTGCCGAAGGAACCTGACTTTAACAGCTCATCTGCGAGGTCAGATAGCCTTCGTAATTCACAGCTGACATGGATCAGGGTTGTGAATTATGAGATTTTATTGCACTATGTGTGGCAGCAGCATGGTTTTTTTTAATGTGGCTCAATCTCAGTTAATGTCATGCAGTTTGTAAATATTGCAGCAACACCAGCTGCTCCATGGTGTCAGTCCTCCTAAAGACATGAACGCAGTTGATTTAAAGGACTTTAACCCCTGTGGTGCTAGCACGTTAAGAGCTCCTTTTGGCATCAGAGAGCCTTAATTATCCTCAAGGGGGCTCATCTTTTGTCTAGACAGTAGGGCAAGAGGAAAATGTACTGGTATTCCAATTTGCACTGACCTCCTAGGGGTATTTCGTTAACTTCTGTGTATAGGGTAATTGTCCCATCCAGTCCTGCTCAATTTCCTGATTTCCACTGTGTAGCTGTAGCTGAAAACCTCTCAGGCATGAAAAAAGAACATAAGGGTCTAAAGATATTAATAATATTTATCTGCTTTTGTTTTTGGTTGTCATCTGTCTGCATGGTATGCTCAAAGACAAATACTGACAGAACCCTGCCACAAGATACTGCTTGCTGGCTATCTTTGGGCTGAATCTACTCCCACTGACTGCAGTGGGCATTGGATCAGACTCACACCAAGCAGGGCATCAGTAACATACAGCCAGGTTTTCACATAGGATCATTAGTAGCTCTGTGGAAGCAAAACTCTTTTTTTCACTCGCTTTCCATCACTAGAGATCAAATGATGTTTTGAGACAAGCAAAAATGTGTCTGGTGGCCTGATCCTATTCCC
The DNA here is from genome assembly GCA_007922195.1 of Podocnemis expansa. NCBI lineage: Eukaryota > Metazoa > Chordata > Testudines > Podocnemididae > Podocnemis > Podocnemis expansa. The sequence goes on along the minus strand of ML682020.1, from coordinate 1,276,976 downwards.
TGGGGGCTGTTCATGTTCCAGATCAAATCCAAGGAACAGTCTTGTGCAGCTGGTGATGTTCTCTTAAGAGAGACTTTGTGTGGGGATGGCAGGTCACAGGTCAGATAAAGAGTGGGGCCTTAGGATTAGAGGACAGATTGTTCCTCTGTGCCAAAAAATGACTGAAGGGAACTAGAGAGCTTGGAGACTCCTCCCATGCTATTTGCATCCTGTATTTCCACTGGGGTTGAAGTGAGGAGGGGTTCACCTCCTCAACAGGATGGGAATTTAGCCTTCCCGTACCATGATATACATGGATCCTGGAGAAGCCAAGAGTTCTATGCAATGGTTAATACTCCCCCATGCTGTGTTAGCTTTCAGAAGGCTTCGTCATTGGTTATGAGAATAGAGTCAGAGAGATGTAGGGCTGGAGAAGATCCAAAAGTGGCCTCTTAGTCCATCCCTCACGCTGAGACAGGATTAAGTATATAATAACTTATCATGCAGGTATATGCCCAGTGCCCTAGCCATTCCACCATATTCACTGCACACACACACATCCTGACCGAGTCCAGGGGCTCCTGCTGATGGTCAGAGACAGCACAATGGCATTCCTCCCATGATGCAAGAGACCCGCGTTTGACTGGAGCCTCCCTCTGCACATCGCCAACACGTAACAGGGTTGGGAATAGGGTGGGTTGTGACAAGCACACTGCTATTGTGCAGAGGCATGCCTGAGTAATGGCAGCCTGCAAAGCAGCTGCATGCACTCTGGCTGCTGTCCTCACTAGCACTCGCCCTGCATTCCTACGTACAAAATGAGAGGGCAGAGAAGATTGCATACCACGAAGGCCAGTCCCTCTGGGTTGCTGTGATCTGTTGTTTCCATTTCCATCGCCTTGAAAACCTACCAGATGACAAGCACATGAGAGTCATATAACATCATTCATGGGTGGTGGGGAGCATGTTTGACACCGATCTTTGGTGAGCTGGTCTCCTTGGACCCACCCCTGCTCCCACTGAAGACAGAAATAACATTTCTATGGGCCTTAGCTGAGACAGGGCCAAATTCATAAAGAGGAGCCATCACACAGTCAGGCATGATTGACTCAAGATGATTCACAGAAGACCTGTAGGCCCACGAGAATGGAGAAAGCTTTTTGGAAAAATGCCAAGCCCCCCCCCATTATATATATGCCAGGCCCCTTTCTATATTGCTATTTCTGTTTTTTGTCCTCCAAACCTAGACTCCTTTTTTACTTACTCCTGCAATCAAATAGTACTTTGTGACATCATAGTCAGTTGCAATGGAAATGATTATTGTATCACATATTTAACACAAAGGTCTATGTTCATCTCTGATATAAATCCACTCTTTTCAAGAGGAAGTCTCTATGGCAGTGTTTCCCAACCAGTGTGCCACGGCACATGGGTGTGCCCTCAGGCCTGAGCAGGTGTGCCATGGAATTTTTTGTAAAACTACTTCAAGAGCTCTGAATTGGCTCATGAATATTCATTAGTTCATTTGGAAACGATATGGTGGTGTGCCTCAAATTAATTACAGATAACAAGGTGTGCCACAGCAGAGAAAATGTTGGGAACTATTGCTCTATGGGTGTGTCTACACTGAAAACCTTAGTTCAGATTTTCTTAGTCTGAACTAAGTAGTTCAAAGTTAGTTTAAACCAGGGGTCTCAAACACGTGGCCCGTGGGCCACATGCGGCCCTTAAAGCTATTTCCTGTGGCCAGCAATGACACTATTGTTACCAATATTTGCAATATTGTTGTATGAAAAGGTTTCAGGGGTGCAGCCCTCAGGCTAACGTACTAGTCCTCATGTAGCCCTCTCTCATGCAGCCCTCTACTAGTCCTCATGGTGATTTGAGTTTGAGACACCTGGTTTAAACTAAGCAAGGTTTTTGAGTTTGAACTAACTCTTTAATATGAACTAGCCATGCCTTTTTTAGTTCAAACTAAAAACCATGGCTAGTTCGAACTAAAAGTTACTTTTAAACTAAAAAACCATGCTTAGTTTGAACTAGCATGACTGCATCATGCTAGTTCAAACTAAATTTTGAAATAAGTTCAAACTAAGCAGGCAATTTGGACTAACCAGCCAAACTAACTAGTTTGAACTAAGCAAAGCTTTTCTAGTTTGAACTAGCCAAAGCCTAGTGTAGATAGGGCTCAAATTAGTTCAGATTAAAGCTCCTTAATTCAAGCTAATTTGCTAGTGTAGACATACTCAATGTTTCCTAGCCATGACCTTTTTCCAGTTTCCAAGCTGTTCCTGATTGTGTTGTGAGTTTGTTTAAATTTCAAATGAGTTCCCTCCCACAGCAAAAGGATGCAGGGCTGTCCCAGGAAAATCTTTCACTGGGGCAGTCTGAAAATCACAGTGGCTCACCATGAAAGTAAGTTCTAAGCTCCTCGGCAAGGGAGCACTGTTACTGATACCAGCTAGCTCTTTGTCTATAGATCCCAAAGTACTTTACAAAGGTCAATATCATTATCCTCATTCAGGCTGGGGACCTGAGTCACAGGGTGATGAAGCAACTTGCTCAAGATCAGGTAGGAGGCCAATGGCAGAGCCAGAAATGGAACCTAGGTCTCCAGAGTTACAGCCCAGTGTTGTATCCATTAGCCTCTATGAAAGCAGTTACCTAGATATTGTGGTGAAGGAAAGACATGCCACTGGTCAACATTTCTTAATAGAAAAATTAATTCAACTAAAGAAAATGTGTTTTCAACCAAAAAGAGGAACTTTCATTTGGGTTTAAATTTTGCAGTTTATGAATGAAAAATGGAAGCTGAAAACAGAAATGGTGGTAAAGTGTTTTGGCTTCAGTAGAAATTGACAATTAAAAAAAAAATTACCAAAATGAGTTTTCAAAGTTGCTTAGTGTTTCAGTTTTTCATGACCAGTTTTCATTGAATTTTCTTTTGTCAATTTTGAGGGTTATGTGTAAAAAGCATGTGCCACATCCAATTTTTTTCAATAGCCCACAAAAAAAAAAAAAACCATCACCCAATTCTGCCAGCAACACCATTAAACTACATAGCCTCTACCTACAAGATGGCCCGTAGAAAAAAGCTGTCCAGCTGTCACCCTCTCATGAGAATAAGCGGAGCCAGGAATAATTAGTTCTCATATTTCCTACCCTGAACAGTTGCTACCCATTTCCCCCCCCCTTGCCCTCCCACCTATATATTAAGTCCCATTCTTCCATGCTTTCCATGCTCAGTCGGCTCCTGTTTATGTCCCCAGAGCTCCTGAGCTTGTTTCACTCCCCTTGCTTGTCTACAATGGTCCAAGCCAAAATGACCTGGAGAGCTTATTTTGCTGTATTTGACCAGAGCAAATCCTTCTGAGGCATACCGTTGCTCTTTGAGATGGCAAGACAATCCCTGGGTAATTATATTTGGTGGAAAATGTTTTAGTCCAAAAATGACTCTCTTTTAATAACAGTAAACATTTTCATTTTTTCAAATCTTCTGTAACCCCTGCAACCAATGAAAACTGGGGGGGGGGGGAGTCTACACTTGTTTCAGTTTTTCCACAATTAACAAGTGGCAAAATGAGAAAAGAAAGGAGAAGGCAAACAGGGACAGCAGCTTCAGAACCAAAACAAGCAAGGAGTCCTGTGACACTTCTAAAGACTAATAAATATATTTTTCTCATGAACTTTTGTGGGTGAAGTCTCACAGGATTGCTTGCTTGTTTTGCTTAACTAGGCTAACATGGTTACCCCTTTGGCACTTCAGAACTAAACATTTTCAAAAACTGAGACTCTCAGTAAAATTAATAACCTTTTTTTAAAAAATTTGGTCCCTTTTGAAAACATTCAAGTAAAACTGTTCACAAAATTTCCATCCTTGCCTTACCCCCACCAGCTCTTTAGGGGAATAAATGGGCTGAAAAAACAACGTGGAGATTGGTGGGGGAGTATGTGTGGAGTAAATTGAAATCAACTGTAGCTAAAGATTAGATTCATCAGATCATCCATCTTTTCCTTTCTTTTCTTTAGAATTTATGTAGCCCCAATCCCCACAGTATGAAAAGAGTAATACTCCAAAGAAAAGTAGATTCCATTTTCCCCTGTGCTAGAGTTTATTCACGTGTACTTGGATGGTTTTTAAATCCCCGTTAAATTAAGCTTGGTTATGATTCCCTACTCCATCAATGTACATGATAACTGGCACTGGAATTCTGAGAGCTTTCCCCAAAATGCTGCGGATTAAAGCAAACTGCAGCAATAGCAGGTTTGCTTCTTTCAGTTTTTCAGGGAGGGAGGGTCTCCCTGTCATCTGCAAACAGCTCATGATTTCCAAGGTTCCAAAAAGGGCATGGAAGATCCCCTGAAGGGATAGAAGTTAGGCCAAGGGGATTGTCACAAACTGTAGCTATAAATAGCTCAGAGTGATAGTCTTTGCAGACAAAGTATGCAAACCCACATGCACATGTACTAAAATAAAACCATGTTGCTCTGTGCATCCCTTTGTGATAGCCACTGATTTGGAATTAAACAACTGAAGCCTAGTCACTAATTCAGCCTGCTTACTGCTTCGCCGTGTAAATCTAATGCCTTTTCAGAAACCCTTTGGCAGTGTCTCATGCTATATAAAATGTTCCTTCTTGATAGGGAATGTGCACTGCAAATATGGTTCCCAGAATAATGGTCACATTCTGCCCCATGGGCACACTCCATAGGTGCAGTGTGCTGAGTCAGCCGCAGTGTGGGGGGCGCAACATGCGTGGCACTGGGGTTGCATTTGTGGAGGTTCTTGTTTGCTAGATGGGATCAAAGAAACTAAGTTAAAGCTGGCAGGTTTTTAGAGGAGAGTTTGCAGATTGGATTTTCACTGCATGTCTTTAAGCTAGGGGGTCACAAAGGAAAACCAGTCCCCCCCTGTTGTTCTCTCCCCAGAGCTGATGGTGCACCTCTCATCCTACCAATCACTTGCTGTTTGGGTCTGCATGCACTGCACAACTGCAGATATTGCTTTACCTTGGCTTTGGTGCGAGGCACTGTTTTCCGTCTGTCTGTCTGTCTGCACCCTTTGCACTGTCTTCCTCTTCTCAGGGTGAACTATGAGAAGCATCTCAATTGCCACTGCACTGGCGTCTTTTTTAAACTCCATGGTACCCATCAGAGCATTGCCACCGCTTGCTTTCTCACCCAGAGCGGCGGCTGCTGCTGCTGCTGCAGAACTGGCAGAGTTTTATTTTCCGCTCTTGGAAAGGCAAATGCTCCCCCTCACCCAAAACGAACTCTGCACACACACACACACACACACACAAATAACATGTGCCTGACCCTGTCCAAACACACCAGTAGCACCCTGCCAAAATCTACCCTAATGAATAGGTTACAAGTCACCTTTGAAAGGAAATCCCTGCAGGGATCTGCTTCCTAAATCTGAGGAAGGAGCCACATTTCAGAGGGAGAGTTTGATCAAGTTCCCTCTCCCCCTCTCTGCCCTTTCAGATTTCAGCACTTGTCTGCCCTCAGATCCCCCGAGCAGCCCTGTTACACAAGTGGGAATTTTTTCTGCAACACTCGCAGAAGCTGTAAAAGGATTTCTCTGGTTCTCCTCTGCCACATCCAAAGTGGAAACTTCAAAATAAGGCTAAAAGAAAAGCCTCAATGGCTTAGAAATAAAAACTGACACAAGGAGCGGGAGCGATGAGGAGGGGTGCAGTTCTGAACAGAGGCCTCTGACTTTGCCTGCTGGGGTGAGGTTTGGTGCAAAGTGGGCCATATGTGACATTTTGGGGGAGATCAGCTTTTCCAAAACAGATTCTTCTTGTTTTTTGCTATCACTTTTCCACTGAAGAAAGGTCTGCCCTACAAAAACCAGACACTCTTTTAGAGGCAATAAATGGCTCTCCCCACTAATCAGAATGAAGGATCTGGTCTCCCAAGTGTGTGCCCAGAAGACTAGCACCTAAACCCTGCCTCTGCAGAAAGTCTCATAAAAACCCACAAAACAGGGTAGGAGAGGGAGAAGAGGGGTCTGGTTTAGCAATTAATGGCCACACAGTTAGCTGGCCCTTCAATTTGTACAAGATGCTGGATTAGAAATCCTTTCTAATTTTATCTCGGGCCTCCATCCTGTCATAGAGCTGCCAACTGAGGGGTATTTGGCTTCTGGCCGCAGGGGAATGGTAACACCTGTGGGTTGAAGGACTCTCCGGCACAGTTACACAATTTTGCACGCTTGCAGGACTCATTCATCATGTTGATGCCAGCCCATGCTATTGAGACAGGGGATGACCCACATCCTGCCCAAATGCATTTACTTTTTGGTGTCACCACTCTAATCACTACAGCAAACCAAGCAAGCAGTCCTGTGGTACTTTTGAAAAACTAACAAATTTATTTATTGCATGAGTTTTCATGGGTGAAGTCCCACTTCATCAGATTATTGTGGACTTCACCCACAAAAGCTCATGCAGTAAATTAATGTGTTAGTCTTTAAGGCTATGTCAACACAAGAAAATTAGTCTGGACTAAGCAAGCTTAGTCTAGACTAATTTGAACCCTGTCTACACCAGGGGCGTCACTGGCGCTGGGCACGCGGGGCACATCCCCCAAATCTCAGTGCCGGTGCCCTGGGTCTGGCAGGGCCCCCCCTCTCCCGGTCTCCAGCCCGATTGGGCCAGGGATCCATGGCCCAGCTGCCTGCAGCCATGGCAGCCCCGTCCCCAGCTGGGGATCCGGGGCTTGACCATGGAGGCTGCTCCTGGCCCCATCCTCAGCCAGGGATCCATGGCCCAGCCACCCATGGCTGCGGCAGCCCTTTCCCCAGCTGGGGATCCATGGCTCGGCCACCTGCAGCAGCAGCGGCTGCTCCAGCCCTGTCCCCGGTCGGGGATGCGAGGCCCAGCCGCCCGTGGTGGCATGCAGCGGCTTCCGGCCCTGAGACCGGCCGGGGGACCTGGCCTGCAGCCAGTGGCCAGGGCCGGGGGCGGGGCCTGGGGCTGTGCCCTGGGTCCCTCCCGGGGGCAGCAACACCCGTGGTCTACACTATCCTTTGGCTAGTTCAAACTAAAAAAAAATTTTAGTTCAAACTGATCAAAGGTTAGTCCAAGCTAGTTTGTTCGAATGGTTAGTCTGAGCTAACTGCTTAGTTTGAACTTATTTGCATTTTTAGTTCAAACTAGCCCAATGGAGACATGCTAGTTTGACTAAATAAGCTTGAACTACTTAGTTTGGACTAAGCAAGTCCAAACTAAGGTTTTAGGTGTAGACATAGCCTAAAAGTTTGTTTTGCTGAACTAGACTAAATTGGCTACCCCTTTGGAACTTGTCACTGCAGACATTTTTGGAAAGTAGAGAATTTTTTCAGTTCCAATGATTCAGGGTAAATTTGCTGCTCCTGAATCTTAGGACCAGGAACTCATACTGCTGATTGGTGGTGGTGGCTTCATGCACACAAGTGCCCTCCACCCACCTTCTACAGCCCCTTCTTTGAGCTGTGTGTGTGCTGCGTCTACTAATCTTTGCCGCTGCCCCCTTAGTAATCCACTTGTCCAATGCTCCCGATATTCCAGTTCTGATGCCCACACTCCTCTGCTAAATATTTCAGTTCCAATCTGAAGTTCTCTCTGCTAGGAGAGAAGCAGTCATGGTCAAGGGGTCTTGTGGGAAGAAACATAGTTTTAGGATTGTGGCTTTGTAACCCACCTGAATACAGTGGGGGTCTTTTCCTGCCCTGGTGGCTGAATCACATAAGTAAGTTACAGATTCCAGTTGAGAAACAGTTCTTTAGCTCTGTCATTAGTGGCATGTGTTTTTGGATCCAGAGGTCCCATATTTAGTCCTGACTGATGACCCATCCAGCAAGGCACTATGCTTGGAAGGAAGGGAAAGAAGGACTTGGGAGATTCAGAAAAGCACTCAAAATCCTGGGGACTCAGGCAAACAGCCCCCAGCCCTTCAGAAGCTCAGACATCTGAGTTGATGAAACTTTCCCCTCTCCATCATTCTAGCAGCTCCACTGTCCTCTTCTTAGCTGGTCTCACTTTCTTGGTGGTGCCCTCTTCTACTCTCTTTCCTTCTGCCACCACAGCTAGGCTGTCGATCCTGGTGCTTTTTTCCTACATGACATCCCTACAAGCACATTTTGCTGTCTAAATCCTTAACCAAGTCATGGTCCTTTCTCCTCTAAACTTCCATAGCCACCTTCTCTCTGGCATTCCTGAACAACACTGTGTCCCCCTACTGCCCATCCAAAATACTCCTGCTAACATTGTCATCATCTTGCTCAACATCTCCTCTGAACATCTCACCCTCCTTACTTCCTCTGGCTCTCCATGTCAGATTGAAGCTCCTCATTCCAAACTCACACGTGAATTTAAATCAGTCTAGTTAATCTGGTGCATACCCTTGCGTGGGCCCTCATTTTGGATTAGGAGTATCTTTCTTTAGTTTGAGTGGATTAGGAACAGCTAACTGGAAATACAAATTTTGGTTAACTACTGCATCCTTCCTGCCCAGACCAGGCCTAAAAGCCTCCACCGACTGGTCCACGGGTGCATTTTGTTTTTCAATCACTACTGACACTTCTTGTCTTAAAGCAGGATTGTAAAATGTAGGCCATGGTGTCAGAAGTGGTCACTGGACTCACGCTGCCCCAAAGGATGTTCTGCACCCATCTAGCTAAGGCCCTTCAAGGCCCTCTTTACTGTAAGATCTAAGCACCTCCCATCTCTGGTAAGACATGTGTTTTTGCTTTCTGTTCCTTCCCTGCCAATTGGATGGGGTTCACAGGTTTCTTCTAAATGAATGAAGCTGTGAGAATGAGAACTCTATTGTGGGGAAGAACAAGGGAAGAGCTGGGTATCTGGCTCTGAAGATGATGATGTTAGTGGTCGTTTTTATTCCTTCAAGCGGTGAGCTTGGTCTGGTCTGGTCTGGTTGCTGTCTTTCCTTGCCATTAAGCTTCTCCTAATGGCCAACATCTCAAGTAGGAATACTTGCAATTTTTCCATGCATATTTCTTTTCAACAGAAAAATTGGGCTTTTGACTAAATGGATATGCCAATGGGAAGAGTCTGGATGCTTGGAAAATTGTCATATTTAAATTTTTCCATTTTCAGACACAAGTGCTGGTTCTCAAGTTTTCCACTAAAAAGTTCTAGGGACCCCTCCCTCCATTTTCTGACCTTGTCTATTTTTTGTGCTCACAGTACCAACATGTGGGGTGGAGTGGCTAGCTTCTCCTTGTGTATCTGGGTACCTCAACACATTTCTGCATCTCTGTCCACCCCCTTTACTTTGATGTGTAGTCCCACATGTAGCACTGGAGCAGCAACCCATGCTGAGTTGAACAATTTATCAAGTGATGTGCTGGCCTCTTCAACACCTGGAGTCTTTAAATCAGGATAGGATGTCTAAAACATATGTGTGCTTGAGGGATCAACCCCTGTGTGACGTTCACTGGTCTGTGCTATGATCTTCCAGGCTACTCTACTGCATACTAGTCCCTTCTGGCTTCTGAATTTATGTGCGTGTGGCAATTTAACTCATTTAAGAAGCACATTATTTCCTCTTACCCATGATGTAAATCACCCGTCTCTAGTCCAGTGGGATGGAGAAATCGTTAGGCCATGATACTTTTCTTTATTAAAAAAACTGGCACTGAGCCAGGACTGATTCCTACCCCTCATGCTGGGCCATAGACAGGTGTTATCTGGAGGGAGAAATTTTACATCTTGGGAGAAGAAGAGGGTATTGCCAGGTTGACTTTAAAAATAGAACAACTTTTCAGTGTTGCTCAAGGGTTTGAAATGTCAAAATAAGTCCCAGGGAGATGGATCAGTGGCCAAGGTGTAAGTGAGGCTGTACCATGAGAGAGAGAGAGTATATACATAGTGAATGAGAATTGTATTATTAAATCCCACTAAGTGTAAAATAAAACTCTAGAAAAGAACTCAGAATAATCTGAGCACTCTGAGTTTTCTGTCTCTGGCAAGTGCGTGATGGCTCTAACCTGGCGCATGACGGGAAGATGCTGTTCTGCCACAGATCTGAGACACTGATTAGTGACTCCAGTCACTCAGACAGAGACAGACACCTTCAGAATCTCTATCAGGCATACTTAAAACTACAGTACCCACAGGGGGAAATGAGGAAACAGATTGACAGAGTCAATTATTAGAGGACAAGCCCAACAAGGAAAATAACAGAACACCACCGGTCATCACCTGCAGCTCCAAAGTCAAACTCTGCAGTCCATCATCAAGGATTTACAGCCTACCCTGCAAGATGATCCTTCGCTCTCTCAAGCCGTAGGATGTAGGCACCTGCTCACTTACAGGCAGCATCCCAATTTTAAACAAATATTTACCAGCAACTACACACCATATGACAAAAATACTCCAGGCACCTAGCTCTTCAGCAAAGCCCATTGTCAACTCCACCCGTATATCTATTCAGGTGACGCCATCATATGACCCAACCAAACCAGCTACTCTGTCAGAGGCTCATTCATCTGCTCATCCACCAGTGTGATATATGCCATCATTTGCCAACAATGCTCCTCTACCATATAAATTGGCCCAAATTGGACTGTCTGTTTGCAAAAGAATAAACAGACACAAATCAGATATCAAGAATGGTAACACTAAAAAACAAATAGAGGAACACTTCAACCTCCCTGCATATTCTGTGAAAGACATGACAGTAACAATGCTTCAAAAGAAACACTTCAAATACAAACTTCAAAGTGAAACTGCAGAGTTAGAATTCATATGCAAATTTAATATAATTAAACTACATCTGAAAAGAGGTTTGAGTGGGCTTAGTCATTACAAAAGGTGATTTCCCCCTCTTTTAACCTTTCTACCTTCTTATCTGTTATTCCACCGCTGTTTAAGTTAAAAAACTTGCTTGGTTTGCTGAAAAAGTCTGAACTGACCTTGTGACTTACCCTTCTCTGCCTGTATATATTTCCTGTACATATTGTAGTTTCCATTTCATGAATCTGGTGAAGTGGAATTTTACCCACAAAAACTCAAAAGATTAATAAATTTGTCAGTCTTTAAAAGTGCCACAGAACTTCTTTTTTGTTTACTTGAATTAGAGTAACACAGCTGCCCCTGTGGAACTACTGGGTTTTTGAAAATCCTACGAGGTGGCCACTGTAACCTTTAGGTGTCTGAATATTTTTTAAAATCAGACCTGAATGACTTTGGCCCCTCCATTTTTGGGGCACCAATGTGAACCATCTGAGAGGGGCTTAATTTTCAGAACATGCTGCTGTGTACTTGCCTCTGAAATGTCAGACCCCTTTTAGGCTGTCTGAATTTGGATGCCCCAGAATCACAGCCCTGAGGGTCACAACTCACATTTGAAAATCTTGGCTCTGAGTCCTGAATTCCTCTCTTGCTATTTGTGGTATTCAGCAGCTTATTCAGATTGTGGTAGCTGTCTGATTTTGAGCATTACCTTTAAAGCTTCGTTGTGTGTTCCCATTGCATTGAACTTTAATGATACTGCGGTGTGGTGTAATGGAGTCCTTTGGCCTGCCTGTCCTTTCTCCCTCCCTCTAACATAACTGCAAGACATTGAATTTATTCCCCTTTCATAAGCTACCACTCCATCCATTGCTCAAATGCTCCATTCATTTTGAAGCTTCTGCTGTGTCAGCAGCTGTGCTTTATGATTTAAGACAGCAGCAGAACTTTCCACTGAACTATAAACTCCTGTATTCAGTTTCCTGGTATCCACACAATCAGGAATCTAACTGATGGCTGGGTTTATTATTGTGAAGAGAGGTCAGGCCATATTTAGGTTGCAGAAAGACAATGAGGATTGTTTATTTACACTGAGATAAATCAAATGGCCCACCACAAAGAAACACAGGTGGTGGGCACAGGCTTTTCCTGAATAGAACGATATATGACATTTTACAAAGTGCTGGTAATGCCCTCAGCTGTCATCTCTGGGGACCTATAGTTAAGATTGAGAAGGCTGAGGGAAGGGCAATGAAAACAGCTAGTGAACGGGCCCAGATCCTCCAGGTTGTTAAGGCACCTAACTTACTAACTTCACAACAGTGTTGTTTGGTCTGCAAGTGTGAGGAGGAAGCATGGCCTCCAATGCCATTGCTGGGGGTGGCTCCAGGGACCTCAGCCCCCCTGAAACTCAGGGCCAGTCCCTGAGTAGTGTGCCCCAAAACACTGCTGGCAGTTGTGGCTTTGTTTTCCAGCCAGAAGGGAACTACCCCAAGCTGGGCCTGGGAGTTTTTCAAACTACCACCCTGGCCGGACCCAGCTCTGAGCATGCTCAGAGCAGGGTCATGCCGGGAGTCTCAGTTACTGCTGCAGCCCCGCTCTCCCTGTGCGGCCAGGTAAGGGAGCCGATGTGTGTGTGGGGAGAATCCAGGGGCAGACACGCCATCCTGGCAGGAAAGGGCACAGGGGAGGGGGTTGGCCTGGGGCAGCGGGGATCAGCAGCAGGACTGGGGGGTTGGGGAAGGGCTCGGGGGGCCACCGGAGGGGGGGTTGAGAAGGGCTCAGGAAACTGGTGGGGGGAGGGAACAGATTGGGACCCCAATGGCCAGCAGGAGCCAGAGCCCCCGCTAATATTTATGTCTAGCGATGCCCCTGGTGGCCTTCCTCTCTGATGGACAGGGAAAGACGGCCTGAGCCCTGGTGCGTGAACCAAAACAATCCTGCCCCTCCCACTGGAAGTAGAGGGGTGGGACAGAAAGTATAAAAGGAGAGGTCTCCCACTCAGTCAAGATGCTAGAGAGAAAGGACATTTCTCCACCTGCTCTGAGTCTGATTGCCACACTGCAGAAGGGCTGTCCACAGCATCAGCCTTAGAGGAGCTGCTATAGCTACTGGCTGCCTACAACCCTGCAGAGGGGCTGCTGGAATGATGCATAGCCTGGGATTTGGAGCAACCACCAGTTGCTGGTGACTGAGAAGAGCTGCCCGCTGCCAGGGACTGGGAACACACCCTGGCCACCTGGAACCTGGAGGAGGTGCCATCCACTGAGGTGTTTCTGTACCCTCCATGAGCAGAGACCATAGAAAGCTGTGGGACCTGCCCCTGCTGAAGCGCTCCAAAGAGACTGAGGATGACTGTGAAGGCCAGGCACTCCAGGAAAGGGGAAGGAAGGAGCCCAGAGGAGCTGGATGCCAGTCCAGTTGGGTTGTGGCCTTCAGCCACATCAGCGTGCTATGGCCAGAGTCTCACTGACACAGCGGCAGACAGCTCGGCAACTGATAAGGTCCTAGGCTTGGACACAGTGGATTTGGGAGGGCCTGTGTCCCTCTCCAGCCTTCTCATAACACCTCATCCCAACTGTGAACCTCCTGATGCCTGTAGACTGTTTGTTTGCCCTCCTTGCCTGAAGGCTAGGGCCTATAGACTGCTGACTTGCCTTGCCTGAGGGCTGGGGCTATAGACTACAGGGATGTCCATGGCTGGCAGAAGGAGACAAGAACCTGGCTCAACTGCTAATTTCCCCTTTCAGTCTGCACCCACAGAAGGGCAGTAATGAGGGGACATGGTCTCCCTACCTGACAGACAAGGATGCCCTCCACAGGGCAATTCCTGTGTTCCTTGACAAAGAGAGAATTCAGACTACAGCAGAAGTAGGAAGGAGCTTCCTGAAGCAGTGAGCTATGATGTGCAGCATATGACTTTTCTTATTAAAGCACAGTCCATCTGCCCACACACCAGTATTTTTGTTGCTTTATCATAGTCACAGAAGATTAGGATTGGGACAGACCTCAGGCGCTATCTAGTCCAACCTCAGGAGGTGTCTAGTCTAATCTCCTGCTCAAAGCAGGACCAACCCCAACTAAACCCTCCCAGCAGGGGCATTGCTGGTGCTGGGCACGCCAGGGCACGTGCCCCGAACCCCAGCGCCACTGCCCTGGATCTCCGGCCCAATCGGGCCAGAGATCTGGAGCCTAGCTGCTGGCTGCTGTGGTGGCCCCATCCTGGCTGGGGATCTGGGGCCTGGCGACCCACAGCGGTGCCTGGCCCTGTCCCCAGCCAGGGGGCGTGGCCTATAGGCTGGGGGGTGGGGCCTGGGCCCGTGCCCCAGGTCCCTCCTCTAGCCAGCGACGCCCCTGCCTCCCAGCCAGATAGATATCTATGATGGATACTATTTCTCTTTGTACAGTAACAGCTGGTTACTTAGTGTGCAGCATGGATAGTCTAGGGACAGCAGTTCCCAGATGAGGGATCTGTTTTCCCCAGAGCTCCCACTAAGGTCACTGCAACTAGAGGCCTCTTCCTGTGCAAGAGAGAGAGGAGTCAGTTGGCAGGAGATTTGCCAGGAGCGGTTGTCAGTGTTTGAATTTTCCTCCCCATTCTCTGCCAAAGAGCATTGTTGACCTTTAGGACACTCTGCAACGCTTTCCTTGGAAAGGTGGGTGAGGATTCTGATGGGGCTCATTGCAGGCATCTGTTCGACCTGTATTACTAGTCCTTTATAATCACTGGGGAAGGAACTCATCCTTGCAATGCAGTTTGCACACGAAGAGGAGGTTACTGTCCAACCACTATTGTTCTTTGAGAGCATTGCCTCCAGACCAGTCACAGTTGGAGGTGCTCCCCTGAGGCCAGACCAGCAGAAGCAGATGCTGAGACTGTCTGAATGGTTTTTCATGGTATTTGGTAGGCCTGAACCAACATGCCTGTGAGAACAGAATTCTGCACCAGAGGATGGGTGGCATGAAGATGGGTCTGTTTATTTCAGGGTGTCTGTAAGATTGTCCAGGCACTCAGGCCATTGGATGGACTATTCTCTGAGCACACTTTGTGAGCTGCACCCATTGAGGAACCTCCCTTTCTTTTTTGAGCTGCTCTTTGTGCAGCCGTACTTATGGGAGTACAGCAAGAAATACAAACCCAAAGAGTTGAGTAGTTCTAATTAAACAAGGGCTGCAGAGCTGTTTTCCCAAGGCATACATAAGAACGGCCACACTGGGTCAGACCAGTGGCCCATCCAGCCTAGTATCCTGTCTTCTGGCAGTGACCAATGCCAGGTGCTTCAGAGGGAATGAACAGAACAGGTGACCATCAAGTGATCCATCCCCTGTTGCCCATTCCCAGCTCCTGGCAAACAGGGAAGGGGAACTTCAAAGTATGATTTTGCATCCTTACCCATCCTGCCTAATAGCCATTGATTGACCTATCCTTTAGGAACCTATTTAGCTCTCTTTTGAACCCTGTTATAATCTTCTCCTTCACAACATCCTCTGGCAAGGAGTTCCTTGGCTTGAATGTGCATTGCATGAAGAAATACTTCCTTTTGTTCATTTCAGACCTGTTGCCTATTAATTTCATTGGTGACCCTCTAGGTCTCATGTCATGACAAGGAGTAAATAACACTTCCTTATTTACTTTCTCCATACGTGTCATATTTTTATAGATCTCTATCATATCCTGTCCCACCCACCCCCATCTTTGCTTTTCCAAGCTGAAAAGTCCCAGCACACATAGGACATGGATGCCAAGCTGTGGGAGGGGTGCTGTGTGAACAGACCTCCAGCAAGCTGCCCTCCTGATTTCTAAAATGGAGATTCTACTGACTATGCTTCTTAACCCTAGTAGAGGAAGCTCCCAGATACCATCACCCTCACTAACACAGATTCCAGTGCAATGCGCAGCAGTCTCTTAGAGAGATGAATGGAAATGGCAGGGGCCTCATACTGAATCCCAAAGGTTGCTGGGTCTAGAAGAATTCCTACTTGTCTAAGTCCTATCCAGGTACAATCTTGGAATCCTTTAAACTTTAGGCTATAAAGTCTACAATCTCCTTTGTGAGAATGAGGTTTCCAGACATGACTGAAACCTGTGTGACCTAAGCTTGGTGGAAAAGAGAGAGACCATTTTTGGTACAAACTGGTATTTCAGAACACAAAGAGTGCTGACACCATGTGCCCCAGGGACTTGCATCCCTCTGGAGCAGAACAGCAGCACACTATTTACTCCTTAGCTCACAGAATCGTAGGGTTGGAAGGGACCTAATGAGGTCATCTAGTCCAACCCCCTGCTAAAAGCAGGAACACTCTCACTAAATCATCCCAGCCAGCGTATGGTCTAACTGGACCGTAAATATCTCCAAAAATGGAGATTCCACCACCTCCCTAGTGAGAAAGTTTTCCTAATATCCAGCTTCAACCTCCCCAGCTGTAGCTTGAAATCACTGCTCCTTGTTCTGTCCTCTGTTACTACTGAAAAAAGCCTAGCTCCGTCCTCTCTGGAGCAGCCCTTCAAGTAGTGGAAGGCAGATCTGTAACGTGCTATTTCAGTGCCCGGGGAGTGTTCCGATCAGAACGCGCCCCTTGCAATTAGTGGCATTTGGGGCCGGTGGTGTGAAACATGCCTTTTAATAGAGCGGCAGTATTGAGCCAGTCTGGCGCACCTGAGGCAAAGCCCCATTGGCCATGCCGTAGTTATGGCCCTTGTTGAAAGTTGCTATCAAATTCCTTCTCAATCTTCTCTTCTGCAGGCTAAATAAGCCTAGTTCCTTCAGTCTCTCCTCATAAATCATGTGCCCCAGCCCTCTAATCATTTTTGTTGCCCTCTGCTGGACTGTTTCCAATTTGTCCACATCCTTTTTGTAGTGGGGAGCCCAAAACTGGACACAATATTCCAGATGCGGCTTCACCAATGTCAGATAGAGGGGAATAATCACATCCCTGGATCTGCTGGCAATGCTTCTACTAATACAGCTCAATATGCTATTAGCCTTTTTTGGCTACAAGAGCACACTGTTGACTCATATCCAGCTTCCTGTCCACCATAACCCCAAGGTCCTTTTCCACACACATGCACAGATCCCCAATGGTTAGAAAGGGGTGCAGGGTGAGAAAGAGGAGACAGGTTGCATCAGTCCAAATTGTAGCCCATGTAGTCCTGTTAGGTGCCAGGGGGCTGGGGAAATAAGGGCCTCCTAAAGGGAAATCCCTCCTTGAGCTCCCCTTATGGGCAGTGTACATCTCCACTGCAGCCCAGGACCTAAAGGCACAATCTGGCTCCAATGCTGCTAAATGGTATTTTTCTTTATTACAATCAAACTCTCTTCTAGTCCAGTCTGAACACTGTGTGAACTAAGAGCCTTTTCCTCTCAGACTGAACATCACCATTTGTAGCATCATCATTGCCTTCCAACATCTCCATGATTTTCATGTGGAACACTGCTGGTGCACTACAGACACCAACAGAGAACCAAAACAATCAGTGTCTGCAGAACATGACATGTCTCACTCCTCCCACAGTCAGTGGGATGTGGGCTTAGTCCGAAGCTCTGAAACATTTTGCTCCAGTCAAATTGATGCATATTCTCACAGACATGTTTCTCCCCCAGTGGAATGTGCAATCACACTTTCAGAGCAACCACACTTTGTTCTGGGGCTGATTCCACCTACAGACTTACAACCTGTGGACTGGGGTAATCAGACATCCTGATTCAGATTCCAGGTCTAAATAGCCAATAACTGGGCCACCACCAATTTCCCAGCTCTGAATGAAGTTGGTAAGCAATTAAATTCCATCCAAAGCTTTCCTGGAATGTTCATATCTGGATTGCCATGGGGATGACAGGTGAGCACCACCAATATCTCCCAGACTGAGCAAGATACTGTGGCATCAGCAATACTCCCCTCCACTCACAGGGTGGGGGACCCAGGAGAGTGAAGTGCATCTCCAATTCAGGACAGAAAGGTCTCACCTGTGAAGCTGGAGTGTTTCTCTGTTTCAGCTGTCTTTCCCTCCTCCACATGAGCTGTTGGGAGCATGAGCAACTGTTATTGGAGTCACTCTTAAAGCACATTAACAGTCACATTACGCTTTGCCTTCTGCTATCCCAGCCTCATAGTTTCAGGCACCTGAGTGCGGAATGGTATAACACCACACGTCTGCAGGAGAAAGATGCGGCTCTGATAGGATGAGGACGTGTTTTCAATGCCAGAATGCGAGGCTGTGTTAGGCTGGACATAAAGGGTTAAAACAACCCAGAAGAGTTAGCGAGCCCACAGGACAGGTGCTCTGCCCATTGAGCTGTCCAAGTAATTAATTGTCACATCTATATTTTCATCTTCATTGTTCTCAGCTGGAGAATTTCCATTTGCCCCTCTCATGTCTGTGTCACTAAAATAAGCAGTGTTACCTATGGGAAATGTGATGGGGCTCTGGTTCTGTGAGTGCCTGTTCACCCTGACCGCCAGGGAAGAGGAAATATGTTTGGATTGTTACCCAAAGAATGTATTTCTCCTTCACTTTTCCTCCTTGCTCCTCTTTCTGGGACACAGAGATTTTGCTCCAGTCCCATGTCAGTACTTAGCTCTCACTCAAGGTCCTCTACTTTGATTTTCTTGGACATTGTTGATGACTAGAGATCACACCGATTATAGAAGACACTGCCTGCACATGGGCTGGCTCCTGATGCTTAAACATGGCACCTGCTTTAATTCCTTTTCTGCTCACCAGCACTATGCACTTGCTAATCCAATCAAACACATTTACATTTTTCAAGGCAAGAGAAAATGCTGTTGGCGCCCACATAACTCATGCCAGTGGGAGTTTTGCTCTTAACATCAATGGGAGCAGGATTAGGCCTTGCATCTCAGAAGCAGCTTTGTTTGTTTTTCAGTTTAATATGTATTTATTTTTACAAGGGTAAGTAAAAGGGAAGAGGAGGAGACAACATTCAGCAATGTAGTGTAGTAATTACACAGTGTTTATATCACTACGTTGGCAACATTTCACATACCCTAAAAGTAAAACTGCTGCTGAATCAAATGTTTTGTTTTGGGGGTTTTTTTTTGACGTTTTGGATGCTAGCTATATTTAGTGTTATTTGTCAGATGCCTGAGGCCACCACACTTAGGAACACAGCATTTGTTATCTTTTTATCACTCTATTCAAAGTAGTAACAGCTGTTCCTTTCAGTCCGAGTTTGTCATTTCCACTTATGTTGGGTCATCCCTAGGCAGATTTTTTTCAAGAGCCCCAGAAAGTCAAGGGCAGAATGGGAAAGTGATTTCCTCCACCCCAAAACTTCCCATAATGCCTTAAGAGAAATGGAACATCCCCTAATTAATGTTGCTTAATATACAGCAGAAAAAGGTCTTGGTGTTCACTTACTAAGTTCAGTGGGCTTTCCTTCCTCTTGTTTCTCATGACTCCTTGTGTAGCCTAAAGAGATATCATAGCTGTCACAAATCCATAGATATGCTCTTATTCTTGCCACACACTTCGTTTACCAGTAATCAAAAACACCCTTCAGCTCACCATAGTTTAAGGAGACTTCCAGTATCATTGATTGATAGCTCTCAGTTTGCAAAGACGCAAATGTGAGTGAGAGGTTCCATCTTTAGAGGTTCACATTTTACTTGTTTGATCCAATTTACCTCAAAATGTGCCTCACTTTTGAGCAATTTCTTCCCGCCTACTCACAGCATTAATCAAATTGCCACCCCCTTTGTTGGAGCGCAGAGGAGGGTGAAATACAGACGGTC
Source organism: Podocnemis expansa (assembly GCA_007922195.1). Taxonomy (NCBI): domain Eukaryota; kingdom Metazoa; phylum Chordata; order Testudines; family Podocnemididae; genus Podocnemis; species Podocnemis expansa. Next base: position 1,257,498 of record ML682020.1, on the reverse strand, counting down.
CATATGGCCAAATGGCTTTGCTACTCACAGAGAATGCAGAGGTAGAAGGGCAGCAGTGGGAAGCAGAAAATGGCGAGCAGGATCCTCTGTGTCTTGGACAGACGGTCATGAAATGCCATGTCTTTTATCAATGGTCACCTGGAATGAACAACCAATATTAAATCACTGTCCACTTTTTGCAGCTCAGCATTATTTTCATCACCTGAAATGTTCCTCTCTCGGCTGATCTAATGCAACTAGTCTTTACACATCATTTTACAATTAGATAGCAGGGAAGGCACAACAGAAGGATGGGAAGATCAATCAAACCATCTAATAGGGATGGGTCACACAATGATTAAAGGCAGTTGAGGCTTCCTAATTGCAGTGTTGTCAATCCAGGCACTGAAAACTCATGAAATTTAAACAATGAGACTTAAAAATTTAGAAATGCTGGGGTCATTTTTGTTGCCTTCTGATGTGTGGTGGGTTTCAGAATTTCAGATTTGTTTCAAGCAGGAGGGTTAGGAACTCTTTTAAAATAAAAACTGAGATTGAGTGGATTCCAGCAACAGCCAATATCTCAAGATTTCTGCTAAAATCACCAGAAATGTCAACACTGTAATTCGGATGCTTAGGTAGAGTCCAGCTTCCTCTGAACATGTGCCATCCTTGGTAGCTCCCTCCTGAGCCAGCCTGTCAACTAAAATGGTAGAGTCCTTTTTGTCCTCCCTGTGAAGTGACTCAAAGGCTTATTGTGAATTAACCTCTTGGGATTGGTGCTCTGTGGGTCAATGGCAGGTGTTAGCCTTTTGTTGCTGGTCTTCTGATCTTGTTGTGCTTCCACCCGTGGGAGCAGGGGAGCTGATTAAATGACTGTGTGCAGTTCTGGTCCCCCATGTTTAAGAAAAATGAATTCAAACTGGAACAAGTTCAGAGAAGGGCCACTAGGATAATCCAAGGAAAGCAAAACCTACCTTATGAGAGGACGCTCAAAGAGCGTGGCTTATTTAGCTTAACCAAAAGAACGTTGAGGAGAGATATGACTGTGCTCCATAAATACATCAGAGGGACAAATACAAAGATAATTGACGGAATAGGTTCAGAGTTATTACAGAGAAGTCTTTCTTGGGTGTCTGGCTGGTGAGTATCACACAGAAATTCAGGGTTTAACTGATTGCCATATTGGAGCCAGGAAGGAATTTTCCCCCACGGCAGATTGGCAAAGGCTCTGGGGACTTTTGGCTTTCCTCTGGAGCATGGGGCATAAGTCAATTGCTTGTGGATTCTCTGTGTCTTAAAGTCTTTAAATCATTATTTGAAGACTTTAATACCTCAGTGATAGATTAGAAGTTTATTGATGGAGTGGGTGGGAGTTTCTGTGGCCTGCATTGTGCAGGAGGTCAGACTAAATGATCATATTAGTCCCTTCTGACCAGGAACATTGCTGGCCCAAGAAAATGTTGTCATTCAAAAACCACAACAAACAGACAGATTCGTTTGGTGGGGCTGAGGGCGACAGCCCTGGTTTCACCGGACAGAAAAGACCTGAGCCTTAGTTTCGTTTTTCACTCTTTATGTAACTTCTATTATCAAAGCAAGAAATTCACAGTCAAGAGGAAGCTATCTTAACACAGAAAACAAGTGCAAGGTACTCTAGCGGAAACTTGACAGTCAGACAAGCACTTTTGCCTGTTAGAATAACTTTAACAGCACATATTCCAAATAATCTGTCCTCTTGTATTCTTTGTACAGCCCTTAGACAAAATACAAACAGGCAAAATCCTACACTATGTGACACTGTTGTAACTGCTATCCCTAACCCCAAACTTATTGTTATACCCTGAACTAATACTGTACTGCTGTTTAAGCTGTTATTCAGAACCACTTTCACTTGAGCTCTATAGTCACCAGTTAGTTTACTCTTACCCAAGGAAGTTATAAAACCACATCCTCGAGTGTTGCTTGCTAGCAGTCACTGGCTTGAAATCTGGCCAGCCATACTCGGTCTCAACAACTAGACTGTGGAGTTGCCTCTGGGTGATCAGGCCGTCGGTGTGGCGGTGCGCTTCTTCACCGTCTCAACTCTGACTCCACCTGAGTGAGGACCTCCCTTTTATAGACTCTGTATGCGACTGCAGCAGTGGTAAATCTGAGCAAGCTTCAACTGGTTTGAGCTGGTTGCTAGATAGAGACTTCTTTGCACCTTAACTTTTTGCACCAGAGTGACTTTCAAGGCCAATTGGCTTAACCCTTTCCTGACAGAAAAGACTCTCACCCCCAATCGGGCTTCTGCCACTGTCAGCCCAGCCCTGGATCCCCAGCCAGGGACAGGGCCCGGGAAGACAGCTGCTGCCACAGTCGGGCTGGCCCCAGACTCCTGGCAGTTGGGGCACTGGCACTTTTGAGTCTATGCGTCAGCACAGCCCCCTGTTACATCAACCATTTCTCTACTGCAGCAGCATCAAAGACCAAAGACTTTTAAGAAGGAAGAGCACATTTTTACAGTAAAGAAAAGGGTGAAGTTAAAAGAAATATAGATGAGAACTAGGGATTAAATGAAGAGGCAGGGAAATCCAAGGGAACTGGTTTGCCAGTGAAAAAATTAATCCCATAGCAGTACTGGACACTCTCTTCCTCCAGTAATCACCTCCTTTGTTGCAGTTCAGTACACTTGGAATCCCTGGTGCAGCAGAGAGAAGTAAGAGCTCCAGACTCTAGGTGGGAATGGCTGAAGCAAGGTAGATTTACAATGAATCATCAAGGAGTTTTACAGATCTGACTTGCTTCTTGGTGGCAACACACCTTTTTGTGTGCGCCTTCCTGAGTCCATACAGACATTTGCTGCCTCTTACCTCCCTCTGAGTCCTTTCCTTGCTACCTACCTGTGGCAGACAGTACGCATAGTCCTATCCCTTGACTTCCCACACAAAGGAGGTCTAGCAGATGAGGCTGCCTGGCAGACCTTTCTGCTTGGACAATGAAGATCTGAAGCAGCTACCTTCCTCTCATGCTAGGCCTAGCCTGTGTGTCTCTCCTCTCTTACTTTCACTTCCAGCTTGTAGCTGAGAACTCTTTCAGGGTGTAGGAGTGGCCTCTCTCCCTGCCCAATTCACTCTGTTGTGGTGGTGTTTGGAGGACTCCATGGTGGGCAGTGAGCCTCAGACTTGGAAGCAAAATAGACTTCCCTCTCAACTAGCATGCAGAGAGCAACCAAACGGTGGTGTCTCCTTCTATGGTTGGCATCTTATCTCTTCCCAACATGTGCTAGTCTGGCTCATACACAAGAACGGATCAGCAGGGCAGCTTCAGTTTAATTTCCCAGCTGCTGTCTGTGCAGGACAACTGCTTTCTTCATGTCAAAACAGCCAGGGGAGTAGACCTGACTGGCAGGATGGGGTGGGTGGCTTGCTGGACTTTAGAGCGCATGAGAGAGATTCGAGGTGAAGGATCTGGCTTTTTCACTAGCATAGAGACATGTGGCTGGCCAGTTTGTAGAGACCTTTGCTGAGCATGCTGAGAGGCCAGTGTTACATCAAAAACGTTAGTATCTTAGGGTGTAACAGCTACACGCTGCTTTCATTCCTGAGCCCCTGGTATCACAACAAAAAAAGCCTTCCTGAAGGTTGACCGTCTTTCTCCAGTTCTGCTCATTCTGCTGCAACAGTAACAGAGAAGGAAGCTAAGAGGAGATTTGGGTTCATCTCTCTCACACACTTGGGGCCTGATTCTCCTCTCAGCCTTTATCTACCCCAGTATAATTCAACTGAAGCCTGGGGAGTTACACTGGTATAAAGCCAGCTAAGCAACAGGCAGGTTGGGCCCCTGTTGAATGACGTGTGGATATATTTAGCTAAGCCAGGGGCTGGCAAGTCAAAGAAGGGGAAGAGCCATCCTCCTCCCACCCCCAACTGCATGAGTCTGAGCTGGGCCAGTGGCTTCTCCACAGCCCCCTAGCGCTGGCGAGGGGTGTGAACGGGCGGCATGTGGGTGGTGCGCAGTCCCTCCATTCCTCCCTCTGCTGGTGGGGTGGAGCAGAGAGCCCCTGCCTACCTCCAACCCAGCCATACTTCCCAAGGGCGGTGGGGGGAGAGCTGCACCTTGAAGAGGCAGGGCCCTGCAATGACCCCTCTGGGGAGTTCGGGCCACTTTGACCTGGCTACCCCAGGGCTGAACAGGCCCACTCCAGGGCCTGGGGGCGAGGCAGCCTCTGTTCAGGCCTGGGGGGCTGGGTTGAAGTGGGCTGAACTCTGTGGAGGGGCCATTCCAGGGCCCTGTCTCCGCAAGGCACAGCTCTCCCCCAGCCACTTTTGGGAGGGACAGCTGGGCTGGAGATGGGTGGGAACTCACTACTCCACCCCGCCAGTGCAGGGAAGGAGGGATGGAGGGAGCATGTGCTGCCCGCACACACCCCGCCAGCACTAGGGGCTGCAGCGCAGCCACTGGGCTAGCTGAGGCTCCTGCAGTTGTGGTGGGAGGGCGGGGGCACCCCTGGTGCCCTGAAAGTGGAGAGCCTGTGCTGGCCAGGAGCCCCCTTCTTTGGCTCCAAAGCTGGGGCCAGCTGGGAGCCCCTTTGCAGCCAGGCATCTCTGGAGTTCACCTGGCTCCCTGGAGGACATTGCCAAGGGGCAAGAAGGGGACACTCAGGGAGCCACAGGTGGCTCACTGAGCCCAGATTGCCATCCCGGAGCTAAGTGCTATATATAGAGCAGTGGTTCTCAGACTGTGGGGTGGTTCCCAGGAGAGGTGTGGGAACATGGCAAAGGGGGCACAGGCTGTGTGATCTTTTTTCTGAAGAGCTCTGACTGTCAGCCCTTAGGGGCTGGGGCTTATGCAGAAGTGGGGTGGGGATTCAGGGACAATTGGAGCCTCAGCACCCAGACCTGAGATCTCTTCCTTGTGCTTCCAGAGAGGCAGTCTGGGCTCAGGCTGTCCTTCCCCGCTCTGCCAACCAGTCACTGGGAGGTGGCAAGGTTCAAGCTGTGAGCCTCAGGGATAGCAGCAGCAGCTCAGAAATAAGGGTAACAGCAGGGTCCTCAGTCTGCTCTGAAAAGTGATGACAAATATCACTTTTCACATTTCTGACCTTACTTCTGCACCGCTGCTGCCGCCTTCAGAGCGAGGTGCCCAACCAGCCACCACTGCTCTCTCCTCTGCCTTCCAGGCTGCTTGGTGGTATACTGAGGGAAGGGAGATGTAAATGATTAGACACAAAGAAGGGGGGGCTGCTCGAATCAGGGTGAGAAATACTGCTATCGAGTATATGTGTCAGGTTAATGAGTCGTCACTTGCTGTTTTGACATCAGTGATGAGAAGTGTACCCTCCACAGGCCCTAAAAGGGTTAACAGTATGGCTAATAACAACCTAGAGAAGCCAATTAACATATTTGGCAGCCCCTGCTAGAGAGTGAAATTCTGGCTTAGTCAGTAAGAAACAAGGAGTCCTCTGGCACCTTAAAGAAAAACTAATTTATTTGGGCATAAACTTTTGTGGGTTAGAACCACTTCCTCAGATGCATGAAGTGGTAACAGCAGTTTGCTGGGTATATAGATACAAGCAAAGAAGAGTGAATCACCTTATCATGTGGAGGGCCGTTGTTAACAAGGTCAGTTCAAAAACTGTGGATGTGGCCCATTCACAACAGTTGATGAGAAGGTGAGAATTTTTGAAGAGGGAAGATTACTTTTTATAGTGAGCTACCTGCTGTATGATTTTCACTATCTGATTGGGTCTGAATAAGGACTGGGAGTGCCTAGCTGAGGATAATGACATATTTCAGGGCCTAGATAGGTAAAATGAAGGGATTTTATTTAGGGTATTAACTGGCCATTGCAATGTAAAGAGAAATCTTTTGAATAGACACAAAGATGAATTGCATGCATTTGGTGAAGTGAAAGAGACAACTCATCACTTCCTAGGGGTACGTAAGGGCTTTGAGAAGAAAGGAGAAAACTTTCTGAGGAATTCAAACACTATAAGGTAACAAAAGTTATATTGTTATTTAGTAAAAATATTGGGGAAATGGAGGAGGATTAGAAAGCGAGTCTGTGGGTAACTCTCTGGGGGATAGAGGAGGTAGGAAGTGGTCCAAGGAGACAGTAGGGTGTAGACCTTGACTGCCAGCTTTAGGGTCCCTGACCTAGAACCCAGCGTAGGGGGAAGTTCTCAGGAAGGTGGGAGAAACATCCTGAGATAGGGGAGTAAGAACTATAGAGCCCCAAGGCAAAGGAAAAATGTGCTCTAAGATTACTGGACTCTGTTACCTCAGAAGGGGTGGAATGGGGTGGACTAAAGCCTGACCTGCCCAGTAGGTCAAGTGGTGAGAAGTGAGACCACTACAGAGACAGAGTGACCATTGATAAGTGCAGGGGCCAGGACATATGGGAAGACAGCTTCTATATACCACACCTGGCCAGAAAGAGATGCTTCTGAAGTGAATGAAACCCTGTACAGCAACACAAAGGCCAAAGTGGGTGCACAACTAAACTGGGTTAATGACTGCACTGCATTGCCATAGCAGCCTGAAGCAGCCAGTACATCAGTGACTCAGGCCCTGAATGTATACCAAGCCTGTGACGTATGCCAGAATGCTTCCAATGCTGCTCAGTCTTTTCCACTGAAGCACAGCCACTTTTCCTTGTCTTGTGTTATCTGTTTGATAAAACATGGATGTTCATTTAGTGTTGCACATCTTCAACACAGAAAATACTGATTTGAATTAGCATCAATAAAAATGAGCCAATCAAACAGGCAGGGCAAAGCCCTTCATCAGTATGCACTTTGGGATAGACATGATGGTCCTCTTTGGAAAGCACCTTGCATGCTGTGGGCTGTTTAAGCAATATGTGAAGTTCAGTTTTCTCTTCACCTTTCTCTTTCACCCAGCATTTCAAAACCAGATCAGTAATGGATATTCTTTCCTTCAGTCCCACACCTGAGACTGAAAGTAATACATATGTATCCTTTATGGTAGCATGAAACTCATTGCTTTGTGATTTTAGTGGCACAGTCTTCCACCTCTGCTGTTTTAAACCTAGCAATGCTAGGTCTTGGTTATGGTGCTTAGAGACATGATACAGCATAATAATGATCAGAGTTGTCTGGGGGGAGGGTGTGAGAGGGGCAACTGCCCCAAGCCCCACAGTTCCACAGTTCTTTAAATTTGTCAGATTACTTCTACCCTATGGCAGCCAGTTAACAACTAGTGCCTGTTAGCTGTCTCTCTCTCCTATAATCAGTAAGTGTTACCAACTCTTTGACCTCTGCTGATTTTCTTAATTATGGCTGCTACAATATGGTAATTAGTTGAGAATCCAGCTTACTTTTTATTTTTTTTAAAAAGGAAAGTTTCTGGTTCTTGTGTTTCCAGAGAAAAGCTAGAAAGTGTGAAAGAAACACTTCAACTGGAAGAGGGAACTAAAAAGAATGCAAACTTTCTTTTAAAAATTCTTGATATTTGAACACTTGGGACTGGCAGAACCTGAATTACATGAGCTGGGGAAAGATTTTTTTTGGAGAAATCGTGACCCTGTTGATCTCAGTGGGTGTTTTGATATGGACTTCAATGGGGTAGGATGTCCCCCTGGGAGTTTACTATAAGACTGCTTTCAGCGGCAGAACACACAGCCTGTGACACACCAAACTGAATACACCATCAGAACGTGTGTTGTTGACTGGTCATGCCCCAAAGGCATTATAGCTTTTCTGTCGACTTCCGGAAGTCGTCTGCTCCAAATGAATCCTTCCTGGCTGTTGGCATGCAACCCTTTTTTTTTCTCTGTGCCTGTATGTTTTTAGGAGTAAAGAACTGGAGTCTTATAGGTATATATGTTCTCTGTCAGGCTAATGGTAATTTTAAAAGTTATAACTTAATGGATCCCTGTGTGAACAGAAGTAACTGACCAGGGTAGCACAGGCTGCCAACAGGTCATTGTGGGAGAGATCTACAAAGGGGCTTAGGCATTTTGTTTCTGAGCATTATGGCACCTAATTTTTAAGTGCCTAGAAAAATCACTGGAACAACACTGCAATCTATAAAGCATGGGTTAGTGACACAAGTGCCCTGTACAACACCTGGAGAGAGAGAGAGAGGCTGTGACTGTCCCCTCCTAGAATTTGGTCTGATGTGCTGCCACACCTCCCTGATTGCCACCTCCTGGGCCCTGACTTAGGCTGCTTCACTAAGTGGATCCCACAGCTGGGTCGGTCCACACCAGCCCTCCTGCATGTAATCAGTCCCAGGCAGTGGGTGTGTGTCCTCTGGCTGCACAGGGGTGGTCCCTTGCTGAGCACCTCCAGCCCCTAGACACTATATTGGGAACTTCCCTCCCACAGGGATTGGGATCCTTCCCCAGTTACTGTGTTACATAAACAGTGGTTTGCCCAAATAGCAAAGAAATGGGAATGCCCAGCTTCACTTATTCATACCCTCTAAAGTTCACACAGCTTTAGGTGAAAGAAACACTAGTTTATTGATTAGAATATGATTTTAAGTGAGCATATAGCAAATCAGTGCACAATCATTTATTAAATCAGTTAGAGGTAATCACTATCAAATAAAAGCTGTCAGACACATTCTAATCCTACATCACTTTACAACCTGATATCATTGTCTAAGATTACTCACAAGCTGTTCAGCTGAAAGATGGTTTTACAGACAGTCTCTGGTTATCCCTAGGCAGGGCCCAGATCTTGCTTGATGTTGGAAACTTTCAAGATGGTGTCTTTCTGGTAAAAAGCCTCTAACCATCTGAAGTGTCTGTATTTGTTTCCAAACCCCCTTTACCCCTCTTTCTTCTTCCAGGTGATCTTCTTTGTTCAAAAAAGGTGAGAGATCTTCCCCTCCCCGGCCTAGGAGCTGCAGAAATTTAGCTAGCTTATTGCCATGGTTATTTCCTCTAGGTATCTGCTTTCAGCTCTGGCTGCTTACATACTTCTGGAAGACAGTTGTGATTTTCCCCCTCCCCCTGAGCCATGTAAAATGGTTCGGAACATGCTTCACATCTGTACACATACATGACATAGTAGGAAACGTGACACCATAGTAATGATACAGAATATGTTACACGCATTCATAAAGGACTCCCTTGTGTGGCATAACTGGCATCAAACCATACAAATGCATTGCAAAAGTGAACAGGGAAGGTACATTGATCATGCAAGTGAGTGTGTGGATGTGCATCCTCGGACAGAGGCACCCTAGTTTGTGGGAGATGTGTTCAAAAGAGGTCTGTGGTAAGTCTCACTCTTCTCTCAAATATGCCAGCGTGTGGGCAGTAGGGAAGTAGCTGTCTCTGCTAGGAAGCCATGAGTGAGAACTGGTACCTAGAGTCAGAGGCTTAGGTACGCAGAGCACCATTTGGGGTCTTGGGTGGGGCAGTGAAGTCTGAAAAATAGCAGTGCTTCCCAAAATGGTGCCAACTGTTGACAGGATGCATCTAGAGTTGGAGGTGAGCATGGAGGCTGTGAAGGGGTGAGAGGTGGTGTTTAGGGGCTGGAGAGCTGAGGGTGGGGATTGAAGGGTGTGAGGGAGGAGCCGGGCTCCTGGCAATGTGTATGGGGGGGATGCTGAGAGCCAGTGACCAAAACTGTAAACCCTGCATATGGTGGAAACCGCTTTGTGCTAGGAGTGTAGCAGTGTCCCCTGCACCCCTAGTTCAGCACCTGTGGGCGGAGACCCCAGCCGAGGGAGGCAGACACAGTGAGTAGGGGAAGAGGAGAGGGGTTGGAGTCGGGGGGGTTGTCCTTGTCATATTTGGTCCTGGGCCACACAGTTGAACTGCTGGGTGGGGCTGGTGCTTTTCCATGTCATCCCCACATTCTGCACTAATGCCCTTTGGCAGCCAGGTTGGGCCTGAGCCAGGCCAGCCCAGCCTGTCCCATGCTACCGCTGGTGTTACTAAAAGACAGTGGTGGAGTTTGGGCACCTGGGGTGGGGGTATACCCACTCCACCAGGCAGCAGAGAGGGAGCTACTCTCCTGCTGCCATTTGCAGACAGGCAGGTGGGGAGAGCTGCCAGCTCAGTTGGGCCACGGCCACAAGACAAAATTTCACTCTGTGTGTGTGGGGGGGGGGGCCTGCCTGTCTGTCTCTGAGGAGCCCCTGCGGTTGCCTCATTCATTTCTGCCACCATCCATATGTGATTGTGGGAGGGGAAGGGGCTTTCTGGGAGCCTAACTCCTACCCCAGTGGCCAGCATGTCTTTCTGGGGTGTGGGAGGACTGGGTTCAAGTCTGCCCTCACTGCTAGTGGTGGGGAGAAGCGTGAGCAACCTGTGTTCAAGGTCTGATTGCTCTAAGCACTGAACTGTGGGATGTTTTCTGTGGCTGCTGTGGATCTCTACTGTTGAAGCTTTTCTCTTGTGGGTTAATTTTGGAGCAAGTGACTTGTGCAGGGGGACAGAAACCTGGATGCCCAGTCTGCCAGATTACAATATTTTGTACACTCTGACCCAACGGCTTTTGATAAATAATTTAAAGGTCTCATTGAAAGAGAGTGAGGAGAATAGGATTCTGTAGTTCTGTGGTAGGAGCATCCATCTGAGAGATGGGAGACAGTGCATCCAGTTCACTTGTCCCAGTCACTCTTTTATTAGTTACTATGGGAGTCTACAGTCATGGATCAAACTTTTTCCCTGAACACTTAGGGCAGAATCTAAGGGAGTTTAGGCACCTACAAAGCTTGGTCAGTGGTCAGTAGATCTCAATGGAACCAAAAATGGGACTTAAGGTCCAAAATCCCAGACCTAGCTGCCTCTCTGGGGTTTTTGTGCCTAAATACCTTTAGATCAGTATCTTTACTCTTTTCTAAACTGTTAGAGTGTGCTGTCTTGGAACTATCATTACAAGTTCCTAAATGACACCAGAGAGTTCGAATCTTTCATAGCAATGTTGGGAGGCCAACGTCCCATGCTTTTTACTTCAGCACCGGACCAGATGGCTGTGGTGGCTATCAAAACCATGCGGTTGTTGTTTGTTGTTGTTTACTATCCCTCTTGTGGAGTCCCCATAGGAGCCTCAGTTGTAGACCAAGACTCAATGGTGCTCGGTGCTGAGCAAACACAGGACCAGATGTGACCTGAATCAGCGGAGTGAAACAGCTTGGTAATTATTGACCATCTTCCCTTGCTTTCATTACTCATCATGTTCCCATTTCAGGTTTGGATGAGCATTATCATCGCTGCAGATATCTTTCTTTCTTCTGCTCAATTTGACTAGTTCAGCTTTTTGAGAACTCAGAATAATTAGCAGCCATGGCTGCAGCACTAATAGCCAATGTCTGGGGAGCAGGAAGCATGCATTCAAACATGTTCGAGCAAGGGAGACCTCATTGCTCTTGGTGGCCATCTTGTAAAGCAGCCAGTGAGCAATTAGTAGCATTTCACGGTCAATGTAACCCCTCTAATTGTGATTGACAGGCCTACCCAAGCTGAAAAGCATCTCAATAAAACAGATTGTGCAAGTAGGATTGTCCCGTTAAAGCCACAGGTCACCAATTAAATGTAATGGGAAGGAATTGTTTCCCTGCTTTTTGCCCTGCTAATGCTGCGGTCTCAATTAACTGGGTCCTATTACTGTGTTTTTTCAACTATACAAAGACGAGCCAAGGACACATGAATGTAACATGATCTAGGAAGATTCTAGGAGTGCCAGGAAGTTAAAGCTGCTGTTTGCTGACTGGCTGTACTTGCTTTCCTCTTTAGGGATGTGGGAGTAGAGCCGAGCTTGCTGTACATGCTCCCTTCTCAGGACATGTTTCTTGGGGGTTTCTGTAAAAGAGTGGCTTTGCCAGAGACTCATTGATTGTACCTTTGATAAAATCACAGAGTAGAGTTCCTGGGCTACTGTAATCATAGTGAGTGCTACAAGCCTCCAAGGAGAGGGGCCTGGTATGGCTCTCACTAGAGCACCTTGCCTCTGTAATTTATGCTGGAGTACTTCATGCTGTTAGCTCTGGAAGTTCCTGGTTCAATTCCCGATGTGTGGGCCAAGAGAGCAGCTGTTGTGCTCCAGTAACCAAAGCCTCTGCAAAATAAATTCTGCTCCTGTAGATTTTAAGGTCAGAAGGGATCAATATGATCACCTAGTCTGATCTCCTTCACAGTGCAGATCGAAGAACCTCCCACCCACTGCTGCAATAGACACAGCATATGACTGAGTCACTGAAGTCCCCAAATCGTGGTTTAAAGACTTCAAAATACAGAGAAACCAGAAGTAAGTGATCCATGCCCCACGCTACAGGGGAAAGTGAAAAATCCAAGGGCTCCTGTAAATCTGCCCTGAGGAAGAATCCCCTCCTGACTCCAGATATGGTGATCAACATCCCTGAGCACAGGGACAAGACTCACTAGGCAGACACCCAAAAAAGAATTCCCTGTACCAACTCAGAATGCACCTCATCTAACAAACTATCTCAGGCCACTGGCCCATCTACCACCAGTAGTCGAAGATTGGTCAATTGCCAAACTAGGCCATCCCATCATATCCCACCCCCTATAAATTTATCCAGCTCAGTTTTCAAGCCAGCTAGGTTTTTTTTGCCCCCACAGCTCCACTTGGAAGGCTATTCCATAACTTCACTCCTTTGATGGTTAGAAACTGGCATCTAATTTCAAGCCTAAATTTCTTGATGTCCTGTTTATATCGGTTTGTGGGCACAACCCCCTCATTGGGAGACTTGGGGGGATGTATTTGAATAAGACATATATCTAACTTCTTAGCCTGCTTAAGCTTGACCTGCTGGTTGCAGGGCTGCTCCCTGCTTCTAGGCTGTTGTTCTCTGCAAGCAGTGAGGCCAGGTGCTCCAGCCCCTGCTCTTCATCCCAGTCTCTTCCTCCATTTGTTTAAGTCAGCTTTGTAAAGTTGACATTAAATGGCTCTTCTGCCTTAAGTCAACTTTATTAAGTCAACTTTAATGGACACATTTTGTTAAGTCAACTTATAAAGTCGACTTAATCCTTAAAATTGACTTCAAGGGTGAGAGTTATTAAGTCAATTTAAGCAAGTGCTTAAGTCGACTTAATGAACTCCAAATGTGGCTCTAGAGTTGCTTGACTTAAGCCTCCAGTGTAGATGTACCCTGTGTTTCCCCTTTATGGCTACTTCTCACTTTTAGGTGCTGCCCACAAACAGGCAAGACTTGGTAGGGCAAGTAGAAGTGGGTGGTAACCTGGGCAACAGTAAGCATGAGGTGGTTGAGGTCAGGATCCTGGTGGAGAGTAGCAGGATGCAGACCCTGTACTTCAGAAGAGCAAGGTGTGACTCCCTCAGAGAGCTGATGGGCAGGATCACCTGGGAGGTTAATATGAGGGGGAAAGAAGTGCAGGAGAGCTGGCTATATTTTAAAGAAACTTATTGAGGGTGCAGGAACAAAACACCTGATGTGCAGAAAGAATAGCAAATATAGCAGGAAATTAGCTTGGTTTAACAGAAGAATCTTTGGTAAACTGAAACACAAAAAGGAAGCTTATAAGAAGTAGAAACTTGGACAGATAACTAGGGAGGAGTATACATGGGTTACCCGGTAAGGTATCTATGGGTTAGCTAGGGAGATGGTGGAATCTCCATCTTTGGAAACATTTAAGGCTCAGTTAGACAAAACCTTCACGGGTACGATTTAATGGGAGCGGTCCTGCTTGAAGCAGGGGGTTGGACTAGATGACCTCATGATTCCGTGAAATATTCTTGGAGCATGAGGGGGTGAAGTCAGGAATGCCAGAACGCAATTAGGGTTGCATCTAGCAAGAGATGTGAAGGATAACAAGAAGGTTTTCTACATGTATGTTAGCAATAAGAAGGCCAGGGAAAGTGTGGGCCCCTTCCTGAATAAGTGCAGCACTCTAGTGACAGATGATGTAGAAAAATCTGAAGTACTGTATTCCTTTTTGCCTCAGTCTTCAAAGACGAAGTCAGCTCCCAAACTGCTACACTGGGTAGCATGGAATGGGAAGGAAATGAGCAGAAAAGAACAAGTTCAGGGCTATTTAGAGAAGAAGGACATGCACAAGTCCATGGGGCTGGATGCAATGCATCCCAGGAAACTGAGGGAGTTGGCTGATGTGATTGCAGAGCCATTGGCCATGATCTTTGAAAACTCATGGTGATCAAGGGAGGTCCCAGATAATTAATGCCAATCTTTAAAAAAGGGAAGGAGGAGGATCTTGGGAAATATAGATTGGTCAACTTCACCTCTGTCCCAAGAAAAATCATAGAGCAAGTGCATAAGAAATCCATTTTGAAGCATTAGGGGTAGAGGAAAGTGATCCCAGGAACAGTCAGCATGGATTCTTTAAAGGCAGATCATGTCTAACTAATCTGGTTGCCTTCTGTGAGGAGATGACTGACTCTGTGAATGTGGGGAAAAGAGTGGAGATGGTATACCTTGACTTTAGCAAAGCTTTTGTTAGGGTCTCCCAGAGTATTCTTGCCAGTTAATTAGAGACATATGGGTTGGATGAATGGACTATAAGGTGGATAGGAAGCTGGCTAGATCATCATGTTCAAAGGGTAGTGATCAACGACTTGATGACTAGTTGGCAGCTGGTATCAAGCAGAGTGCCCCAGGGGTCAGTCCTGGGTGTAATTTTATTCAACATCTTCATTAATGATCTGCAGGAGGGGGTAAACTGGACCCTCAGCAACTTTGTGGATGACGCTAAGCTCGGGGAATGGTAGTCATGGTGGAAGATAGGGATAGGATACAGAGTGATCTAGAGAAACTGGAAGATTGGGTTGGAAGAAATCTGATGAGGCTGACTCCCTGCATTGCTACATACTGGGGACTGACTGGCAAGTAGCAGTTCTGCAGGAAAAGATCTGTGGGTTATCGTGGGCAAGAAACTGGATATGAGTGAACAGTGAGCCCTTGCTCCCAAGAAAACTAATGGCGCATTCACTGGACTACATTCAGTGCTTAAAGTATAATTTGACGGGCCCCGGAACCCTCCTAATCTCTGGGCCCCCTTTCCATATTGTCTGGCCCCTCTTCATGCATGTGCAGGCCCCAGTTATAATATGACTGCATTCCCCTGTACTTTAACCCCTGATTACATTAGAAGGAGCATTGCCAGCAGAGCAAAGAAAGTGATTACCCTCCTCTATTTGGCACTTGTGGGGCCGTGTTTGGAGTATTGTGTCTGGTTTTGGGCCCCCACTACAGGAAGGATGTGGACAAATTAGGGAGAGAGTTCGGTGGAAAGCTACGATAGTGATTTAGGGGCTGAAGCACAACTTATGATGAGAGGCTGAGAGATGGAGGCTTATTTAGCCTGGAGAAGAGAAGAGTGAGGAGGGATTTGATAGCAGCTTTCAGCTACCCTACAGGGGATTCCAGGGAGGATGGGGCTAGATTGTTCTCAGTGGTGGCAAGTGGCAGAACTAGGAGCAATGGTCTCATGTTGTTATGGGGGGAGTGTAGGTTGGATATTAGAAAACTTTTTGACTAAGAGGGTGGTGAAGCACTAGAATGTGTTTGCTAGAGAGGTGGAATCTACATCCTTATTGGGTTTTAAGGCCCAGCATGACAAAGCCCCAAGTGGGGTGATTTAGTTGGGGTTGGTTCTGCTCTGCACAGGAGGTTAGACTAGATGACTTCCTGTGGTCCCTTCCAACCCTAATATTCTAGGATTCTATGATTCTTCTACAGCTTTTAGCTAATTACATGAACCTTCTCTGCATGATCAGTATGTTATATGTAGGGGCGAGCTAGCTTCCCTGTTTCTTTCCTGTCTCTGGCTCCAGTTTGTTCCTCTTTTTGTGATGGCTTCTTTCTGAGGAACCAGTGGCTGTGGCTTTAATCAGAGAATGGTAGCAACAGATTCTTTCTTGGCCATCTGGCTACCAGCCTGGTGAAGCAGTGACACAAGCTCGAGTAAAACAAACAAGGAGTCCTGTGGCATTAAAGACTAACAAATGTATTTATTGCATGAGCTTTCATGAGAGAAAATCCCACTTTGTCAGATGCACTGAAGATGAACTGGGATTTTCTTCCATGAAAGCTCATGCAATAAATAAATTTGTTAGTTTTTAGGTGCCACAGGACTCCTTGGTTTTTACTGAACTAGACTAACATGGTTGCCCCTTTGGAACTTGGCAACAAGCAAGAGTAGTTAGCTTTTCAGCTGTGCTTCTGAGCACACCTCAAAGCAGTCTGGAAGCGTCCACTACCCAAATTCCTCTAGCTTTCCAGTACTCATCACACCTCAGTTTCATTGCTAGCCTCTCATGTTTGCCTTATGTTTCCAGGCTTCTTTTTTGATCCCTGACTCAGAGAGTCCCAGAATGATTTGGGTAACCCGTGACTGTTTCCAGTGGGGTGAATAGAATACAGTTTAAGAGGCAGAAAAGTGATACTGCTGATTGGAGTCAGGTAGAGTCCAGGGGCTATTCAGGCCTTCCAGAGCTCTGTCAATACACTGAGGTCTCATTTCTCACCCTACCTCGTCCGTTCCAGACCTCAGCCTCTCCTGAGCATGTTAGCAGATGGGGAGGTTTCAGATGTGGACCAGAGTCCATTGTGATGCAGTTGAGATAATTTCATGGAGTCCTAATTAAACTCAGATCAACAGAGGTGAAAATTATTGCCCTGTCTCCTGGCTGCTCATTATAACAGTGCCACAGCCAGAATGTGGCATAACCTTTAACAACTGTACAATGCTTGTTCTCTGCAACAAGCTGGCTCTTGCCTCCATCATGGAGCCAGCATGGACAGTGGCATGTAGACTTACATGCAATCCCCAGGTGGCATGCTTAAAATCATGCAAGAAAGCAAGCTGGGTGCTGACAGTTTCTCTCAGCCAAGTCATTATAACCATCTGCTCTCTGCTGTGCCAGGATGACGGCTTCTCTGTAAAGAGTGAGCGTGCCACAGTACGTCGGGGAGCTGACTGTAACAGGATCTGTAGGACTTCAGAGAGGAGCTGACTCTGTCTTTTCAGCTACTTGTTACATGCCTCTAGCTATATGTGTGCTAGACATATTGGGCCAGGTGCTTGGACCTGGCTGAGCTTAGAGTGGTGCAAGATCCCAGGGAGGAGGGGAACAGTCACCCAAACCTGTCTTTCAACCTCTGATCTTGGGGCTGCTTTGGCCTCTAATTTAGGGCAGCCTCTGGAGAGAGCTGTGAGTTATTCTGACTAGAAATTGGTGAAGCACATGTTGTTCTTCGGTGCTCCCAATCCCTAGCCCACAATCAGTTCGAGCCCCAGATGGGAAAGAGGGGACAGCAGTGGGTGACACAGAGCTGCCAGTAGTAGCTTTATGCTGTCTGAAGAGCCCATTCCCTTCCTGCAATGCCAGGGGAGGCCTCCAGTTGCTTTGCAATGCCTCAGCAGCACAAAGCAACCCAAAAGAAGGGGAGAGGTTGGGTGGGCTCTGGACTGCTGAATGTAGACAGATGTTGCTTTTGCAGTGTCCATTTGATATGCACCCTCCCACAGGAATGCTTGGTGGGGTGCATGCCTAAGGATTTGCAGTGCATGTAGCTTTGAGGACAACAATACAACCTAGAGTTGCTTGTGCCAAGGAATTAAGCAGTTTGAAAGAGAGCTGCATTCCTGAAAAGTCACATAGGGAGAGGTGCCTCTTCTCAGAAGTGAACACTTCCCATTGGAAAAGAAAGGAGTTCTTCCCTGAAAGGAGGGTGAGACTGCACCAGGGTCCCCTGTTCTCTGGGGGTTTTGAAATGAGGGAAAGAGATGGCAGCTGGACTCAAGGCCATGGACCCAGAGTGAACCTCTGTTGTCTAGGTTCTGCATTACAGGATTAGATCCAGAACTAGAGGACAGGAGATTTCCAGATTTGACTTGAATTCATTCCCATCATCAGACACCAGAATACATGGCTGATATTTACCTACTGGTAAGATCCCCTGACCCTGCACAGTCCTTCCAACCTACATTGCTTCTCTTTGGCTATCTCCACACATACATCATTATTTCAAAATAACCCATTTTGAAATGAGTTATTTTGAAATAAAGTCGTTATTTTGAAATAAGTTAGTTTGAATTAAGGGAAAGCCTGCTTTCGAAATAGCCCTTGTTTCAAAATGGTTATTTCGAAACAAGGCCATTCGGACATGTTGTTTCAAAACAGTTGTTTCGAAACAATGGTGTTGTTTTGAAACAACGTGTCTGAATGCCGTTGTTTCAAAACAACTGTTTCGAACAATGGCTATTTCGATTAGATGCAAGGTTTAATGGTTTCGAAATAACGGTGCATTGTGTGGACATGCCGCTTCTTATTTTGAAACAACCTCTGTTGCTTCGAAATAACAAGCCTGTGTGGACATACCCTTTCTCTCATTCACTGCGGGGCTGCATTAAGGCAGTGGTGTTAGGGATTGCAGCCCCAGGCCCCAGCCTAAAGGGTGCCCTGAAAAATCTGGTCCTGCTCAAGCCAGCATAGTGCTGGCTGGCCCCCATGGCTCAGGCTGGTCTGGCAGGTCTTTTCTGTCAGGTCCCTGCAAGCCCCAGCATGGCAGCTGATGCAGTGGCTTGGCATGACAGTCTGGAGCACTATCCGGCCCTGGAGGCCCAGTGATGGAGGCTGACCCATCAGCTGGTCTTGCCCCCACCCTTGCAGCACTGCTCCAAGCGCCAGCCCACCCCACACCCAGCAGCCAGCCAGTCTGGGGGTGGGACAGGAGCGCTACAGGCAATGGCCTCTGGCTCCAGGACGCTGCTGCCCCCAGCACTGACCAGATCCCCTCCAGCACCAATAGGGTTACCATATTTGAAATTCCCAAAAAGAGGACATTCCAGAGGGGATGGTTGTGCCCCCTGCTCTGCACCCCTGGCTGAATCCTGGCCTCACATGCTGCCCCCTCCACCCCCGCTGGCCTGATCCTGGCCCCTACACCCTCTCCTGTGCCTCCTGACCTTGATCCCAATCTCACACGGTGCTCCCTCTGCCTGCTGGCCCTGATCCCAGCCTAACATGGTGCTCCCTGTGGCCCTCCCCCCCATGTCCCCTGGCCCCAGTCCTGGCCTCACATGCTGCTCCCCCACCCTGCTGGGCTGTGCTCCTGCCGTGGCACAGCTGCAAAGGCCTCCCTCTACCAAGCAATGCTGTAGCTGGGTCCTAACCGTGAGCAGAGGTGGCCAAGCAGGCAGCTGCTAGCCCATCTCTGCTTACCATCAGAACCCAGCTCCAGAGTCCTGCATTGCTCGGCAGCAGTGGGAGGTCTCAGCAGAGCAGGGAGGAGGCCGGTCAGCTCTGGCAAAATGCTGGACATTTTTTATTATTCAAAAAACCCAGCTGGATGGAGAGTTAATATCCAAAAAGGAGGACATGTCCAGGGAACAATGGACGTATGGTTACCCTAGCGCCAAGTGCTGACCCCACACAGCTGGTGGGTCTACTGAGTGGCCCCAGGGCCAGCAAGCCCAAGAGCCACCCCACTCCTAGGTTGGCCACTTCAATGGGGGGCCCAGGGGTAGGGTTACTAGATTCCAAAGCATGGAAAGGAGGACAGGGATGTACAGAAAGGAGGACATTGGAGGACACATGGAGAAAATGTAGTATTAATGTAATATTGTTCTGATTTTGGGGGGCCCTGGAATGCTTAGCCCTACAAATAGAGTGTTTTGGGGTGTTCCAGCATACTTTAACCCCTGTAAGTAAAAAGCCAGACAAAATCATGTATTTTTAAAATGCCTGCTGGATGGAAGACATGTCCTCCTTTTGCCTGACATCTAGTAACAGTACCCAGGGGGGCACAAAAGCCCCTGGCCTGACCCAGTGACATGCCTTCAGTCCCCTTTGGGCTGCTTGTTCCAACAGGCCAGGCAAGGAGACTTCTGGTGCAGTGGTTTTCAACCAGTGTGCCATGGCATACTGCTGTGCCATGAGAATTGCCCAAGTGTGCTGTGCAATTTTGTACAAAGGTAACGAAAATCAATGTAAAACAGATGTTGTTTCATCTTAACCAATATTCTATCCAACCAAAATTACAACTTATAAAACTCATGAAAATTAATCATCAAATTAAGAGTGAGGTATCGGTCTTTCCATTCTAAAACATGAACGTTCTAAATGCAGGTAGTCAAAGGGCAAAATTGAGACTGTGTATTTTTTTCTGGTGGATTTGAAACATTAATGCATTTGATCCTTCTTTAGTTTATTGTATGTACTATGTTGCAAACTTCTATAGTAAGATGAGAACCATAGTGAATGTAAATAAATGTGATTTCTGTGAGCAATCAGTTCAGGTGAAAAAAGTGGGTGTGCTGGGGAATTGTTTGTCTCATTGAAGTGTGCTGTGTTGCTGCTCTAGTGACTCTGTCTTGTCCCTGTTCCTGGTGCTGGGGGAGGAGAATCAGGGTAGGGTTACCAGATATCAAAAGAAAAGAGGAAGGTTACCAGATACCGAAAGAAAGGATGGAAAGGAGGACATGGAAATATGAAAAGGAGGACATTACAGGACACATGGAGAAAATATAGTTTTAATGTAATATTCTTCTGTTTTTAGGGGGCCGTGGAATGCTTCCCTCTAAAAATAGGGTGTTCTAGGGCTTTCCAGCATGCTTTAACCTCTGTAAGTAAAAAGCCAGACAAAATCATGTATTTTTAAAATGCCTGCCGGACGGAAGCTGTGAAGGTAAAAACGAGGATATGTCCTCCTTTTGCCTGACATTTGGAAACCCTAAATCAGGGTGATTCCTTATATTCCATGGCAGGAAGTAATTCTCTAATGAAAATTCTTTTGGTGTCTCTTGTACGATTCTAGGTAATGCAGGTGGCCAGCACATAGAGTTAAGAAAGTCACAGACGTCCCATCATAGGATGCTGTTTTCAGTTGCTCATAACATTGTCAAACCCAGTGTCGTAGTGAGAGTGCCAGCGCCTGCTGGTGCTCAGGGGCCAAGCCCACTTCTGTGCTTCCCTGAGTGCACCATACCACCCCATGCTTTGCAGCCTCTCCCCGCTTGCAGCCCATCACCCAGGGGCTTCGCTGCCCTACCTCCCTCCTCCCCATCGCCACAGCACTGGTCAAACCGTAACTGTTCAGACTGAACTTTTCTATGCTGGGGGAATATTTTGAGCTAAATCTCAGCACAAATGGTTCAGCCATTTTTCAGAATTAGATTAGGAAAAAAAGGGCTTTTGTCTGTAGGCCCTGTCTCATTTGCTGTAGAAGTGTGTAGTGAATGAGACAAGGAACTGAAGGGAGAGAAAGGATGGTTTTGTGGATAAGGAATTTAAATAATAACTTGGCAAACTGGATTCTCTGCCACAGAGTTCTTGTGTGATGCTTGATGAGTCATTAAAACCAAACTTTTTACAGGTGATTTCTTTTTTCCCCACTTTCTGGGTGTCTAATTTGGGATTCTGGGATCTGATTTTTGGTCACAGCTTCCTAGTCATGGCCCTAGGCCTCTTGACAGCCAGGGTGGGCTATATTCTGTTTCCCCTGCTAATCAGTGAAGCAGAAAAAGGCTGAGCAGCAGAGTGGTTTGGAGCCCCTGTAAATTGGTATGCACAGCAAGCTGCCTGCTCTTCCACCCACAGAACAGGCCCTGCAGCTGAAGTCAGCTGGGGTTGTGCTTCTAACACATACAGCCAGACATAATGTGAAGTGCTGTGAAAACTCAAATTCTTGTGTTGGGCACCCAAAATGAGTTGTTCTTTGTTCTTAACCTGTCTTGTCCAGATTTGGCCCATTGATTTCAAAGCAGATTAAGTGCCTAAATACAGTTTGAGAATCTCTGTCTCTGAGCCTCCATTCCCATCTGTAAAATGGGATTAAGAACACCTTAGTTCACAGGGATACTGTGAAGATAAATTCACTAATTTTAGTGTAGCACTCTGATGACTGCCACAGAAACGCCCAATAGGAAATGAATAATTCTGCTTTCAGAGCATGGTTTGAATAGTGTGTGATAAATGAAACCTAGGTCCCGTGCTGAACAATGAGGCGAAAATAAAATATCAAGTAGCTGCTTTTTAACTGAGCACTAGCAGATGGTGACTGACCCTTTAAGGAGAGAGGGATCCTACCCAACTGTAACACATTTGGCACCTCTCTCCAGGGTGGGAAAATGATCAGTATGTGATGAGCAGGTTGTGTGGCTAAATGAGGGTTTGTGGAGTGGAGGCTAGAGAGATGGCAGGTAGGAAGCCCTGGGAGTTGATGGTTGGGAGGGGGAAAACCATCCTTCTTCGAGATGGGCTGCTCACATACATTCAGTTACAGGTGTTTACGTGCTGCAGCACACGGTAGCTCAGAAAGTCTTCAGCCTTAGCTTGTCAGGTCAGGGCACGTGGCCAATGCCCCCTCTACACCGTGACCGCTGCTATCTAGATGACTGTGACCCTGACCCTCCCAGTCCCATATACCTTCGCCAACTCTGTTAGCGGGGATGGTGGGAGGGGTCTGAATGTATGTGAGTAGCCCATCTCGAAGAAGGACGGTTACTGGTAAGTAACCCACCATTCTCCTTCGAGCGCTGCTCACATCATTCAGTTACAGGTGACTGCTATCTGTACCTATGGACAGTGGGAGGAGTTACAATCTACCCACATTCAGTACAGCCCTGCCCAGAGCGGCATCATCTCTAGCCTGTTGGGCAATGGCGTAGTGCGTCGTGAAAGTATGTATCAACAACTACGTAGCAGCCCTGCAGATCTCTTGGATCAGGACCTTGGCAAGGAAGGCCGTAGAGGATGCTTGGGCCTTGGTAGAGTGGGATCTAACGGTTCCAGGAAGGGGTGTGTTCAGCCTTCCATAGCAGTCTTTAATGCAGTTCACAACCCATTTAGAGATACACCGTGAGGATACTGGTAAACCTCTCTTACGTTCAGTGACCACCACAAACAGTTGGGGGGG
Source organism: Podocnemis expansa (assembly GCA_007922195.1). Lineage (NCBI taxonomy): Eukaryota > Metazoa > Chordata > Testudines > Podocnemididae > Podocnemis > Podocnemis expansa. Next base: position 1,234,693 of record ML682020.1, on the reverse strand, counting down.
GTCTTGCGGAACAGCTGGGTGTGCTCGATGTAAGTTAGAAGTGCTCTCCTCATGTCCAATGTATGCCACCTCCTCTGGTTCTGCGTAACCTGGGAGTCTGGGTATATTGTGTGTTCGAGGTGTCCGTTATTAAGGTCACTGTGGACCTGAGGTCTTTGAAGGGAATGCCCCCCATGGCAAAACAGGGATCCCTCCAAACCTGAAGTATCCCCAGAGTGTCTTGGCGAACAGACAGTACCTTGATCAGGGAGTCCCTTCATATGTGGAACACCATGGAAAGCCAGATCTGGAAGGCCTCATCCTCAGGCATGCCGTCTGGATCACTGAGGTGGAGGCTCCCATGTGGCTGATGAGGCACCAGCGGGCTGTGGTCACAGGGGACATTCGCAGCTCTGTAATTATGATGCAAATGGACTGAAATCTGGAGAGGGGTAGGAATGCTGATCCCTTGTGGGCACCTAGATGCGCCCCTATGAACTCTATGTTTTGAGGTGGGCGGAGCTTTGACTTTTCTTGGTTTATGTGAAGGCCCAAATAGTCACAGAGCCTCACTACCACTCTGACATGGAGCTCTACTTGGGAGCTTGATTTCCCAACTATTAACCAGTCATTTAGATAGAGGTAAATTCTTATGCCCCGTCTGCGCAGGTACGCTGCGACTGGTGCTATGCACTTCGTGAACACCCTGGGGGCCTGGGAGAGCCTGAAAGGGAGAGAGGTGAACTGGAAGTGGTCGTTTGCCACCATGAACCTTAGGAACTGCCTGTGGTGGGGCCTTATGGCTATGTGAAAGTAGGCGTCTTTCAGAATGAGAGCCGCAAACCAATCCCTGGGAGACAGAGATTGGAGGATCTGTGATAGGAAAACCATGCAGAACTTTATTTTTCTTATGTGCTTGTTTAAGGCTTTGAGATCTAGAATGGGTCAAAGGTCCCCGATGGATTTCAGGAGCAGGATTCCCCACTCCTGCTTGGGAACCTTTTCTATGGCTCTGAGGCGGAGGAGTTTCTGGCACTCGATCTCGAGAAGGTGGGACAGTTCCTGGTTTCCTAGGGTTGGATGAGGGGGCAGTTTTCTGAATACGATACCCCTCTGCGACTGTCTCAAGGACCCACTGGTCGGATGTGATGTTGGCCCAGTGGTGTGTGAAGCAGTGTAAGCAGTTGGGGTCTGGTCAGGTCGTGGGTTTGCTGGCCACATAGTAACCGTCAAAAATGGTGTTTCTTCCCTGACACCTGCCGACGCCTATCTGATTGCAGGGTGTGGGACTTCTCACTCTTTCCCAAACAGACCTTGTCCTTGTCCATGTCCCCAAGATGGCACTGGGGAAAAGGGGAGGGACCTCAGGAATGTACTCTGCAGTTGAATCTGTTGTTTTAACTGCTGAAGTTGTTGCTGGAGGAGCTGATGGGTTTTAGAGAGCATCTGTTAGGTTGTGAGGTGTAAATCCCTAGTGACTGGAGTGTGGCTCTCAAGCCTTTCATGCCATGGAGCTTCGCATCCGTGGACTCGGTGAAGAGGTCAGGGCCTTCGAATCGGAGATCCTGAATAGTAAGTTGCAGCTGCGGTGGTAGGCCTGAGTCCTGTAGCCAGGCCAAGCAACGCATTACCACAGCTGATGCCATTGTATGAGCGGCTGTGTCTAAGGCATCCCAGATGGCCATCAAAGCATCTCTGGATGCCATTTCCCCTTCTTCGAGCATCATCTTGAAGTCCCTAAGGTGATCTTTTGGGATAATGGCACAGAAGCCTTGCATGGCATTCCAGAGGTTAAAGGTATACCTTGTCATAAGGGCCAAGTACTTTGCTATGTGCAGCTGAAAGGCTGCTGTGGAGTAAACCTTCCTGCCAAGCAGGTTGAGTTTCCTTGCCTCCTTATTTTTAGGAGTGGAACCTGGTGTGTAGAGAGCTGAGCAGTCACCAGTTAGTTCCTAATGGAGCAGTGTCCATTTCACAAAAATCATCATGAGAATTGACATTCTATTTGCATCTCAGCAGAGATTCTCAGGACTGAATAGGCCTGGAAGCTAGATCTCACAATGCCAGATCAGAGTTAAAGCTCCTGGGTGGGGTTTAGAGGTGCATACCCATTGGTTGCTGATGTTGTACCTGCTGTGTAAATACACAAACTTTAGTCTCCACTGCACTCAGGCTGTTACTTTCACCAGTGCTAACTCATGCTGGAAAGCTGACTTGCTTTATAAAATAACTGAAGATGTCTCATGGGACCCAACCTGTGCAGTTATGCCAATAACAGCACAGTGCAGAACGCTCAGTTTAATTTTCACCTCCTTTTCACCTCACAGCTTTAGAATGGATGGTTTTACCCCATAGGTCATTGGGTCCCAGCCTCTGACTGGTGGGAGCTTTCAAAGTGGTCCTCAGCAACTCTCCTGCTGGCTGGAGAAGGGAGCCACAGCCTCAAGACCCAGGTTGAGTGTGTTTCCCAGCTCAGAGACAGTGCAGACTCCTTGCTGTAGTCAATGGAATAGAAGGTCAGTGCTCCCCTCCCCAGGCTGTAAAAGGAAGGAGTCATGTGGCACTTAAAGACTGACAGATTTATTTTTTGCATGAAGTTTCATGGGAGAAAATCCCACTTCATCAGATGCTTTGAAGATGGGTGAGTTCACCCATCTTCGAAGCATCTGATGAAGTGGGTTTTCTCCCACGAAACCTCATGCAAAAAATAAATCTGTTAGTCTTTAAGTGCCACATGACCCCCCCCCTTTTTTTGGACTAGACTAACATGGCTATCCCTTTGGAAATTGTAAAAGGAAGCACAGCCAAGCATATCACCTAGGTCAGTGGTTCCAGCGAACCCACGACCCCTTTACGTGGACCATTACCTCCTCATCGAAAGCTTTTGTAGACCACCATGCAAGTAGGGCAGCCCGGGGCTCTCACTGCTGCCCCCCATTGCTGTGCTGCCCCCCCACCCCTTCCCTACTGCTTTTGGTGCGGAGCCGACAGCAGAGGGGAAGGAGGGAGCTGCGTGGGAGCGTGCAGAGCCAGCCTCTGCTCTGGGCCAGCTCGCCAGCAGCCAGCTCAGGAGCAGGGGGGGCCAGCCCAAAGGCCTTGCTTCACTCTCTTGCCCGTCCCCTGGGCTGGCTGTTCTGCCCTGGAGGCGGGGCAGGTCAGCCTAGAGATGAGGAGGAAGAGCAGAGCCCAGGCCTCAGCCCCCAGACTGGCCCACCTCACCCCCCCCCCAAGGCAGTTGCCCTGGGCCTCGCACCCCTGTGGGGATGGCCACGATGTAAAAAAACCATTTTTAACATAGCCTATGGCTGACAAGAGTCAAACTTGTGTATCAAGGGGCATTAAAAACACAGTTATTTCTTATAATTTATTACGCTCATTCACAGTACATTTACCTGCAGTAATTATCACCTCCCCCACACCCCCATGGACCACCTGCAGTCCCCTCATGGACCACGGGTGGTCCGTAGACCACAGGTTGGGAATGATTGACCTAGGTCCATAGGCACTGGGTCCCTGCTGGAGCCAGAGCGTGGGGAGCACTGATCTTCTGTCTTCTTTGCTGCAGAAGGGATTCATTGCCTTGGGCGTCAGGTGGAGTGTACAAGGCTAAAAACGTGTGGTTTCCCTGCTGCAGCTAGGGGGATGGGAGATTAGTGAGGAAATAGCCTCCTTGCTGAACTCCTGCCATTTGTGTGCAGTGTAAGGGGTGGGGTGGGAGGCTCTAGTGGCCTTTCAGAGTTGGAGAAATGGTATCTGTGGCCCTCGGACCAAAAAGGTTTGGACCTATTGCATAATATATGGTTTGTATATCAGCAGAATAATTTGTAATTCATGGTACTGATGTGACAGTAATATTATATTTGTCTGAACCCTTAAAGAAACTGTACAGTAATGGCCCAGCCTACAGTTATATTAAACCACCAAAGTGGAAGAATCTAACTTTTAGACAATGAATGACACAGGTACATGTTCAAGTTTGATTTAATAAAATGAGCAATTAAATCTCACAGCAGTAAAACAAAATTAGCTGCAACGATGTGCTTTGAAGCACAGTTTTTTGAAGAATGGAGCAATTTAGCAAAATATAGTCAAAGGTCAGAAATCTGAATGAGGCAGCCTGTTTTTCAGGCCAGCATCTGGTGGGCTTTTATACAGCTGGGTCCTAAAGGTATGTGAGGATGATAAGCATAAAAGCCAGCAAGTCCCTCTATTGCCTCCTAGCGGCAGAGAAAAGTAGTTAAGATAAGCCTTATGACCCCAGTTCCATGAATTCTGCTCAGTCAACAAGTTTTATGAAAATCAAGGGGGGAAAGGGATTTACGGTCTGATAAACTTGGCTCTAGATTAGAGATCACAGTTTTTTTAAAGTGTTAGATGTTTTTTTCCAAAGACTTAATGCTATAGAGCTCAGAAATATTGCAGTTCTAAATGCTGCAATATTGCTGTGTTGAGACACAGGACTTATTAGACTGGATTGGACCCATCCTTGACAGTGGCCAACACTGGTTGTTTCAAGGGGGGAAAAGTCCCCTTATTTTCAGGAAACCTCTCTTTGCTTCAGTCAGTGAAAGGCTGGCTTATGTTCTGTAGTATGGGAATTTATACCAGTCATTGACTTGTTTTAAATTCTTGCTCTGGTAACTCTGAATATCAGTTCAATCAATCATAGGGCTGGAAGGGACCTCATGAGATCATCGAGTCCAACCCCCTGGGAATTGAACCCAGGACCTTCCGCATGTTAAGCAGAGGTGCTAGCCACTACACTATTTGTTCATAGAGTCCTGGAAGACCAGGGTTGGAGGGGACCTTGGAAGGTATCTACTCCAACACTCTGCGCAGTGCATCCCAGCCAGAGCTTTGTAAAACTGCTCCTTAAAAGCCTCTCAGAATGGAGATTCCACCACCTCCTAGGTAACCCATTCCACTGCTTCACCACCCTCCTAGAGAAAAAGCTTTTCCTAACATTCAATATAGATCTTCCCCACTGTAACTTGAGGCCATTGCTTCTAGTTCTGCCATTTATTTCCACTGAAAACGGCTTAGTCCCATCTTCCCTGAAAGCCCCCTTTCAGGTAGATGAAGGCTGCTAACACCCCCCACCAATGTTCCCTCTAATATTTTGTAGGCTGTGTGTGCAAAAAATTTCTTTTGTGCAAATTTTCAGAACTTGTGTCCAAATTTGTGCACACTCCAGTGAGTGTGGTCAAACTTGCAAGCGCAACAGAGCAAGTGTGTATGATGCAAATAATATATTAGCTTTATTTTGATATGGTGATGGAAATGATTTTATAATTTACAAAGCCTTATTTGAAACATGCTGCTTGAAACAGCTTTCTTAAAGTAGCATAAAAATATTCGCACTGTTGAATTTTTTTTGTGCACAGGTTTCACAACCTGTGTGCATGCACACACGCGCACGGCTTAGAGGGAACGTAGCCCCCCACCCCATTTTTCTCTTCTGCAGACTAAACAAGCCTAGTTCCCTCAGTCTGTTCTCATAAGTCATGTGCTTCAGCCCCTGATAATTTTTTTGGCCCTCCACTGGATTGTCATTAATTTGTCCACATCCTTTCTGTGGTGGGGCAGTGGGGTCCAGAATTGGACACAGTACTCCAAATAAGGCCTAACCAGTGCCAAATAGAGGGCAATTATCACTTCCCTCAATCTGCTGGCAGTGCTGCTACTAATGCAGCCCAATATGCCATTAGCTTGGGTGGCAACAAGGGCTCACAGTTGACTCATATCCAGCTTCTTGTCCACCATAACCCCTAGGTCCTTTTCTGCCAGCTGCTACTGAGCTAGTCAGTCTCCAGTCTGAGGCAGTACATGAGAGTCTTCCATCTTAAGTGCAGAAATCTGCACTTGTCCTTGCTGAACCTCATCAGATTTCTTTTGACCCAGTCCTCTAATTTTCTGGGGACTGAGGTGAGGGCTGACCAATTTATAGTTCTCCACATCTTCCTTCTTCCCTTTTTTTAAAGATGAGTACTGTATTTACCTTTTTCCAATCATCTGGGATCTCCCTTAATTGCTGCAAGTTTTCAAAGATAATGGGCAATAGCTCTGCAATGACATCAGCAAACCCCCTCAGTTCCCTGGGCTGCATTGCATCTGGCCCCATGGATCTATGCATGTCCAGGCTTCCTAAATAGCCCTTTCACTAGTGGGGGCTGCTCAGTTCCTTCCCATTCTGTGCTGCCCAGTGCAGTAGTCTGGGAGCTGTCTGTCTGTGAAGACTGAGGCAAAAAGGAATACAGTACTTTGGTTTTTTTCACATCATCTGTCACTAGGCTACTTCCCCCATTCTGTACCCCACACTTTCCTTGACCTTCCACTTGCTACCAATATACCTGTGGAAACCCATCTTGTTACCCCTTCACTTCCCATGTTAACTGTAACTCTAGTTGTGCTTTGGTCTTTCTGAGTTCATTCCTGCATGCTTGAGCAGTATTTTTCTACACTTCCCTAGTCATCTGACCAAGGTGCCACTTCTTATAAGCTTCCTTTTTGTGTTTAAACCCACTGAAGTCTTCTTTGTTAAGCCAAGCTGGTCAGTTGCCACATTTGCTATTCTTTCTGCACATCTTTTCCTTATAAATGTCCACTTCTTTTTTGAATCCTGATTAGCTCTTAGCCTCAATCCTAGTCTGTGGCAATGAGTTCCACAGGCCAATAGTGGATTGTGTGGAACAGGATTTCCTTTGATCAAATTAACTTGATCAACCACTTTTCATTGAACAGCCTCTTGTTCTGGAGTTATGAGTGAAGATGCAGGATATAGCTTAGTTATACACTTAATTCTTTTGTACATCTCCATCAAATCCCATGCCATCTTCTCTGTATAACAAATAATCTCAGTTATTTCCATTTCTTATCATTTGGATGTTTTACCACAATCGTTCCTGTACCATAGTCCAGTGGTTCCCAAGACTTTCTCTGTTGTGGCACACCTTGCTGGCTTTAATTAACCAGAAGCATACACCATATAGTTTTCAAATGAATTTATGAATATTCATGAGCCAATGAGCCAATCCACAGCTCTTTGAGTAGTTTTTCAAAAAATTTTGTGGCGCACCTGCTCAGGCCTGATGGCACACCAGTGTGCTATGGCACACAGGTTGAGAAACACTGCCATAGTCTCTAACCACAGGTGAGATCTTTCCTTCCATAGGAGGTGCTATCCTGCCAAAGTATGAGGGTAGAAATGGGATTCCTAGCTGGCCCCAGGGGATCTGCAGAGTTTCCCATGACAGAACAATCTAGTAGAAACTTTCCCCTGGGTGTTGCAGTGGGAAGCAGGGGTAAAATGTGCGATCTGGCCTGAATTATTTACTTTTTCAATGGATGTTACTAAAGAACTCTATTAAATAGCAAAAAGAATACCAAGTAAGTCATTTACCTAGAATCTAATATAAATGATTAAACTTTGGTGTAAATTACTTAAGCAAGACATGTTTTACTAAGGATGCAAATCTGCAGGTGGAATAAATTGTCATAGCTTCATTGACTTCCTGGAGGTCAGCAGACCAGTACACGACCTGAGGATCATTCTCCCCACTGACTGAACTTTAGGAATAATATTTTAATGCATGTAGGAGAGAAGCACTGGGGAAACTTCTCCAGCGTTTGCCTGCATGATGTTTGGTGCTAGCCAGTGTAACATAATCCCTTGACTCCACAAACCCTTAATTAATTCCAATGCTTTTTAGGAAACTGAAACAATACAGTGATATGCCCCTAGTGAGCAATTAGGTAATGCTGATGTCTTCTCAGTCTTTCAAGAAGTAATGTCACACTTAGAGTCATAGATTACCAAAGCCAGAAGGGACCATTGTGATTATCTAGTCTGACCTCCTGTATGACACAGATCAGAGAACCTCCCCAAAATAATTCCCAGAGCAGATCTTTTTGGGAAAAAAAAATCCAATATTGACTTAAAAATAGTCAGAGCTGGCAAATCTACCATAAGCCTTAGTAAATTGTTTCAACGGTTAATTATCCTCACTGTTAAAAATGTATACTTTATTCCTAGCCTGAATTAGTCTAGCATTATCTTTCAGCTGGTGGATTTGCGTTAGAGCTTTCTCTGCTAGACTGGAGTTGATTTTCAAAAACTTATTCTTAGTGTACTCATAGACTGTGCTCAAGTCACTTCTTAACCCTATTTTTGGTAAGCAAATTAAAATGAGCTTCTTGAGTCTGTCACTATAAGGCATGTTTTCTAATCCATTAATCATTCTCATGGCTCTTCTTTGAACCTTCTCCAATATATCAACATCCTTCTTGAATAGCTGGTACCAGAGCTGGGCACTGTACTCTCGCAACAGTCACAACAGTACCAAATACAGAGGTAAAATAACCTCTCAATACTTACTTGAGATTCCCCAGTCAATGCATCCAAGGCTTACATTAGCCTTTTTGGCCATAGCACTACATTTATGTTCAGCAGATTATCCACCATGATCCCCAAATCCGCTTCAGTGAGTACTCCCCGGAATAGGTTTGCCTCATCCTAGTTCCTAGTTATACACATATTTGCTTGCCAGTTTACCAAGTTAGCAGACTGCTCGGTATCAGTGACCTGTCCTCATCATTATTTATCATGCATCCAATTTGTGTCATTTGCAAATTTTATCAGCAAGGACTTTTTGCTTCCAGATTGTTGATGAACATATTAAATAGTTACAACGGGGTAGCCATGTTAGGAGGAGTCTTGTAGCACTTTTAAAGACTAACAATTTTGTTTATTGCATGAGCTTTCGTGGGAGAAACCCCCACTTAATCAGACAAGATTCCTTGGTTTTTATATATATATATTAAATAATGTGACTCCAAGGAACTAGAAACACACTTATTTGATTCCCCCTTAAAGTTACTTTTTGAGGCCTAGAAGTTACCGATAAACAGGTTTTATTCCATTTAATGTGGTGCATGTTAATTTTATCTTTCCAGTTGAATAATTTAAATGTCATTCTGTACTGAGTCAAGTGACTTACTGATATCTAAGTGTAGTGCATCAACAATATTACCCTTATCAATCAGAATTGGTAATCTCATAAAAATATAACAAGTTAGTGAGCCAGGATCTAATTTTCACAAACCCATGTTAACTAGCATTAATTAATTATATTACCTTCCTTTAATTCTCTGTTCATCAAATCCTGTACCATTATCTTTTCCAGGATTCCTGTGAGGATGACAGGCCTATAATTATCCAGGGCATCTGTTTATCCTATTTGAATATTGGCACATTAGCCTTCTTTCTTTCTATCTTCTGGATTTTTCCCAGTGTTAAGACTTATTACAAATCAACCCTAATGGTCCAACAACCTTCTCGTGCAGCCCTTTTAAAACTCCTGGATGCAAGTATTCTGGACCTGCTGATTTAAAAATGTCCAAATTTAATAGTATCCCAAGATACTAGTAGAAAGAGAAGAGTGTTATCATATCATAAGACTGCACATTTTCCAAAATACTGATGAGAAATATTTATTGAATGCTTCTAGTTTTTCTGCACTGTTATTGCAGTTTCATCAATTAGTAAATGGATGCCATTGTTAGGATTCTGTTGTGTTCTGAATGTATTTAGCATTAATAAGAAAGAGGTTTTAAAGCTGTTCTGGCTTTGGATTTCTCCCTGTGTTTCTCTATTTCCCTTATTAATTTTCTACAGTTCCCAACTTCTGATTTATATTCATTACTACCAACTTCACTTTGTTTCCATTTGTTTACATAAAACACCATTTTCCAATGCTGTCTTCACTTCCCCACTAAATCAGGTTAGCACAGTCTTTTCCTTGACTCTGGCTTTGGGGCCTCTATTGAAGCATTCTTAAACAATTACCAATTATCATTCACATTTGTCTGTTTAAATTCTTCCTCCCAGTAAATATATACTTTTAACTCTCTTATCAAGTCCTCTTTATCTATCAAGACAAGGTGTAATATTAAATTTCCTTGTGTCAGACGAAGCAGTACTTGAACAAGGAAGTTGTCACTTACAATAAGAAATTCCAGTGTTTTAGTCCTGGCAATATGAGGTTTCTGTTGGTTTCAGAAGCTCACTCAATCTTAGGGTAAAGTCTCAGCTCTAGGAAGATAGCACACTATCCTATTGTCTGCCCATCCCTTGCAGAATGTTCTTTCAATTCTTTTGAGTACTGAATCTGCAAGAAGAATCATCCATCTTCCTTGGAGGTCTTTGAAGGCAAGCTTGTTTTTCTTAGATGACTGAACTGCCATCCACAGATGTGTCCTGTCCATTTCTTCATTGGCTGGGACCAATTAGGTCTTGAGAGAGATTTTTCACATCAAGGATAGGGTGTCAATTTGGAAACATCTAGCTGAGTGGCATTTCTTTTGGTCCTTTTCTGCTTGGTGGCCCATATTTGTTGGTCCTCTTCAGACTCCAGCTATGTAGAATGCTTCCTTGACCTCTTGTCTCTGCTAGTTACAAACTGTCAAGTCTCTTCTCTGACTTCTTGGTGTCCAGTTCCTTTCTTCCTTGAGCCTGGGATCAGAACTGGCCCAAAGTATTTTGGCACCCTACGTGCCTGAGATTTTGGCATCCACCCTCCAGCTGGCCTGGGCCAGACTGGATGGTAACCCCCCGTGTGTCCCCTCTAACCTGGCCAGATGGTGGGCAGGTGCTGCGTGGTCTGCTGGGCTGACTTGCAGTGGCAGCTTTGCTCCCTGGGCTGGCGTCGAATCCCTGACTGTGGCCTACTGCTGGCAGAGCAGGGTGGGAAGCTCACTGGCTCCAGCCTGAGCCCAGCCCTTGGCATCCGCTAAAGCCTGGCACCCTAGGCAAAGACCTAGGTTGCCTCTATGGGTGGACCGGCCCTGCCTGAGATACTGGTGTTTTCTGGATTTGGTAGTACAGGAATTCCTTTGCTTCTCTGCTTCTCTGTAGTGCCTTTGCTTGCCCTTCCAATCCAACTCTCCTGTTAGCTGCCTGTCTTCACAACTCTAGAGTTCACCTTGCAACTGACTTTTTGTACCAATCTCCCTGCGTAACTCAGCTTTGCCCCTCACCAACAGGGAGCAATTAACTGCTGTTGTCAAACAGGAGGATGGCTCAGAGCTCCAAGGACCAGAGCTGTGTGCTTGTACCAAGGCAATGCACCAACAAATAGACCTGTTTCTGCTGTTTACACATGGGCCTGCAGCAGACCTCTGTGGCCTATACACAGACCAAACAGGCAAAGAACCAACAGAAGGACCAACCGCACCACTTACCATCTCTTGCTACCTTCACACACATTTCCCAGCTGCGCCTTTTGAAACCCCCCTGTGAGATGCCTCTAGTCACAGTTGGATGCTGAATTTTGTCTCCCCAAAATGAAATAGTCACTGTACAATGTCAGAGTAGGGGGATTAATATTCAGGTGGTGGCCAGCATGGTACTCATCAGGAACTCTTTTTCTTTTGTTTTCATCTGATATTATAGCAGCATGCATACAAAGCTGAAGTTCCATCTACAGAGTCAAGTAACTCAAGCTCCACCGTCCAGATATTACCAGAAATTCTCCTTGGCAAAACAAAAGGTATAGGGACTGGATGTGTTCTCTTGGTCTTCATCATAAATACTGACCAGAGGAAGTCACCAACTGGCATATAAAAGCATGTGCTCTCATGAAGGATTTTCTGGTATGTTGCTCCAGATATATCACTCAGGGAGCTGTGCCCTCAGTCCCTGCCCCAAAGTGCCCTCTCAGGGATGAGTGGGTATAGCACAGTGCCATTCGGCTAGGTTAGCCTTTTACCCCCACTTCATACCTGTGGGAGTGAATGTCCAGCAGTGGAGGGCATGCGTCAGTGTGGCTAGAATTAACATGTGAGTAGTACCTTCAGAACGCTTTTCTTTTTAAATCTATTTTTCTGGGGAGCCTTTCTTCAAATTTCATAGCTCCCTTTGATCTCTCTCTTGGCTTCTTCTCCTTCAGTGTCATATCCGGTTCTGTCCCTGCTCTGTCTTGTACCAGATCAAGCCCCTTCCTTCTGTACTGATGCCCCCCTTACTGCTTGCTTGTTCTCTCTCCCACCAGTGTCTGTGCCTTCCATGCATAAGGGCCAGGGCTGTGGAACTGATTCTGAAGGCTGCTACCTTGTTCTCCTGCCAGTCATGCCTCAGTCCCCTTCTTGCAGAACAGCCACAGGTAAACCACAGGGGGAGGGGGTAGGCAGTTAGTGTCCAGTGAGACATAAAGAAAAAGGTGCTGTATATTATAGGACCATTTCTGTTTCACTGTACGCTCTCCCTCATTGTTATTGTCTTTTAGGTGGTAGGCTATTTGGGGGCTGCAATTTTGTCTTCTGTAGAACCTTAATCCTGCTTATTTGCATAAGGGCCATAAATAAGTAGCATACATTTGAACAAGTAGATTCTGGGTATAGTGGGATTTTTGTATTTTCAGCGCCTCAACCTTGAGCCAGCCTCTGAACAGGAATCACTCCCGCTTTGCTACTAGACCTTTTAAATTGATATGCCTCGGCCTGAAGTCACCCTTCAAAGAAAAAGAAACCAGATCTATTTTCCAATTAAGTGCTAAGTTAAGAATTCAAAGTAATCTCGCTTCCTTTTCAGTAACTGATGCAGCTTGCTGCATGGCTGCTTGTTATCCTGAGTCTCAACTCTGCATATCTCACCGCTGCTTTATTGATAGGCAAATTTGCAGTGCAATGTTTTAAGAACTAATGAGCATGGGGACCTCAAGAACCACTCCAGTGAAGGGTTCCTCTCAGAGCTATGATTACCTCTTTTCCAGGATGCTGGATTTTCTGTTGATTACTTCTATCCGTGTAAAGATGCAAGAAGGACCCTTGTTCTCCTAGAACTCCATGGAATGCCTCAGAACTTCATCTTCTTGTGCTAAATGCTGTGCCTTATCCCAGGAAGGAAGTAAAGTTCTGTGTACCGTGTCGCATAGTAATTGACCTTTGCACCTATAACTCAAGTTACATCAGCGGTAGCATTCATTCAGGCTCTAATGAGAACCAGTCAGTTGTGTACAAATGCGCAAGGAGATGAATCAACTTGAATATAAGAGACTGCTTACACAAGTTAACTCACTGAACTTGGACTTCATGTTTGGAAGTGGAATGCAAAAGGAACAAATTATTAATATACACAGGGTTAAGTATAATACAAATTGTAGATGCTAGAATGATGGGGAGGGAACTTGGGAAAATGAAAGAAAAAGTAGTCATGCATGTCACATCTGTAGCCAGCTTCCTGGGGGACAGTGGCATTCTGTGTGTGACTTCTGATTGCTTTAAAGCCTTGTTAGATGCAAGGAAATGTTGCTTTGCTCATTCGGACACCCCTGAACCTGTGTTCTTTATAAATGATGAGGGACAGAATCACAGCACAAACTAATAGGGTTTCTATCAGGACATGCAACCGTAAGAGGCAATCGGTGTTTAAAAAGGCTAGTATGCAAATAATAACATCTCTGTGGTAGAACACACCCATTGATAAGATGGCTATATTTAGAGCCCTTCTACACAATGGTACCGCATGACTATAGAAAAGCAATAAATGGAAACCTTTATTGTTTTATGGTATTGTGGGGGGGGGGGGGATGAGCTTGGTTATCAATGACACAGTTTAGTGTGCATGTAGTTAAGTGAACTCTGGCATTATTCTTGTAGGGCAACCAAAAAGAATCTTCAGTTCATTAGGTACAGGCACAAATTCCATTCTTCATTCGCAGAAGAGATTATGGAAATTTGGTGACATGCCGGTAGCACGAATATAACTGTCTGGATAAAATAAGCTGTCATCAGGTAGGATGCTGGGGTGATACTGAACTTGGTCCTGTTCTTTCTACGTGCTTATCCCCTGATTAGAGATTGAGACTTCAAAAGAAAAGGTGGGGGGGAGGGGGAGTAACATGTCATCTGGCCCAAACAGTGCACACTCAAGAGTTCTGGAGGCACTTAAGAAGAAGGTCCTGGGTTCATGCCCCAGGGGGCTGGACTCGATGATCTCATGAGGTCCCTTCCAAACCTATGATTCTATTCTATTCTATTCTATTAATAAAATGGCAGATTTTATGCCATTCCACTGAAAAGTTATGCCATTCCACTGAAATCATCTGCCACACCAGATGGTAGCAAATGTTGTACCTCTCTTTAAAGAGGTGATTCTGGCGTTAGTCTGCCATTCTCTCCATGGCTTTCACAGTCTTGGCCTGCCACATTGGTCCAACTGTCGTTTGTCTCCCATCTCTTCCGTGCCCACAGGCAGTTGAATTGTCCTGTCATCCTCTTGCCAAGGACAGTGGATCCAGTGTTTCTTCTTTTTGGCAAAACCAACCCCTTCTTCTCTTCCTCCCAGCCCCCATTTCTTCATCCTCACATGCAGCCAGGTTTGTCTGACCATCTGCCACCCTCTTAGGCTCTATTTGTTGGCTGGCAGTTAAGCAGTGTCTGGGCCCAAATGGTCCAAGGATTTGCTGTCTCCTGGTGCCTGGGATGTAGGTGGAGCTGCTCTTCTACTTCTCCTACAGTGATAATGCAGCTGGTGGGCAGGGAAAGTGCTGCTTTGTGTTAAGAGCTGAGCAACTAGGCAGCTGTTCACAGTGCACAACAACAGTTTTGGTCCAACAACACACTGAGGAATAGTATGATGTATTCGTGTGAGTCTGTGGCTGTTGCTGTCTGTTGCCTGTCCTCTCTTCTCACATCCATCCTGGCCTGGTTATGAAACCTCCATGATACTGAGTGGCTGCAGGAGGACGTGGTTCTCATTGATACAAAGAGCTGTAGCAAGAGGAGGGGGTGGGATGGTTTCCCCTGATGCCTGTGGAGGTTGGGGAGGTACAATGGAAGGGAGCCAGGCGCATAGCATAAGGAGATAGGTGTCCTCTTGTTTGTATGCTGTTCAGTGATGTGTTAAGCTTCTGAACATGTTTCGTAGACTCGAAGGTCAGAAGGGAGCAATATGATCATCTGGTCTGACCTCCTGCACAATGCAGGCCGCAGAATCTCACCCACCCAGTCCTGTAATAAACCTCTAACCTA
This sequence comes from Podocnemis expansa, assembly GCA_007922195.1. Lineage (NCBI taxonomy): Eukaryota > Metazoa > Chordata > Testudines > Podocnemididae > Podocnemis > Podocnemis expansa. The sequence goes on along the minus strand of ML682020.1, from coordinate 1,219,687 downwards.
TGATTAAGTTATTAAAGTCCTCAAATCATGATTTAAAGACTTGAAGGTATAGCAAATGCATCAGCAATTGAGTCATGCCCCATGCTACAGTTGAGAGTGAAAAAACCTAGAGTCTTTGCCAGTCTGCCCTGGGGGAAAATTCTTTCCTAGTGTGAACTAGACATGTCATGAAATCAGGGACCAACTCCGAGCTAAGTGCTTACTCAGTCAACGAGATGTCTAAAGACCTTGAGCCCGCTCCCCTAAAATCATATGACTGGTTTAAAAATCAGGAGCTTTTTAGGTAACACATTTCTTGAAGGTTCCATTTGCTTCCATTGCATTTTGGACTCTGTGCCTTTAGCTTGTGCTTGTCACATTTTCAGGCTTTTCTCTAACTATGAGGGCTAGAAACTATTGGAAAATTTTAAATGGGAGTAACTTAAATCTTAGAATTTACACACATAAATTTGGGGAGCTGTGTAGCTCCTTCTCAAAATACGTGAAATACAAAATCAGGTCTGCTCCAAAGTGAAGTGGGAGTTTGGCTTACCTTTAACACAAGTCACTGACATTGGAAGGGCCTGTGAAATTGCTGGACTGGGACAACTTTTTTAAATGGCTATTGATTTGGGGTGTCTACAATTTTGTATTCTCAGGCACCCCAATTCAGGGGTTGCTTTTGGAGAATTTGGTGCCTGCAGACAATGTAAATAGTTGCCATAATAAAAAGAATGAGAGTCCTGTGGCACTGTCAGATCCATCAGATGAAGTGGTTTGAAGCCCACAAAAGCTTATGTCTGAAGGAATTTGTTAGTCTTTGAGGTGCCATGAACTCCCGTTATTTTTGTAGTATACAGACTAACATGTCTACCCCTCTCAAAGTTATCACAATATCTATGCTTTTCTCTTAAAAGCTGCAACTGCTGTGAGCAGGTTAGTGCTTGAGAATCTTGGCTTTCATTAAAAAACAAAACAAAACACTTCTTGCCTTTGTAACTGATGAGAAGATCTAGAAAACATGAACCGTGAACACACAAAACTCAAATCATGAGAATCCACAATGTAGTTAGTTCTTAAATCTTGTGATTTTTAAGTCAATGGCATAACCAAGAGGCCCTGAGGCATGCTTTTTTTGAGTAGGTGGGATTGGCAGTAATGTATAGAAGGTCCATGGGGTACCACAAAGGAATCCAAAGCAACAATTGAAACAGCGGTCAAAAGACTTTTGAAAAACAAAAATTTCCACGCACTGGGACAAGTATTCTGAACTCTTTTAATACAGTAGGACACATCTTAATAGAGAGCTTTCCTTGAAGATCATCTGTTCCTTATTAATGATTTCATTGATCATCTCTCATCCTGGTTGGGAACTTATACAATCCTAGTGGCAACTTCAGCACTAGGTTACACGGCAAATCAACTTGCAATGAAGTATTTCTTATATTTGTAAACAGGGATCAAATTTGAGGCGGGGGCAAAGATATCTGTATTCTTACAAGTTCTGCCCAAAAAAAGTTCCGCTCGTGTGAATGGCCAGAACAAGATTAGCATTTTGAATATCAGAACAATCACACAGCTCTCTGAGCTTATTTTCTTCTAAAATAAGTGGTAATACCTGTCAAATGTCACCTACATGTGCCACTTAAATAAATTATAGGCTATGTCTACATCAAAAAGCTTAGTTCAGACTTCCTTAGTCCAAACTAAGCAGTTCCCAGTTAGTTCGAACTTACCATGGGTTAGTTCGGACTAACCACGGCTTTTTAGTTCGAACTAGCAGCGCAGACTAGTTCAAACTAAAAAGTTAGTTCGAACTAGAAAGTGTGGTTAGTTCAAACTAACCACTTAGTTTGAACTTTTTGAGTTTGAACTAAAGTGTCTACATTGCTCTAGTTTGAACTAAAGTTCGAACTAAGTGTTAAGTTCGCATTAATGGTTTGAACTAAGAAATTTCTTAGTTCAAACTAGGCAAAGCTTAGTGTAGAAATAAACTAAATTAGTTTGGACTAAGCTTCCTTAGTCCAGACTATTTGGCTAGTGTAGACATAGCCCTAGAATCAGAGAAGATGAGGGTTGGAAGAGACCTTAGGAGATCATTCTAGTCCAACCCCCTGCTCAAAGCAGAAACACCCCCAACTAAATCATCCCAGCCAGGGCTTTATCAAGTTGGGCCTTAAAAACCTCTAAGACTGGAGACTCTTCTCTCACTAAATCATTCAGAGCTGTGGCTCTTTGTCACAATTGGGCTGAGTGTTTAAGGGAAGCTGGGTCTAGCCCATCTGTGACTAATCAGCTGTCTCCAAGCTGATGCTGCAGGGCCAGAGATCAGATGATGGCTTGAAGATCACCATGATCTCATAAATCCTGGCCAATAGCTCAGTTAAGAGTGAGAGCAGCAGGGAAGAAGTAGCCTCATGTATGAATCCCTAGGGGTGGGGAAGCGAACATGGTCTGTATATGATTCTTAGAAGGATGATGTGTGGAGTGTAGTCCTCTAGTAGATGGACCAACCAGAACACCTGGGAGCAGGTGAAAAGATGTAGTTGATGTGCTGACTAGTTTTGTTTGGAGAAATAAAACCTAGTCTCTGAAAAAAATGCCCCAGATGGGAAAGAAATAGTTTACAAAGCAACACTTAAATTATCCTCCCTGGGGATTTGAGTTAATCACTTTTTGAGAGGGACCATTCACCACCACCACCCTGAGCCATTGTTCTCTGCCCTAGAGGCTCTCTGCAGGTTGCTCTGTGCATTGGTTGCAGCCTGTTACATTTCTGAGGCTTCCTCAGCATCAGTAAAAGCAAATAATGATATTTCACTCTTGTAGGGCACTTTTTATCAGCTAGACACCGATTTACTTTTTCAGTGAAAGCTGGAGAACAAGACAGTAAGTTTTAGAGAAGTGCCAGTATGGCATATGGGTGTTTACTGACGGTGGCCAACCCTGTTTTAGAGTTTGTCTTCACTACAAATACTTGGTTGGGTGGTGTAGCTATACTGGTAAAGCTATCTGAGCGTTGTTCCCTAGTGTAGACAGCATGTAAACAGACAAGAGCAGGTTTTCCTGTTGGCATAGCACGGCTGCTTCCCAAAACATCATTAGCTAGGTTGCCACAAACACTCTTCTGTCAGCATAGTAAGGTTGACACTCGGATTTTTGCTGGCATAGCTATATTGACTAGAGGAGTGACGGGTTTTGTATTCACACTCATAGCCAGCCTACTGATGCCAGCAAACTGTTGTGTAGACTAAACCATAGGCTTTTAATGCTATCAAACAGCTGGAAATGAAGTGGTGAACTGCATCACGTGACCAGCCAGCTCATTGCAGACTTCAGCAAATTTGGAAATCTACCAGCTGTCCTCAGAACCATGAGCCATGAAACTGCCCAACATGGGGCTGAATATGTGATTAGCAAAGGATAGCTTTTCAGAGTCATGACTCACTGTTAAAACCCTGTACTTTGCAGAGATGTGGGTCTCTTTCCAGATACAGTGACCCCTGAACTTCAGCTTGATAAGTACATCTCTGCTACCTTTCCTTAATACTAGCAATGCCACCTAGCTCTTATAGCTTGCTTTGCTCTGGTAGGTCTCAAATTCCTTCACGCTCTTTAACATAAGTATCCTCACAACAGCCATAGACACTTGGGAACTATTTTCCCCATTTCACAGAGTGAGACCTCAGGCACAGAGGAGTGAAATTACCTGCCCAAACTCATGCAGGAAGTTTGTAGCAAAGCAGGAATTTGAATCGAGGTTTCCCAACTCACAGTTTACTGCCTTATTCGTGAAACCATCTTTACTTAATCAGTGCCCCATCTTGAGTCTGCAGCATATTTTTACTTCCCAGAGTTTTGTTACATTTTCAGTGACTAACATTCATGTTTTATGGCTTTATTTAAATCACATGGATTGATACATAGCCAAACTTTATTAGTCTTTCCAGCTACAGCCATAGAATTAATCCAGTTTGTAGGCAGTTCTAACTTTTCAATAACTCCCAGCTTGTTCATATTATCAAGTTTTCATTATCTGTTAGAGCAAATGGAATTTTTCCTGGTGGATGAGTCACTGGAATTACTACTGATTTATCTCTGGTAGTCTCCTTCCAGACACTGTAGTCTTTGAGAGTCCTTTGAGAATTCTCCTATATGCCGTCTGTGCTCTCTGGCTGAGATTCTGTGGTATTTAAAGAAAATCTCTTTTTAACTAACTTCATGTCTAGGCAGGACTTCTGCACTAACACAGGTGGCACATTGGCATTTACTGCTTGGAAAGTTATTATGTGACATTAATTTTTAAAACAAAGTTGTAATAGTTCTGCCCTTCCACTAAGAGTTTATATGCTGCATATGAGACCAGCTTTGTTTTACATTTCTTCAGCTATGCTGTTAAGTATTTAGAATATGACTACCGTGCACACCAATATCTGGTTTAAAAAGTCACATAGTAAAGTTGGTTAAGACAAACTTGAATTCAGTAACTTTTAGCATAGCTAACATTTGTTTAAAGATGTGTCCCTGTGCAATTTCTTATATTATGTTGATGTGCAATGGATGATGTTTTAGGCTGGGCTAGGGATCTATTTATTTATTTAGTTTTTAAATCACAGTGAAAGCTTTGAAGATTTAGGTCAATTTTGAAGAGACCATGAGAGTGACACCTAACCATTAACTTGAATGAATCAAAAACCAGTTAAAGGCACATTATCTGACTTGGATGTAAATCGAGTAAGGACGGTTTAATTGCTAATCAACAAAGCAATTACTGGAATGCTTATTTTATAATGTAAAGGGGTTCTGCATGGATCTAGAAGGATGATAGACTGTGTGTTCAATAGTCCTTTAACAGAACTGTTGGAAATGGACATTTCCTGTTATTAGGCAGAGAGAGGTGGAAAGTTAAAAATATGGGCTATGTCTACGCTACAGGACTCAGGTAAGTCAACTTAATAGGTTGACTTAAAGTCAACTTTATTAAATCGACTTAGTGAGGCCTCATTTGTTTAAGTTGACTTCATAAAGTTGACTTAAGCCAGGGTACACATTTAAAGTTGACTTAATAAAGTCGACTTTAAATGGATCCCCTGACTTAAGTCGACTTTATAAAGTTGACTTAAATGACTCTAATGCACTAAGTCAACTTTATTAAGTTGACTTTAATGGGCACATTATGTTAAGTCAACTTAATAAAGTTGACTTTAAGGGCAGGAATTATTAAGTCAACTTAATGAACTCCAAATGTGGCCAAGGAGTTGCTTAAGTCGACTTAAGCCTCCAGTGTAAACATAGCCATGGAAAATAATGTTCACACCCACCCCCCAGGGTTTAAAATACTAGGATTTCTGATCACACTTCCAGTAGATGCACATTGTGCTCAACAGGGCCCACATGTTCAAACTGAAGTGCCTAACTCTACACTTGTGGGGGCAGATCCTTGGTTGGAATAAATTACTATCACTCCATTCACATCAGTGGAGCATAGATAATTTGCCAACCACAGATCTGTCTTTTGGAGAACTTCAAAGCTCATTATAGGATGGTTAAATCATACCACTCTCATTCATTTCAATGGGAGCTATGTGGCTAAATATCTTGGTCATCTTTCAACTTCAGGTCTTCTGCTTTTGACCCTCAAGCCGCTTTATGCAGGAAGGGTAGGTAGAGGGACTTGCAGAAAGATTCCCCTGGGGATCATGACTGGAGTAAATTTAGCCTTAGGAAGCAGGAAAGCAGCTTTCAGCCATCTTTGCCTCCCCTGCTCTTGTCTTTTGAGAGAAAACCTTTGACTGTGAAAAACGTCCCATGAGTCCGTAAACCCCAGTTGCAGCTTGCCCTCTCTTTAGCAGCCAGGGGATGCTAATTTTGACTCTTTGTCTTCCTTCTCCATTCATTTGGAGGGGCGGAGAGCTGTGGCTCAAATTAGAATCTTTTGTGATGTCACTATGGAGAGTCTCCAGATTTTGGCATGGTCCTCCAGTACAGAAAGAATGCAGGACACAATTTTTCTGGTGCTTCCAAACTGCAAGACCAAAGAGAAAAGGTAGTGTGTTCCAGTGCATAGAGCTTGACCTTTAAAAGACCTGGGCTGCCTTTGCAGCCTTGCTCTCCCTTGCTGCGTGACCTTGAGCCAGTTACGTGCTCTGTCTCCCTTAGTTGTCCCATAAATAAAATGGAAATGATGTTCAATCCCCTTTGCAATGTGCTTTCATGTCTATGGATGAGAGGCACTGTATAAGATCTAGAGATCATTATCAAAAAATGGTAGCCGGTCCAGGGATAGGGCTATAAATCCCTTTAGAGGATACACCTCCCCCCTACTAAATTTTATGTGGTTAATCCAGGTCTACCTCTGTTTTTGAACTCTGAAGCTTCCTTGATCACATCTGCATGTTGTGGCTTTTCGCCACAGACACTCCTCCAACAGATGAATATGAAAACCAGGACCAATGCAGCTATTTTTGTAATACCTAGATGTCACATGTGAATTTATCTCTGCCTTCCCGAAGTTTCCTGTCTTGAATACTCCCCAGATTTCCCTGTTAGTCAATATCATGGCGTATGTGTGCATTTTAAAATGGCTACCAAAAATTAATCGAATGGCAATAGAAACTCAGCCCTCTTCTCCTCTCTATGCATTATTTCTAGCCCAACACATCTGGTGGTTTGTGGTAGTAAGCACTGTGTCTGTGTAGGAATAATGAGTGTCTCAGATATGTACAGTAATGAGAAGAGAGTCATTCTGGATTCCCAAGAAAGGAGCTGTAAATAAGGGAATTTCCTGTGTCAGTTTTAATAATATTGTTGCTGGTTTTTTAGTGCACTTATTTTTGCTGACATCATTCTAGTCCTCATTACCCAGAAACCCTGATTCAGCCAGGAGATGTTCATTTGAAGAGGTTTTCTGATTGCTTAGCTCCCTTTCAACAGCAGTTCAGCAAACCATCATCATGGGTCTAATCCAAACCCAGCTGAAGTAAATGGTTGGACTCCCATTCGTTTTAACAGTCTATAGATGAGGCATCAAACGTGCGTTTCCTTCACTCATGCATAGGCTCCAAATGCGATGGCATGTAACCTCAGATTCTGGCTAGTCAAGTTGTACTCTTGTTTCTGATGATCTCTGCAGAAAAGGAAGCATAAATAGCAGGGCTGATTTAATTTCTAATCAATTATTTTATAATACTGCCCTCCATGGAGGTAAAATTGCTGCCAAGCTTTGATAATTTTTTAAAAGGGAAACATGACAGCCTCCCAGATCTCTTGCTTCCTTCTCCCAGTCCATATTCAGTTGTACTGTGAGCTAGAGATGGGTCACCTATGTGATTACAGGAAGGGCTAAGCCAAACTTTTATCCCCAAACAAACTGCATTGAAACAAAATAATTTGGAGCATTCAGAAAAAAATTGTGAAAAGTGAAGGGCAGAGCAGATAAATTGCTTTATGGTCTAGTAAAACCAGTTTTATTGGGCTTTTATCTGGTTGGGTTTTTCTGCCCCAGAAAATCCCATTTGTGCTCATCTGATACTTCAAAGGGGAATTAAGGCCCTTAGAGAGGAAGAGAAGATGCCAGTAAGTCACTGGGAGGTCTAGGGCAGCAGTCCCAACACACTGTGAGTGGGTGCCTCATTGCCGTGTCCTGTGCTCTAGTGATTTCTGCTGGCCTACTAGCCTCCACACAGCCAGCGCAGCTTAGAGTTGCCTTAATGTCGTTAGGCTCTGAATGAGCCATTTACCCTAGCATGTTCTAACTGAAGATGATGGTGTTACCTGCATGCAAATATCAAAGTCGTGTGAGCAAGAAGTCATAGAAACAGAATGTTTCATTTGCTTGCAGGTGTTTTTGTGTGCTCATCCAATAAGGAAACAATGAGATTGATCTGAGCAATCAATGAACAAGGTTTCATGCTCCTGGAACCGCTTTGCAGTCTAAGAGGGTAGAGGATTCTCAACCATTTTCATGAACACTGAGCATTTGCAGGACTGAGTTCACGGAGACTTCAGAGCCCTTAGTGAGAGGTTTGTGATCATTCCACACCATTAAAACACATTGAACAATAAATAACAATGAGGAAATTGATCTGCTCATGGGTATTCCACTAGTATCTTCCTAAGATGATAAATTAATCAGATCATTTGTCTGCCATGAACTGTTATCTCAGATCTATCTAACTGGCTAAGAATCCGCTTTTAAACTCATCAATCAATTTAAGTGCATATATGTGGAAATGAGTTTACCCTACATACCACCTCCAATAGCCTACCACAGCCTAATGTAGGATGCTGGTCATTTGGATGAAGTCAGTTATGTTCTTTCTTTCTTTCTTTCTTTCTTTCTTTCTTTCTTTCTTTCTTTCTTTCTTT